>JAVTVY010006153.1:0-386117 GCA_036873755.1 Hanleya hanleyi | reverse complement strand
CATGCCATGAGACGTGGCAGAAAAATGCCACTTTGATGGATGCTCTGTTAAGGTCAGAGCACATAATGTAAACTTTTGCTTAAAATGCTGTGCTGTTCCATCTGATTGATACTCAATGCTGTTGACAGACACATCATCATGTTTTGATCTGAAGTCATTGATTATGGTCTTGTTAAATTCAACCACAGCATACTTGTCATGGTTCTTGTAATCAGAAATGACCACATAAGGTTATGAATGAATTTTGATATCATCATCTTTTCTGAAGTACACCATAGTAGTGTAAAGGGTCGAGGACATGGTGTCCCAGTATACAGACTGGATCTCATCCTGGACTTTATGGCAAAAGTTTTCACTAAAATCTGTTTGGATCAAAAGAGTACCAATGGGCAGGTTTTGTTTTAACATGTCAAAATGGTTGGATTGTGTTCTTTTGATGTACACATGCTCCAAAAATTGTGGCAGTTTTGATCGTAGGACCCCAAGGATATTATCTTTGGTGTCACAGAGAGACTGTCTTAGCAGCTTTTCATCATCAGATTTCATCCATTGTTTGTATGGAACCATTGTTTCAAGATCATCATCATCAGCCAAGTTAATGAAGTTGTCAAACAGCCTCAAATTTCCACAAGTATGACAAGTTTGATACATGCAATTCTCATTTTTGTCATCACAAACCACCTCTTTGATGAACTCAGAAGTTGAGTTTGGTACATTTAAATTGCTCAGACTAACAAGGATTAGTCGGATGTTTTCATGGTAGATACAAAGACAGATATTTGCAGGTGTTTCAGCTCGATTGCATACATGTTGAGGCTTTAATGCTGCAAATTTTGAGAGACCAATTCTGGAATTTGGATGCAGTAATTTAAATTGCTCATGTGCTTCACCCAATGTCATTGTCATGAATCTCTTTTGTACTTTCGTTTTCACCCCACTTCCCCTTATGATTACATAGTCCTTCTTTCCTGGTGCTTGGCTAGAGATGTCATCCCTCTCATAGAAATTTGTTACATCTTTGATCACATCAGCACTTAAAGCATGATCTTCTCGTCTTCGTTTTGGTGGCATGAAGGTCTCTGGTGAAAATTTCACTGCCAGCTTCTGCACAACCTTCTTCCTCTTTCTGGGACTCATAGGGAGTTTGCTTTGGGCCCTCCTTATCGCTCTTTTCATCGCCCCCGTTCTCAAGTTTGGGCTACTTTCAGGGGATTCTCTCAACTCTGAAGCAGCCTTTCTCTCTCGTTTCCTTTGCCTATAAATTATAAAAGAATGACACTTCGTCATTTTCTGCTATTTTGGTGTCTTACGTCAATTGATATAAACAGTATCAAAATGTGACTGACGGGACAACCTATACTTCATATCAGTAATAAAGGGGATTTCACAAAAAAGACTAGTTATGATTCTGAAAATCATTATCATTGCTTATTCATGTGATGTGGTTGATCCATTTATAAATATTTTAAAGATCTACATACCTGTAGACGGCCTTTCTGATCCTCTCTGTCTTTGTTTTCTCCTTTTTGGCAGATGCCGACATCATTCCTCTTTTTTTTTGTTCCCACTGCTTATGGTACACTGATTGTTGTGTCTTATACTCTTCATACTTCCCTTCACTCTTTAACTTAGATCGTCTTTGTCTCTGTCTCTCAGCACTTGTTTTAGCCATTTCCCAAAAGCAGACACTAACCCATACAAAAGCGTGACTGATGGGACAGATTTTGATTTGCTGTACTGACTCTGAGCTTGTATCAACTGGTTGGATGTTGCATCCAAAATGAAGGTTTTATACCCTGGGATGTAGGAAGTAAGAGATTTGATACAATGTGTGGGCTGCTGATAAGAAAAGCAAACTTATGTGGTTAAATTGTGACTGAGGTGACATTGGATACTCCTTATCTCAAGGTCATGGCAGTGGAATTTTGTCTTCAGATAAAGCTTGTTACAAAGCAAATATAAACTAACCAACATTGACACTGTATGTAAACAATGATAAGATATAGAATGATGAAGATGTAGTTTGTACACAATCTGTGGCACTATAGGGTAAGATCTGCTTTTTTCTACACAGTATCATCCATGTAGTTCAAATACCCATATCTAGAGAACTAGGTGGTGTATCATAACAGTGAAACCAGTTTTGTGAAGCTGGTGGTGTGGGGTTTCAGAAGGTAGGTATATTGAAGGTCTCAAATCAGTTCTAAAAAACTCCCCAAAGGGACCATTAACGTGGAATTGACCGGCTGCCATTACTTGTACCCAAGCCGTGGTCACGAAAAGTACCAGTGTTTTTTTTTTGGTCGTGCAAATCTCGGCTGCACGGCTTGCTAGCTAATACACTGGCGAGGGGACTGGTCACTCCGGCTCAAGTTGAATAGTTCTTACAGTGTGGGAAGTTTTTAAATACAGGGAAATATAACATATATATATGTTCAAGAGACTACATGTAGGTCATGGCATTTCATGTCATGACTCCGGTCCAAGTGGCATATTTTGTAGTCCTCTGTGTTGATGAGTAAATTCCCATTGAGTTGACTGATTAATCACAGATCACACACCCCTCACTAATTATAACATTGCAACAGGCAAATTTCATTGCCAATGACACAGAATTTGCACATTATACATTTGCTTACAGTCCGTAGATAATAGCTTTGGCTAATTTATTATACACTTACATACACCATGGTTCGCACACTACCTTGAAAATCTTGAATTGCCTTGAAAATGACAATTTAAAATTCAAGGCCTTGAAATGCCTTGAAAAATGGGAAATCGGGCCATGTACCTTGAAAAGGCCTTGAAAACGGGAATTCTTAGCATGTTGTTGTCAATTGTGTAAAGTTGAATGAATGTTGTATCGTCCTTTGTCATCCGTTAGCAAAAATAAGCCCCGATTATGACCGTATGATTATTTTCACAAATGGTTGTCACGCTGTGTAAAGGGAGACTATCCACGGTATACAGGTTCTCCTTGGAAATCAGAAACCTCACTTGATGTATGCTCTCGTAAGTGAGCGGTGGGTTCCCGACTGTATGAATCTCGGTCATCGCATCTGCGCACTGAATATGTATAATGTCACCTGACCACGTGGGCCCGCTACATCGCGAACCCTCAAATTTCCATTGAGTTTTCATGCCGAATGAATATTTTTCGGGTTTCCGACAGGTCCAGCAGAACGAAATGGTTTTTGGCGGCTATTGAAAATTGTTTCGTTTTTGACATTGAACATCATCTGCTAAATAGAGATTGTGGAAATGGTGTGCCTTTTCAATACAAATTGGCTAAAGGATGACAAGTATAAGGACTTGCTTTGCCAGCATGCAGATAAACTCAAAGCTGGGTTTGGTGTGTGTAAGAAAGATTTTGATGACGGCAAAATGGGCGAGTCAGCCTTGACTTCCCACATGCGTGGCAAAACACATATCAGCAGTTATGGAAATTTAAGACGGATCACGAGGACCAGTAGCCCAATTACGGACTGCAAGGCTCAGAGAACGCCACATGGGTGACGGTGTGTGAATAAATAGGCTATCCACAAGACATCACAAACATTTTAATGTGACAGAAACATCAGACTATCACACATCTTTAATAAGTGTCCTATTTGAAATTTCATAGGCAGCGTATCGTCAGTGCATGACAATGTTAAGTATGAACAATAATATCTCAGCAAGTCATTAGTAAAAGTGAAAAATACCTTGAAAAGACCTTGAAAACTGGGGCCTCCATTGTGTACGAACCCTGATACACACACGGTGTATCGGCACAGCTGATATCCGAATAACATTGTATATCCAGACCACCTCCGGCTGGGCTTATATTATCTCACTTACACAGGGGTGGATCATTAGCCCTACTTCGATCATTCTCGGTATTGTAAATACGATAACACGTACACTAGTGGAGAAATAGACCCGCCAGCGGGTATCTTCACAATATTATATTATTATAACATTGCATTTACCAACACCGAGCTTGTTAATTCGTCTCTCGGATCTGTGCTATGGGGTAGATGCCGCCGAGGGTGGAGGTCACTGCTGTGCCGAGGGTCAACAACGTCCTGACGAAAGCAGCCGAATGTCGCCATAGAGGTCTAATATCAACGGTAATGAGTCGTCATCAGTAACATTACAAGCAGGAGAGCTCGTGACGGCTTCCTATCCCTTCCTACAGATTCATCCACAGTCAATAACAAGTAGGAGAGCTCAGGACGAATTCCTATGGCTAGACGTCTTACTGCTGTAGGGTTACAGTATTATATAACGGGCATATGAGGGCAAGGTGAGGGCGTGCGACGGGGATATTGCTGCATCCAGGCAATTCTACGACCAGGTACCATAGACGATTATCAGCACTTGGGCATTCATCGGGAGGCCGTGTACCAAGACACGGCGACGACCAGAGGTTCCATACTTCCTGGGGTACTACCGGAGGCTGGAAGGAACCAGAAGATGACGAGCCTGACAACGGGGATAGCCGGTCTATACGAGACTGCACCTGGGACATATTCTTCGCATCTTAGATAGGGATTTGTATTTGTACATATTTTGTTCCATGCTCTAAAGGTAAAGGTAACGTGAGTAGGGATCTTTATTTCAGGATCTGTACGCTACGATACTGAATCCTGTATCTCCAGTATACCTTTACTAGAATATATGTTTATTGTTTTATTGTATTACTCCGCTTTGGTTGTCTATACAGGTCTTCCTTTCCCACCCTCGTTGGCTAGGATGAGTGCACGAGACTGTTAAATACAGCCTGACAATTCGTTGTCGTTGTCGAGTAACTACATGTATAGGCCCCAGTACTAACTTGTACATCCCATTACTACGGGAACGTTTATATCTGCGCCCGAGCATTTCAGTTCCTCGACTCTTGATATTTATTTCATTAGTGATAAAGGTGTCAATAATCATGATAACGCAGGGCTGGAAATAAATCAACATCACATTTTACAGTCACAAGAAGGTTACATCATCAATGTTTTTATACCCTAGGGTAGAATTTTCACCATTCACTGTGTTCACGACTAAGAAATTGTCACAGAAATTAAAAAACTTCAAAAACAGACCTTAATGGAACAAGAAACTGTGGATTGTGCATCGCGATTTGACAACCCACACAAGTTTGATTGAAAAATATGGTAGATCATCTTCTCGTTGACCCGTTCAATTAAACTTTTGGTCATTTAAATTAATCAACGTAGCAATGATATGAAGCGCTAATCTAAGAGGAGTGTTTTCGTTGTCCGTTCCAGGAGATTTCCATGCCAACCTTTTACATGAACTTGATTGGGAAAATAGGTCAAGTAAAACCAAATGACAACATTTTAACTACTGCCAGGGCACCCAATACATAGGCTTCCGCAGGATTTCTTGAGAGGGGGGTCTTTTTGTATGCTTATTTACTAGAGAGCCCAGGACTGTGCTGTCCAACGTAGGAAAACAACATATGGTTCAGCTCTGAGAGTATGTCATCCCCTCTGAATCAGGGCATGCATTCACCATAAAACTTTGTTAGACCACCAGGCTGGTAGATTTCATTATACAAAGCTAAAATTCTTGAATTATAACAAGCCAGTTGGGCTGGTTAGCTAGTTCTAGAATTAAATTCAGCCAGCCAAGTTCTAAATTCACCAGCCAGGGGCTACCGGGCTTGTGGGAATTTCGCGCCCTGTGAATGGTAGGTGAAATTGGCCGTAACCTATTACAGGTTTCTTATTTCAAGCCCTGTAATACTACATGTATACATGTATGGGATCATTTATACATTGCATAGTATTGCAGTATAAAACTTGAGGGTAATGAAGGACCGGAATTCAACTTCCTGTTAATGTCTCCATGTAAACTTGATATTCATGTCACCATGTTGGACAGATTCAGATTCAGATTCGTTTATTGGCGCAAACACAAATCACATTGGTTAAGGCCAGTAACAGTATACATGAACAAGTGTATGATTTTACATGGCTCAACAGAGGCTCGAATTGTTTTCAATTATTTCAAAACTGGTACATGTCAATCTGCCTGTACAGAATATCAACTGACTCTCCTGTCGAAGCTTTGTATTACAAATTTAGCAAATACTCCAGTGATTTTAAATGGAGCCTGGCTGGCTGGATGTCAGAAATGTGATCATCACCACATCTGAGCAGAGCCTGGCAGTTGGATATGGGCAGCACTTTTACAGGCCTTGTCAGTGTCGTGTATGAAACTAGCCCTTTGGTGATCGCCGGGAATACTGATATGAATACGCTCGTTCAGGGCCTAATGCTAGCCCCAGCAGGGACCTAATGATACTGTCATTCATTAGGTCCCACGTACATCCTAGCCACCATCGTCATGTAGAAGCCCGAATCGTACAATGATTTAGTTGCTGCTTACCATGCATTTTCCGATAAAACGTATCATGAACTAGTCCGAATCGTCCGAACGACCAACATCTGTTGTCTTGTGGAGTGGGTTTCGCCGCCTTTCGTACCAGTCGCTGCTGAAAATTTGAAACAGCTCTGCCATGTTTGTTTCCACGCTGGAGTGTCGACTGCACAAACGGTGGCCGCAATAAACACCATACACGCCACCGTTCGCGCAGTCGACACCCCAGCGTGAAAACAAACATGGCGGAGCTGATCATATATTCAAGCGGGGACTGATACAAAAGGCGGCGAAACCCACTCCAAAAGACAACAGATGTTGGCCGTTCGGACGATTCGGACTAGTTCGTGATATGTTTTATCGGAAAATGCATGGTAAGGAGCAACTAAATCATTGTTTATACGATTCGGGCTTCTACATGACGATGGTGGCTAGGATGTACGTGGGACCTAATGAATGACAGTATCATTAGGTCCCTGCTGGGGCTAGGCCTAATGCATGTAATTGAAATGGGACCCATTTACATACTTTCCACTGAGATGCATGTAAACTGACGTTTGGCCACAATAAGACTGTCTTGACAAGAGATTTTGAAACTTAACTTTCGGAAACTCCAACTGAGCTAACAGAACTAATAATAAATTTATTGTGCTATTTTTCATTAAAAAAACCCACAGATGTGGGTGGGTCATGTTAAACTGACAATCAACTGACAATGCATGGCCTCACATTCGCTCTCTCATATTAACATTTCACTCCACAAAATGTCTAGAGGAGATCAGTTTATGCTAATGACACTTGATTCCTTGTTTCTCATCAGTCAGTGTTTTTCAAACGTGAGGCAGGTTGGCTCTCAATTTAATATGCGCCCACACAAGACGTCTCTCCTTCCTTATATATCCTCTAACACAAGAAATGGATTTTTAATGATCTTCGGATTTTTGGGTCACAGTGATCTTGACCTTTGACCTTGACCTAAATTTTGGTACATGACACATAGTCTCCCTTTAATGTATTTGTTGACACATAAATTGTGATTTTTCAAAATGTATTGATTTTGGGGTCACAGTGACCTGAATCTTTGACTGTGACATAACTTTTGGTATGTTATATATATCCTCTCCCCCTAATGTATCTACTGACACAAAAAAGTGATTCATAATGATTCCTGATTTTGGGGTCACAGTGACCTTGACTTTGGTGCAGCTCATCTCCCCTAAATACATGTATATCTATATGGACACAAAAAAGCATGATTTTCAACAATTCCCTGATCTTGGGGTCGGTGACCTTGACCCTAATTTTGGTATGGACCTGGTCTCCTTCTAACTAAGCTTACCTACCGAAACACACAAAAAAGTGATTGTTAATGATTTCCTGATTTTGTGGTCACAGTGACCTTTGACCACATCTTGGTACATGGCACTTCTTTCCCCCCTAATGAATCCACTCACAAAAGTTTCGCAATTTTCAGATTTTTAGGACAGTGGCAACTGACCTTGACCTCAATTTGAAACACAAACCTAGTGTATCCATTCACAAGAAGATACAGATACAAAAAGAAAAGATTTAGACCAGATATGAACAGTTCAATGATTTCTTATTTATTTATTTTATTTATTTATTTAATAAATAACCAACGGACCGAAATCCAATTACAGGTTATTAAAACGCTATATACAGGGTGCATGAGGTGGATATTTAAGATGCATAAATTTTTGTGCGTATAATTTAACAAGTGAGACTGCATAATTTAAGAAGCATTGTAGAACATAGGTAAATAAAAACATATACAACAACCGTAAAACAATACACGAGTTTACATAAGTGTATGTGATTAGGCCAGTGATCTTTGACCTCTGACCTTGACCTCCATTTTGGTACACGACACATCTTCTCTCTCTAGGGTATCCAATTAGGAACTGGACATGAGAAGAGGGACAGAAACCGTCGTCACCTTTTGGGAGGGCATGTAAAAACGTGCGGTAGCTAAAGTGACATGCGAGTGGTTGGCGGGAAACAAGGAATCAAGTGTGGACGGCAAATACATGTATCTCTCGTCTTAGTTTCAAATGACAAGACCTGCTTTTTTACACAGGGATATCTAGCCAGCTGTCTCAGCTTGGTGTCTGTCATACATGTACCTGTGTGACATGTGGCATGAACAGCTAGGTGAAGGCCAGGTTAAACCTGTTATATAAATGTGTATAGATCCAACTGTGGTGAAGGACCACATGTACACCTATTGCAGGTCAATCAATGAATGTAGATCTATGAACTGTTGGCAGCACAGTGGTACACAGCACATACCCAGGCTGTAATTAAGCTGATGTAGTGAGTGAGTCATTATTGATTTTCTCTAATTGGGGACTGATCATCTATCCTATATGAGTGTTGAGCCACATGGCAGCTAGTCCATCATGTCCATCATGTCCATGCTGTGATCATGCCACAACTACATGTACATGTACATGGAGATGTAGTCCGAAAGTCATCTGTCATAGCTCATTACTCCTGTACTGTGAACATCTATCCTGCTACATTACCCACCCCTCTTACCATGTATACAGATGTGTCACATTCACAGCTTGTCCAGAAGTTTTAATTGACTTAGCACCTTTCCATTTGCATATTCTTCCCTGGTCATTTCATCAGGTGTAATACATAGATTTCATTTCAACATATTGCACACTGAATTCTGGTGTCATTGCATTTCAAACATATCAGATGTTCAATGTCATATTTTATGAAACATTTGGTGTGATTTTGCAAACAGATGCCTAGCTCAGAGGTAGATACATGTAGATCCTTGTGTGAGAAATCAGCATTAAAAGTACAACAATATGAGTGTCTGTCTGACTCATATTGGGAACGGCTGCACTTTTAAGACTAGTCTTAATTAATCTCAACCTCGGGGACTATTTTCACCTTGCTGATTCTATTTATATTTAGATACACATATGCTTACTTGTGCATTGCAGCAATTTGACACAATTCAGGCAGAATATCTAATATTTCATCTATTTATTATCCAGTACATGTACATACTATCAATCATAATGGCAGACACCGGGTAAAACATTTGTTGGCTAGTATGTATCATTGTATGAATAAGTTGATTGCATCTGTTTTCACCAAAGCCATGTTCACTGGGTACTATCTATGTTGAAATACATTCTGCCAGTCAGATTGTTATTTGGGTGTACACAAGTTAATAATTACAACACTAAAATCATACATGTGCATGTACAGACCAGATTGCCAGCTGTGAAGTGCCCTACATTCTGTGTGTGGAATGAATTAACAAAAGTCCAAGCTTTGCATAAGTTTGTTGTAATTACAGGTCATGAATTGAATTGGCTGGGGGGAGGGGTCACTTACATATCCTGTCTTTGTCCTTGAATAGATTGTCTGCAGCTGCAATAAGGGAAATCTAAACAGTTTTCCATCGTAACTGATGGACAATTGACACTTGATATCCAGATTTGGCCATATATCGGTCATGTAAGACAAAGTGACGTGAATTTACGGGATTTCCAATAGTGACAAATGGCAAGTGGTTGGCCATTGTTCCATTCCAAGTGTTCCATTTGCTAACATGTCATGTTGAAAAGCGGTATTTCCCCTTAAGTCCAGCGCACGCAAGAGAGCTGAGCTACGGGTCTCAATTGCCTGCTGGTTTCATTTCCCGTGAAAAAACTTTTTCAAGATCATGTGATCTTTCATGTGACCGGGCTCACATAAAAATGGACATTTTGAAATCATGTGAATATAAGATGCGTTTCATTGGCTGATTGAATAAAATGGCTGCATGAGCTGTAAGCTTACATTCGCCACACACGGTGAGGATTTCGCCTTGCGAGGCAGAATTATCAGACAGGTTTGATATTTTTCTCCCGGACTTCGTGAAGCGAAAACCTCACCAAAAACTGCCCGCACACGAGAGCTACCCCCTGAACCAACAGGCTATTGAGGCTGTTATCTCGGGGTACTTCACGTATGCGCCGGGCTAGTTACATAAAATATATTGCTAGATTTGGCTTGGTCACTGGGTGGGAATTTGCATACATGTCTTAAAGCTTTTCGTCACTAAATAACTGGAAGTAATCAACATTATTACTATAACTGTAAAATATAGCTCTCGGTCTCATCAGTTCCATGATATTTCCATGCAAGTTTATTGCATGAAATTGCTTGGAAAAATAGATAGGGTAAAGCCAAAGTGAGCACATGGTTGCCCTAGATTCTTGTGGAAAAGCAAGGCCTGTTATAGATACAGCTGACCAACCATGAAATTAGCAAATTTGAATTGAAAAATTTAAAATATGAAATGGAATTTCATATTTTTATTTGAAATTCCTAAAATTGATATCAAATTTAAAAACTTGGATGATGGAAACAATTTCAGATATGATTGCAAAATCTAACTTCGATTTGAAATTTGGAAATATCAATCAAATTTTGGATTTGGAATCAAAAAAATTACAACTGCAATATTTATTGAAAATTAGACCTTCAATGACAATATAACTTAGTTGATATTTAGATCTTGAAATCCAAACAATCCAAACTGAACTTTTGATGGATCTGTATATGATTATTAATGGTTATCTTGCTTGTCGATTCTCCTCTTATCTGCAAATAATTGAATCAGCATGAACACACACCACAGTGCACCTCCGTTCTAACTAAAGAGTGAATGCACAAAAGCCTGACCAGTCAATCAACTTACTACCACGTGATCATTCCAAATCCCAACATTTCGGCCCCTGAAGTTGCTCAACATTTCGGCCCCTGAAGTTGCTCAACATTTCGGCCCCTGAAGTTGCTCAACATTTCGGCCACTGCAATTGTTCAACTTTGTACTGTGAACAAACATAAGATTTGACCATTTCATGTTCATAATTTATTCCTTATATATCACTGACTTCATGAAAAAAAAAGCATGACAATTACATTTATATTGAGACAAGCATTTTCATGAGATCAAAGTCCCACGAAAGGATTGAACAGTTTACTTTTTATATCAAGTGGAATTTGTAAATTTATTTATTTATTTTGGATAAATAAATCCACAGCAGTAATTCATAAATTTAACAAACATGTGTAGATATACATGTACATGTAGGTTTGACCTGCCTATTGTGTGAAGGTTACATGTACAGTTATCTCTGACATCAGTATTCATCTCCATCATTATTGGTCTATTTTAGCCGTCTGTCCGACTTTCACCTACTACTATTCTCTATGCTGGCAAAAGTGCTGATGGAAGCCACCTTCTGGTATGTATTCCTAACACAACTATTCCTACTTGAACATTCAGACTTATTAACAATTATTGTTTTTGTGTGAAAATTGTTCTCTATGAAAGGGCATTTATGAAGTTTCAGTTGACCTTCCTTTCTTTGTGGTTTTAACTTGCACATTTATATAACACTATCAGTTGACTTTCCTTTCTTTGTGGTATAACTTGTACATTTATATAACACTATCAGTTGACTTTCCTTTCTCTGTGGTATAACTGGCACATTTATATAACACTATCAGTTGACTTTCCTTTCTTTGTGGTATAACTTGTACATTTATAATAACACTATCAGTTGACTTTCCTTTCTTTGTGGTATAACTTGTACATTTATATAACACTATCAGTTGACTTTCCTTTCTCTGTGGTATAACTGGCACATTTATATAACACTATCAGTTGACTTTCCTTTCTTTGTGGTATAACTTGTACATTTATAATAACACTATCAGTTGACTTTCCTTTCTTTGTGGTATAACTTGTACATTTATATAACACTATCAGTTGACTTTCCTTTCTCTGTGGTATAACTGGCACATTTATATAACACTATCAGTTGACTTTCCTTTCTTTGTGGTACAACTGGCACATTTATATAACACTATCAGTTGATTTTCCTTTCTTTGTGGTTTTAACTTGCACATTTATATTTACCACTAATATTTCATTTCAAAGAAATGCCTACAAGTTGCTAATTAAAGGTACATTACAAAACTGCCTGTTCGCTCTAAATTAGAGTATCAGTATTATCTCTACATGTATGGCTGCTCTTGGATTGTGAAAGTTCTGAATTTGATTGGATGAGTTAACAGGTTAACATGTACATGTATGCTCGTTATAGTGGCCGAATATAAAGGTCCTGAAAATTTGGAGTTTGAACCACCGACCACTTCTGTACAAGTCCAGTACCCAACTTTCTCAATATACAGCTGAAAGGCATTCCCACTAGCTAAGTACGTTGTGAACCACTTCCCCCCCACCAGACTCTTTTCTTTCAGACCCCGTGGGGCTGTCAGAGTTGACCTGGGATGTCGTTGGGCACACTTCAGGTCATGATAAGAATAGACCTCAGCTCCTCAGACAGCTTGTCATAAGAGGTGAATAACTGGATCACCCGTGGGGTTTCCGGTTGGAAAAGGGAATAGGACTCTACCCGTGGGACTTCCGGGTGTGAAAAGGAATAGGGCCCAAAATGTTGTGATGTGACTGAGATAACTGTTGAAAGTGACGTTCAATTATATTCACTGACTCACCCTTTCTTTCAGCCCATTATACCTTGTTCCATTACATGTATTTGTACTTTTCTTATGACAGCGAAGTGCTCAGTACCTCCAAAAAGAGCTGCCAGTCCGTATCGCCCACAGGATCGCTGGTTTCCGTGGTCTGCCCTTCATCATCGGCTGTAACCCAACCATACTTGAAGTTGTAAGTAGTTTTCTTTCCTGTTGCATGATATTAGTTTCCTCCATGTAATCTTGGAGGTATTACTGTGGAAATATCGTCCTGTCTATCTGTATCCCGATGTCTGTCTGTCTAGTTCTTCTTTTCTGACAATTATCTTGCCCAGTCGAGGCTGCAAGATGATGGGCTCAAATGGTATACCACCTCATGTCTTTTACATCCTTTACTGCTTAAAATCCCATGTCAAATTAGGTTCCAAGCTGAAAGATAAATACCCCACCCTACTTCTGTGGAAATGCATCATTTGTAAATAGTTGCTTCCCCTGTTCAGCCGGGTTATTTTCAACATATGAATTTGTTGAATATAGAAAATTGAGAGCTGGCCCCACCCTGTGTACGTCTCCTAAAGTCATTTGCGTACACTTCGCCATCCATAAGATGGCTTGCGAATCGTGTGTCTCCATTATCGCGGAGCGATATCCGGTAATTTACCGGATTCTGTTCGGCCTTCATCCGGTGGAGAACAGACTAGAGAAATCTGATAAATTACAGGTTTTCATACCACTTCGGAAACAGGTATTGGCTGGGCTTACAAAAGATATAGGTATGAATAACTTTCGTACCACCCAAGAGGCGTTATAGATCTGTAATTTTGAACAAGTAGGGCAGCACATGACTCGAAAATGGTGGGTTACGTTGGGGTTACTTTATCTGATTGGCTGACGAAGTCACGTGGTATTGATTTCAGGAAATTCTCTCTTGCATTTGCCGAAAGTAGGCTGAGAATGGATACACACGATCCCAGGGTCAGTCTTACCGCGTATAGATGACCGAGATGGTTACAGGTTGTCCTAAAGTAAACCTTCCCCTCGACGAAAAAACTCAATTTTTTGGGTCAAAACCCAATTTCAAAATTTTCCAAAAACTCAATTTGCAATACTTTTTCATCGAGGTTACCCCGATGCAAAAGTGTCTAAAAAAAACCCTGCTGTAATGTCCCTGTTATAACGGACACACTGTTTGCTTTCAACAATTGAATTAGAAACAAATGGCAGAATAATTTATACAAATTTGGCGATACAAATGTGAATTTGCAATGCAGCTAGGTATTTTATTTCGCATTCTCCTCAAGTTGCTTATATCATTGTGTATCCCTCTATAAATTGACATATTGATGTCCCTGCATGGAGATTGATTGGAGATCAATGACCATGTGACACCTACCATGGAGGCTGACAAGCTGGCATGAAATGCATTAAAGGTTATACAAAATGGTCTCAAAATCTGCAACTTTTTTGTGCTAAATTGTTGTAGAGGTGATTATATAGACTTGTTTTACATTTTTGTATGTTTTCAAACTGCCCAAGGTTGGAAATAGCAGCAGTAAAGTGCAACAATTTCACACCCCTTTCAAAACGGCGAAAGCTGTGACCGCTTGACCTGTGACGTCACAACCTGATTACGATTTCGCTCTAATGCCTGTTGTGACGTCAAAATGTCGGCGACATCACGCTAGAACTCCCACAGTTGGGTGAATCTTTTGTAACAACGCCCGACGTCATAGACTATGACGTTTACGGCGCAATTGTAATCAGGTTGTGACGTCATGCACCAGAGGTCATGGCTCCAATACGTTTTCTCCCACATGTGTGCTATTCGTGTCCTAAAACTCACTTCGACGACATTATTCAAGGAAAAAATACTAATTTGTTGTTTGGAACACTACTGGGTATGTTTTAATGCAAAGTAGTATAGAGTCATTTGGTATAACCTTTAATCACAGATGTTTTCACGTCATCGAGATAGAGATTTTTCATAAGGGTGATACTTTTGTCTTCTAAATATGGAAAAATAATGGTTCAAAGATGATCTTCATTTAAAAACTTATATGTTTAACAGTGAACAGTTTGAATTACATTGTATTTGTGCTAAAAACTCAATCTTCATTGAGGTTCAATGAGATGCCCAATGAGTGCTCTGTATGCTTCGGCTTGCATCTGGGAGAATCCAGTGCCAGGCCAGACTAGCTAGTGGTACAGGACCCCTGCCTTTTGGAAACCCTTCCTCTATAAACATTCTCATTCACTAATGTCCACTGCTTTATTGTGACCCAACTTCGCACTGGCTAGGTGTTCTGTATTCACGGGATCTCGGGGATGCTGTGGTGTGGAAAAGAGGGAGGGAGCCAGGTTCTGGGACAATCTAGGCTGTTCTTTGTTGAGTTTACATGTATACAGGGCCCTATAGGTGTTAAAAAGGCCACAAGTATCACAGATCTATTATTGCTCTATAATTAGGCTGTTGCCATGGGAACAGAGTTGAATGGATGATGTAACCATCTTCCATCTGAGGTCCAATAACTATGTTGTGGTTCATCATTGATCATACTAGATGTACTTGTATTTGAGATGTCTATTCCCTCATGATCCTGTATTGTTAATTCCCCTCCAGCTGTATGCTTGTCCAGTATAGTTACATGTATGTTGTGACAGTCAGGCATTCGTTATGTGACTGGTATCTCACAAAATATATTTGCTCGTTAGCCTACATATAACCTGTACTCAGTACTGGCTTGAAGCTGGAATGTGAATGGTAACTAAGACCTTTCATGATCAGCTGACTGCACAGTCAGTCTTCCTACATGTATGTAACATTGATTCTCCCAGGCTGTTGATTTGTCCTATATTTATCCACTAGCTGGCTGGGGTCCCAAGATTACACTCAAAAGTAAACAGGACATTCTACATCACAGGGATAATACAGCTTGCAAACCAATCTGTTATATGTACCTGTGACACCTGAATGGGAATATATACATGTACATCCATCCATCTGAAATCAAGCTCCCATCTTGTAGCACATAAATTGCTGAGACTTGACCCAGTTCTGAAGACTGCATGTATACCATTAAGGTGCAGGAATGGTTATTATGTCTCCATGCTATTTAGCAGTTCTGCTACTTCGCAAATAATTTCTAAAATCAGTGATATTTAGAAAGGGGTGTGCTACTTTGAAGATAATTTCTAGGATTACTGCTAGTTAGCACTTTGACTTGCCTGTTCCCAAAGGAAATATATTGTATAATTAGTACAAATGCTAAATATTGAATATTTTTTCTAAATTGCAGCCAGAAGAAATATTCAATATTTATCATAACTCGCAAACGCAAATTGTCGGACTGCCTCTCCCGAAAGAAAATATATTGTATAATTAGCACAAATGCTAAATATTGAATATTTCTTCTAAATTGCAGCCATGATAAATATTGAATATTTCTTCTAAATCGCAACTCCAAATTGTCCGACTGCCTCTCCTTAAAGAAAATATATTGTATAATTAGCACAAATGCTACATATTTTCAAACTTGCATGGGCTGGGGAATAAAGAGGTTTAAGGCAGTCCCAAGTACACATTCTTTGCTGGTTTGTGCAACTCCTCTGACAATAACAGGGATTATTCTATCGTTCTTCCTGGTTAAACAACGCGCATGCGCTGGTATATAAGGATTTTTAAGACAGTCGCAAGTACATTTTCATTTGTGGTCTGTGCAACTCCACTCGGATAATAACAGATTATTCTATCGTTCTTCCTGGTTAAACAACGCGGATGTGCTGATATATAAGCTGTTTAAGACAGTGGACCCCAGGTAAAGCTTGATTGGTGCCTACAGAACGGGCAATATAAAGGCAACATCACTGATGCAAACAGCTGAAATGTATTCAGACTTACTGGCACAACAAACCAATCATTTAATGATGACCAAAGGTGTTTCGGAGACAATCGGCCAATTTCGAAAGAAACAAAACGCCATAAACAACATCTTCCTTTGGTCCTTGATTGCCACAATCAAATTATATTCTAATTAGATGATATTATAAAGGTGCTAAATATTGAATATATTGTCTTTTCCCAGATGCGACCTACATATTTGAGTGCGAATCTTTTCTAATTATATGATATTATAAAGATGCTAAATATTGAATATATTGTCTTTTTCCAGACGCCAGATAGATATTTAACTGCGAATCTCTTCTGATTAGATGATATTATTAGGGAGTTCAGCTCAAATTAAAGGGTTAGAGGGTTAAAAAAAGTAAATAACTTTTCAATTATTCTACAAAGTTGAATTTAAAATGTATACAAGAACTTCCAATTTTATCTAAAAACTGAGGACACATATTCCCTGTATTAAAATAGTTTTGTCAAAAAAAGAATTAAAAAAAAATAAACAAAAAAATAAGGAAAAAAAAATGAAGATTTTGCATCTGAAAAAAATCCCCCAAATAATTTAAATAAATAATGAAGAAATTAATTATTACAATAACTGTAAGAATATTCCGTTAAGAGAACGACATTAGAATTATTTTTCAAAGATCATACCACGTATATGGTCAATACAGCTGGAAAACTGAAGGACATCTCCGGCGCAGGAAGTTATTACTCAATTACCTCCCTTGAGTGAGTCAATGGGAACAGGGTTGGCAAACTACCAGTGTGTTTTCATACCCCAACAAACTTAGGAAGTAGGTACCGGGAGATTATAGGAATCGGGTTCATAGGAAAGCGTCAGGAAATGGCGGACGCCACGAAGTGGAGGGGACTGTTTTTTTCAGAGACATTTCATGGAAACAGCTGGCTTAAATTTATCAAAAATCTTCCAGTTCAAAAGGCGCAGTATACATTCAACTTTCCGACTGTATGCGTGGGACTAGCTGCGGCCTCCATGGTCGTCCGTCCGCCGGCCACCAACGAAGAAAAACGACCTGGTGAGTCCTTTCCATGGGAAATTTTTGAAACCTCACATATCACGACAATCTACGAGATTCTCATTTTAAAACCATCTTCGTTTGAAAGACATTTTTCCATTGGCTCACTGATGACAAACGTCGGAGTTTCGACTGTTTTGATAAATATGGCGTCCTCCGTTTTCCGCTGGTACAGTCTCTGACCGAATTTGGGCGTAAAATTTTTAACATGTACGATGAAATAGCAAAGAGAAACAACAAGGAGTTTAAAGAATATTTATTGTAGGACACAATCTGTTAAAAACAATTCATTTTACGGATGTTTAGCACATAAATTCACGCAAAGTTGCAGGATAGTGAAATTGTGTTTTTCATCAAATTCGTACGTCATTTAGCCCCTGAGCTGAACTCCCCAATATTAGCAAAGTGCTAAATATTCAATATATTGTCTGTTCCCAAACGTCAGCTACATATTTAAATGCGAATATATTCTAATTAGATGATATTATAAAGGTGCTAAATATTGAATATATTGTCCTTTCTCCGACACGGTATTACAGATATTTTAATGCGAATCTCTTCTAATTAGAGTAGATTATAAAAGTGCTAAATATTGAATATATTGTCTTTTCTCCGAAAAGGCTCATGTGGAAATTTAACTGCGAATCTCTTCTATTTAGTATAGATTATAAAAGTGCTAAACATTGAATATATTGTCTTTCCCGAGATGCCAGCTACATATGTAAGTGCGAATCTTTTCTAATTAGATGATATTATAAAGGTGCTAAATATTGAATATATTGTCTTTCTCGACGCCAGCTAGATATTTAACTGCGAATCTCTTCTAATTAAATTATATTATCAAAGTGCTAAATATTCAATATGTTGTCTGTTCTCAGACGACAGCTACATATTTATGTGCGAATCTATTCTAATTAGATAATATTATAAAGGTGCTAAATATTGAATATATTGTCCTTTCTCCGACACGGTGTTACAGATATTTTATTGCGAATCTCTTCTAATTAGAGTAGATTATAAAAGTGCTAAATATTGAATATATTGTCTTTTCTCCGAAAAGGCTCTTGTGGAAATTTAACTGCGAATCTCTTCTATTTAGTATAGATTATAAAAGTGCTAAATATTGAATATATTGTCTTTTCCCAGACGCCAGCTACATATGTAAGTGCGAATCTTTCCTACTTAGATGATATTATACAGGTGCTAAATATTGAATATACTGTCTTTCTCGGATGCCAGCTAGATATTTAACTGTGAATCTCTTCTAATTAGATTATATTATCAAAGTGCTAAATATTCAATATATTGTCTGTTCTCAGACGACAGTTACATATTTATGTGCGAATCTATTCTAATTAGATAATATTATAAAGGTGCTAAATATTGAATATATTGTCCTTTCAACGACACGGTGTTACAGATATTTTATTGCGAATATTCTAATTAGACTACATTATAAAAGTGCTAAATATTGAATATAGATGCTATTAACGTAAGTCACTTTTGTGCCTACTACGGAGTTTAGCAAAACTATCTGCACAATATTGCCAAGTATGCTATTTAGCACCATGTTAAAGCATAGGAAATTTGAAAAGTATCTAAAAAAAAGCCAATCCTGCACCTAACTCATGTATACCCTATTCTAAACAGCCATACAATTTAATTTATTCACCTGTTTCTTCCAACATGTACATGTATGTAGACAGACCCTGGGCCTGAAAGTATCCTTACCCATTCACTGGATTGATCCTCCAAGAGTTCCCAAAACTGGAAGATCTCACCCAATAAAATACTGTACCAAACCTGAAATTTCATTTGCTTTGGTTGGGATGCAGCGTTTTAGTCCTAAAGAACAACATGGTCCTGGTGGACAGGAATGGTGAACAGTAAATACTGGCCCTTGCTGAACCAGTATACATGGTATTGTCTGATAGAAATCAATGATCATCATCAACAACGATGGTCGACAATAGGTTCTTGCCGGTACTTGAGAAGTGATGTTTTAGTCCAAAGGAAAAAAAATGACTATTCAACAATAAAATTCTTTTCCTCACTCCCAGGGTCAGAAGGAAAACCTTGATCCAGGTTGACAATGACAGATCGTTGACGATAAATTTCTTGTCCTTAATCTCACAGTGTTTTAGTCTGATACATGTAGAAAACATTGGTCCTGATCGACAATGCACTCAAGCAGTGTTTTATTTCAAAGAAGAACATTGGCTGTGGTCGACAATGACAGTTGATGATAAATTTCTTGCCCCTACTCTCGCGGTGTTTTAGTCCTTATGAAAACTTTGGTCCTGATAGACAATAATGGTTGACAACTTTGGTCCTGATAGACAATAATGGTTGACAACTTTGATCCTGATAGACAATAATGGTTGGTCCTGATAGACAATAATGGTTGGTCCTGATAGACAATAATGGTTGGTCCTGATAGACAATAATGGTTGACAACAAATTTCTTGCTCTCACTCTCGCAGTGTTTTAGTCTGAAGAAAAACTGTAGTCGCCGACAATAAATTTCTTGCCCCTACTCTTGTAGGTTTTAGTCCAAAGGAAAACATTGGTACTGGGCAACAATGACCGACAATAAATTAGATAGCTACTCACAAAACTCAAAAAGCAGTACTGCACTCCTGGACAGTATAACTGTACAGACTGAAGTATCCTCACAACAGAAGGCTCAAGCCGTGATTGGCTGATGGCAAAACATTCCACAGTTTGCCAAGATAATGGATTTCTTTTGATCGCTCTCATTGGTTTAGTGAAAGATGGGGAACCTAACTCTTCCAGGTTGTCCTTGTTCACAGGTCACTCAGTCCAGAGAAGAAGACAGAGCAGTAGAGGTTGTCCTTGTTCACAGGTCACTCAGTCCAGAGAAGAAGACAGAGCAGTAGAGGTTGTCCTTGTTCACAGGTCACTCAGTCCAGAGAAGAAGACAGAACAGTAGAGGTTGTCCTTGTTCACAGGTCACTCAGTCCAGAGAAGACAGAGCAGTAGAGGTTGTCCTTGTTCACAGGTCACTCAGTCCAGAGAAGAAGACAGAGCAGTAGAGGTTGTCCTTGTTCTCAGGTCACTCAGTCCAGAGAAGAAGACAGAGCAGTAGAGGTTGTCCTTGTTCACAGGTCACTCAGTCCAGAGAAGAAGACAGAGCAGTAAAGGTTGTCCTTGTTCACAGGTCACTCAGTCCAGAGAAGACAGAGCAGTAAAGGTTGTCCTTGTTCACAGGTCACTCAGTCCAGAGAAGAAGACAGAGCAGTAGAGGTTGTCCTTGTTCACAGGTCACTCAGTCCAGAGAAGAAGACAGAGCAGTAGAGGTTGTCCTTGTTCACAGGTCACTCAGTCCAGAGAAGAAGACAGAGCAGTAAAGGTTGTCCTTGTTCACAGGTCACTCAGTCCAGAGAAGAAGACAGAGCAGTAGAGGTTGTCCTTGTTCACAGGCCACTCAGTCCAGAGAAGAAGACAGAGCAGTAAAGGTTGTCCTTGTTCACAGGTCACTCAGTCCAGAGAAGAAGACAGAGCAGTAAAGGTTGTCCTTGTTCACAGGTCACTCAGTCCAGAGAAGACAGAGCAGTAAAGGTTGTCCTTGTTCACAGGTCACTCAGTCCAGAGAAGAAGACAGAGCAGTAGAGGTTGTCCTTGTTCACAGGTCACTCAGTCCAGAGAAGAAGACAGAGCAGTAGAGGTTGTCCTTGTTCACAGGTCACCAGTCCAGAGAAGAAGACAGAGCAGTAAAGGTTGTCCTTGTTCACAGGTCACTCAGTCCAGAGAAGAAGACAGGGCAGTAAAGGTTGTCCTTGTTCACAGGTCACTCAGTCCAGAGAAGAAGACAGAGCAGTAGACTACTTGTAAAACATAGGTCATTGTCATAATGACAGTCACAATAAATTTCTTGTCCCTGCTTTGTTTTCCAAAGGCAAAGATTGGTCACTGTCAACAATGATGGTTGACAGTAACTTCCTCACACCTTATGTCAAATCCTTGTTTTAATGGTCCGAAGTAAACATTGGTTGTTGTCGACAATGATGGTCACAGTGATAAGCACAAAAATAATTTATCTGATGTGAAAAAAATAATAATTTGGGCACTTCAATGAGTAAAACTAAAAGTAAAAATAATTAAAAGCAAAACGTTGAACATTTTCAGTCGTACCCTCATTACCACCTTTTTGATTTTACGTGTGATCGTCCGTTCAGGAGGGGGGTATTGAAATACCTGTGCTTGGGAGTGGTATGCAAATAGGTTCAAAAATACCCCAAGAATAATATAATAGGCTATAAAGTCATGAAGTGTCGGCTCCTAATTTTCATTTTGCTAATTGTTACCATATCTTCACATTGAATGATAGAAAAGTAATCCCCAAATATGGAACATGAATCAGTAAATTTAATCATTGAAAATTGTTATTTTAGAGATCTATGTGGGTTATGATGAAGAAGAAGCATATTGATGCAGTTTACCAAAGGGTCCCATTGTCTGTGTGATCTGTCTTCAATGTGAACACTTAACAGATGTTGTGTTAACCTATCAAAGTCAAATTCTTTTGTTAGTGATACCCTTTGACGGATTATATTAAGGATCTCAAAGTTCATACTACATGATACAACATGTGTGCAACTGGTCACTAGGAACCTTCCCAGTTTGACTGAACTTGACCTATTTTATCAAGAAAATAATATATGTCAAAAATTATTTTAAAGAAATTGCCCACTGTACCTATCCACTTGTTTGAACCTCATTGTTTACTTGAAACAAACCTATGTAACTCCTGGACAATGACTGATCTGATGAACTAGAGCAGCATATGATATGTTTATCTGTTATCTACAAATAATCAACATAGATCAGACTGTCAAAATACAGCTACCTGATATTATTATAATATTTTGGATGAGATTTATAGATCATAAAATATTTATCTCAATATACATGTATATGTTTAAGTATGTGCTCCCGACAGGTTGAAGGACCTATGATGTATACCTTGGTAAGTTAGAAAGGTGATAGAATCTGGGTGACCTATATACCTTTGTACATATCATAGTACCAATACAGAACCATATGGTGGAACCTCGTAAACAACAATGATTGATGTAAAGGGAGCATGATAAAGGGAAAGCACTCTTAACTGGCCTAAACAGGCACACAGTCTAGATGTCAGTGATACATTTCTGTTAGTACAGGAAGGTTATAACTATCACATTACAAGAAGTTTTCTCTAGTTTCTATGGATACCGCTACAAACATGTATGTATAAACCATCTACATGTAGGTCTAACATTGCTCAATTATATGTGAATGAATCCTGGAGTTGCACTCCACATTTCCACATTAACCCTCAAACAAACCCAGACATTGGGAGAACAAACGCAAACATTGGGAGAACAAACCCAGACATTGGGAGAACAAAGAAAAGATCTGTGCATTGGCCTATCTGTGCAGTGGCATATCTGTGCCTATCTGTGCAGTGGTCTATCTGTGCAAGTGAAGTACATGTAGAAGTGATTAGATTAGCTAGAAAGGAAATGGTCACCTCCAATGTAACATAATCATTAATGTTACTGACCAGTTCATTGATTCTGCTGTGATACATTTAATAAAGATTGCCATACCAAACGAAATGCTTACTTTCCCAGATTAGAGAATAGTCCGTGAGAGAAAGCAGCAGTAATGGTACTCATAAATTCCTACCCTCCCAATCCCACTCTCCTGTACTTTGGTTTTTCTTTTGTATTGCGTAGCGCCGGTAGCGGCACTTTGAGAAGTTCCCTAATAGTGCCCCTATATGTGTAATCAATTGGAATCATTGAGCAGAATTAAGGCTCATCTTGTTGAACATCATGCTCATCTCTGCATAGAGTAATTGTCCCTCTCCACATCAGTGGTAGAGGACTATAGCAATACCATTCATCCATCCATCAGTCTGTCTCAAATGTTGTGAATGCAAAATGTCAATAACATAGAGGACTGGAGCCTGGATATTTGGTTTGACTCCTTTTGGTGTTCATGAAAATATGTCATGTCTTTTATTGATCATCTCCTCGCAGAAAGAAAAGTTATTAACTCTAACAAATATAACCTACATGTATTCTATGTGTAACTCTAACAAATATACATGTAACCTATTCTATGTGAAGGCCACATATCTTGATGTATGTACGATACTGGTGCAATTACTATTTTTCACGGGGCGATGTAGGCCCGTAGGGACTAATGGTCCTGTCTTGTAGTCAGAATAAATTGAGCTGCAGCTCTGTGTCTTGCTAACACAGCAAAAGATAGAGTTCTTACGCGACAAGAAAGAGGTCTGAAACTTCCTTCTTTAGAGTGTCCAGGTTTCTGTGTTTTTAATGTCTGCTTATAGCTGCAGGTCTGATATGTTTAAGTTAAATTTCCATTTATCTAATTTTATGCGTGTTTTCGTTCATTTTCCAGTGGCACTACTTTCGTGCTCAAAATATGTCGTCTGCTAAACCACAGATTTTGAGAGGCGCATGTTGAGTGATTTTGTGAGACTAACTCATTCTCATTAGAAAGCGTGTTTGGGCAGTAATTTAGCATTAAATAATACCAGTATAAGTGTAATTCATTGTAGAAAACAATGGGATATTTCACTTTGCCTGTATTCATTTACATTTTCATGAAATATGTGTGTTGAGTTACAGTTTGGAATTTTCGCCATTTAAGCTTACCCCTCAAGACCCTCTGCATTATCTTTTTATAGTAAGTTTCTAAAATCCAGTGGTGGTCAAATCATTTACGTAATAATTTCCCTGTATTCAGAAATGTTTTCTTTGCATTCTGCTTCTGAAATATTCATGGAATGTTGCACACATTTCCCCCTGATCTACATGAAGAGCTCTGCATATGCTGTGTTTGAAGCTGTAAGGTGACAGGGGAGATAACCAAATAGAACTGTAATATACTAGAGTTGTACTGACAGGAGGAGGTACATGAAACAATATGATGCCATGAGAGGATGCATCCCAGCATAGCTCCAGTCCATCTAACCATGAGGATTTTACATTGTTTCTCAATACTCAATTTTTACCCCTCGGCCAATTGTGGCCATGGGGTATTGTCGTCTTGTACGTCCGTCTGTTCGTGCGTCCGTACGTCCGTACGTGAGCGAGATAGACGGAAAACGGTTTCACTGAAGAATTCCAAATTTGGTATGCTTATTTACCTAGTCAAGGACCAGAAGCCTATTGAATTGGGACCTGATTAGGTGGAAACCTTGGCGGCCATCTTTAATTTTATGCAAAATGGATAATGATCCATATCTCGGAAATCATTCAACTGTTCAATACGAAAGTTGGTATACATCATCGATACATCAAGCAACTTTCAATGAATTACCAAACTGGCTTTTCTGATTAGCTGGAAATCCTGGAAGCCATCTTAATTTATGCAAAATCGATAATGATACATATCTCTGTTACCATTCAATTGTTTTATATGAAAGTTGGTATACATCATCAATGCATACAGATACTTTAAATCGGGACCTGATTGACTGAAAACCTTGGCTGCCATCTTTAATTTATGCAAAAACTTTAATGATATATATCTCTGATATCATTTAAGTGTTCTACAGCATCGATGTATCAAGAGACTTGCAATGAATAACCACATCAGTTCCTATGAGTGGGGAGAAGGATGGGCGGACATCTTAAATTTATGCAAAATCATTAATGATCTCGTTCTCCGATACCATTCAAGTGCTCGATGTAAAATTTGGTATACATCATCGATGCATCAAGAGACTTACGACAAATGACAGTTCTGGTTTCTCTGATTGGGCGGAAACCTTGGTGGCCATCTTTAATTTATGCAAAATCTTTAATGATGTATATCTCTGATACCATTTCAGTGTTCTATACGAAACTTGGTATACAGCATCAATGTATCAAGTGACTTCAATTAATAACCACATCAGTTCCTCTGAGTGGTGGGAAGGATGAGCGGCCATCTTTAATTTATGCGAAATCATTAATGATCTCTATCTCTGATACCGTTTAAATGCTCGATGTAAAATTTGGTATACATCATTGATGCATCAAGAAACTTATGTAATGAATACCGGTTTCTCTGATTGGACGGAAACCTTGGGGGTCATTCCTAATTGCAAAATTTTTGATAATCTGTATATTTGTGACTTGACTGCTTGGTGTTCCTGACATCTTGGTTCAAATTGAGTACATTATGAATGTACCCTGAGCCGAGAGGTTTTCAGATGCGCAGCTTCGTATTATTATTCTCTGCTGAAGGATATGCTTTCGATTATCTGAAAAAAGTGAAAAATTTTACAAATATTGGTAACATGCAGTGAAGACATTATTTTATCATTTCATCAGGTTGGTTTCATAATAAATGTCTGTCCCAGCAGGTTTTTTAAAAATATATATATGTGTACAATTACACTAATGCCCTAGAGATCCTTGTTGAGAGGAATGTGTGAGACTACAAGTATGGCTCTTCGCCATGAGATGGAACATAAAGAGTTAGTGGAATTATTCCAACAGCCTATTTTACATTTAAATAGCCCCGTTTCAGTGCCTAAGGCTCTAGTTATTTATTTATTTTTCTTCTTTTCTGCAGCATGAGATGTATATCCGAGCATTTAATATCCTGTCTGAGTTCCCCTCCGTGAGTATCTTATGTTTGAATACAATGTATCTAGACAACACATTCTCATTCCCATATTTAAGGCTCATGTACAACTCTCTGCAGGTATCTGTCTCTTTTCACGTGGCGAGTTAGTCCTGTAGGGACTAATGGTCCTGTAATTGTAGTCGGGAAAAACTTGAGCACATTTGGTACTGTTGCCAGGGTGACTGGTTGTTTATTTAACTGCTTTAGGCTTTGAGAGGAAGAGCAGAAGAAAAAAGTCCTCAAGTTATTCAGCTACTGCAGACAGTTAGGTCAACTATTTTGGCTAGATTTTGTTTCACCTGGTCTATATTAGTGAAGTTAAATATTTTCTGCTATTCTTATATATGTTCATATGTCATTTTCACAGAGATTTCCTGCTTTAGAGCATGAATACAAAATGGATACTATTCAGAGCTGAGTGTTTTCCTGAAAGGATGTCATAAATTGCTGGTTGATAAAAACTTTATTAGAACACTTAACATATATGTAGAAAATAGTTCAATTCAATAGGGTCAATTGATAGGGTCAAATTCCAAGTTATATTTAGATAGCAGTGTCAGCCTACATGTACAAGTCCGCATACAACCATTGTAAGAATTTGTAACCTTCCAAACTAGTAGTGTGCTGGCAGAAGGAGGTACATGTAAATAATATGATGCCATATGAGATGATACATCCCAGCATAGAGTCCATCTAACCATGTGGATTTTAGATTGTATCTCAATATTCATTTTTTGTCATTTACTGCTGAAGGATATGCTTTCTATAATCTGAAAAAAGTAAAAATATTTTACAAATATTGGTAACATGCAGAGAAGACATTATTTATCATTTCATAAGGTTGGTTTCATAATAAATGTCTGTCCCATCGGTCACAAGTTATTTTTTAAATATATGTGTACAATTACACTAATGCACTATCTAGAGATCCTTATTGAGAGAAATGTGTGAGACTACAAATTGTATGGCTCTTCGCCATGGGACTGAACATCAAAAAGTTAGTGAAATTATTCCAACAGCCTATTTTACATTTAAATAGCCCCGTTTCAGTGCCTAAGGCTCTAGTTCACTCTTGTGGTCACTATTTCACTGTTGCGTGACCAATCTCAGTAAACTCTGAATTATCACGGAACATTATATCTGACATAAGCGCTATATAAATCTTGCGTGAATTCAAACTACATAATTAGTCAATCAGGGGACTAGCTGGCCGAAACAACTTTAAAACACTTACACCCAGGATCACATGGACCAATATACAAATAAGGCATATCTAGACACTGTGCAATGGTAAACATGATTTACTGCCACCGAAAAGTCTGTTTTCATCAGGTGGTCGAAAAAGTCAAATTGACCAACTGGTGCAAAAGTTGTTGATATCCATGAACAAAATGTCAATGTCAAATACTTGGCAGAGATTGTCGTCATTGGCTTATTATGGAATCTCGTAGAATATCGGCAACATGTTTGCACGAATTTTCCATAGCATCACTTCTAGATGATATTCCTCTGATATGCCAGCTTGGTTTACCTAGATTGTTGGGTGGGATGATTGTAAAGCTGTTGTGATGTTTGTTCTAGATTGTTGACAAGAAGACAGAAGAGGAGTTCACGCTGACCTTGAAAGATCTATTAGAAGACCATAATGATGTGGTCACTATGCTTGCTGAGGGATTCAAGGAGTGCAGAAAACACATCAAGGTATTTAGGGGTTCAACATCAATGAGGTGGATGGTGCATGTGAGCGGCACTGCAAAACACACTGATATGGAGGTTAAAACCCCATTCTAATCAGAACAATGGACCTCAACCCTGATGATGTATTATACATATATCTCTTCCAATCATGTGGTAAATTGTGCATTCATTCATCTGCATGACAGGTGATCATTTGTCACTTATGTAAGACAAAACTAATTGAATTGTCAATGCACAGTTCGTTCCTGTGCCACGAAGTGTGAAGTCCTCTATGTAACCCGATAGATACACCAAATTAAAGGACGCTCTTCCGAATATGCCAGCCCAGGGACTTCATGCTGGCAATTAAGCTAATGTCATGTTACATGAAGGAGGTTACAGGCTAATTGAATTGTCATGGATGTTGGGGGCCCGCATTGCATCAAGGGATAGAAGTGGGATTTTATTGTCATGAATTTTGGGGGCCTACGTCATCAGGTTTCAGTCCTATTGAATATACCGTGCAAGGATGTGTTTGCTGTTTCACATGGTAAATTTTGGAGCGAAATATTAGAATACCAACTATTGTTTCAGCAAATTTACCCCTTGCAATTCTTTGTACAGGAATTCTTCAGTAAATTTGTAGAAACTTGGGAACTACATGCACATGTATGTATATGGGAATGGTTGTGATGAAATCTACATAGTTGATCAATAGTTCAAGTAGATATTGCTGCAGGTATGAGACAAAAGGGCCCAGCTAGAAGATTTGAGCAGATCTGTGCTCACCTATTTAGGCAAGCAGTCTAATGCTCACCTATTTAGGCAAGCAGTCTAATGCTCACCTATTTAGGCGAGAAATCTAATTATGCTCACCTATTTAGGCAAGCAGTCTAATGCTCACCTATTTAGGCAAGCAGTGTAATGCTCACATAGTTAGGCGAGCAGTCTAATGCTCACCTATTTAGGCGAGCAGTCTAATGCTAATCTAAATTATCTTATACTTGCATTGCTCAATATAGAGATCTGATCAATTTGCTCGCCTACTCACCTTAAACATTGGATTGAGGGGAGCA
Organism: Hanleya hanleyi; assembly: GCA_036873755.1. NCBI lineage: Eukaryota > Metazoa > Mollusca > Polyplacophora > Lepidopleurida > Hanleyidae > Hanleya > Hanleya hanleyi. Next base: position 356,853 of record JAVTVY010006153.1, on the reverse strand, counting down.
GAAGACTGCCCACTTGTCATGATTTCAGTGCCTATTGCCATGGTTACTGAGCTATCTACAGGTAATGTTGAAAACTAACATGTGAGCACGCCTGAATTAACTGACCTTGAAACATATATCATTCACGATATTTATTTTATTCATTATCTATATTGATTATATTTATTCAGGATGAGCAAATGGTTAAGTTGTTTCTAGACAAGACGTTGACCTCCAGGATGGGCATCCGTATGTTAGTTGAACATCATCTGGCTATGCATGATGAAAAGGTAACACGTCTGTCCACCCTTACACTCTCACTTAAATCACATACTCACTGTCTCGGTATGTCTGTAGATGGCTGTAATTGTCACCTGTACAGAGATGGTGAGATATCTGGGTTAGAATAGTAAGTAAACATGATCGTGATGGAAGTCCTATAAACTGGAACATTATATAAGCCGGTGTGGCAAAATACGCTTCTCTAAATGAAAACATATTAATATTGGCATAATTAATTAGGTCAATGTGGTTCGAAATAAAACCCAATCCCAAATTCTCGTGAACCTTGAGATAAGCCCTTTCTTACTCTGTTTCATACTTTTGATATATCGGGCAAGATGCCACAATCGCATTCTTGTCATGTAGCAGATTTTCAGAGTTACCTGGTTTGGCAGTTAGTTGCATGACTGACACAAGGTCATAGAGGAAGTTACATGACTCTGTGAAGATGGGTCATACTGGAAAATTAGAAGGCTGAAGCAAGGCGAAAGTGAAAGTTCCATGGCTAAAATGAAGCAACATGGAAAGTTACACAGCTGATGTAGTGAAAGTTAAATAAGCTGGAGGTGAAAGATTCATAGTTGACGTAAGGTCATCAAGTTTGTGACATGGTGGACGTAGTCATGGACAAAGTTATATGTTGTGTTTGAGCATATTTAAGTGGTATAAATACTCATTGCTGTACATTGCCAGTGATGATGTTTCTTCCATGTTATATTGTACATTTTGATTTTAAGAAGACCACACAGAGCCTACTGGTGCAGATGTAAATCAACTAGACATCAAATCGATGTAAACTCGGTTTCGTGTTCATAAATGTTTGTTTATATGGCCTCCATTATAATACATGTTGTAAACAGTATGTAACACATACATATAATACGATTAATGCAATCATATAATCTATTGACAGTTCTACATTTCAAATTGTTTCCAAACGTCTGCAAACCTGAATTGTCAGTGTTTTCTATATCAGCTGAAGCAAATGCTGGTTTTAGCATCAAAATTTTGGAAGAAATGGACCCAAGCGTCGTGAAAGCAACGTTAAATAATGTTCACGGACTCACTCAGAATTTTGGGAAAATAAGTTGAGCAATCAAGAGACCAACTTACAGAAGTTATAAAAAATTATAACCCATCCAAGAAATGACTATATACAGCAACAGATTTTTGTTGTGAGATACATAAGCTTTTAACCTAAGAAAAGACTTTCCTGGATTGCATGTAACTCAGAAACTGTTATTGAAAACCTTGACTGATTCATTGTTTAAAATCTTAAAAGTTATACATTTAACATATACATGGTATACACAAGCTCTGAATGATTGGCCAACAGAAAGGAATGAACTGGTTCTCCCAAAATTCTAGTCTGGCATTTATACTTTTGTCTCATCGTTGCGAAAATTGAAGCAGTGATTCTGAGCTGCTTTAAATATCTTGTTTCGGGGAATTTATGCAACTATTTTTCTTAGAAATTGGTCAATTTATTTGCTGACCGAGAATACCAAAACAACAAAACAAAAAAATTGAATTGATAAATATTTGTGGAAATTTTTTATATATGCCTGTGAACCATATGCATGTCATTGATTTTCTTGGCCTTTCACTGAGCGACCAAATTTTGGATGGTGTGTAAAGTTTTGTTGTTTTGCATCAAGGCCGTTTTGTCTGTTGCAGCCGAATCACGTGGGGATCATCAGTATCAATTTCTCTCCTCGCAAACTTATCCAAAAGAAAGCTGAGTTTGTGAGGTTAGTACGGTCGGAGTGGCGGCCTGGGGCTACTCCAGCAGTACTAGGTCTACTGGTAACACACGTCCTATGCTATGCACGGGTCGTTTACAAAGCATTATTGATGGGAAGCTTGAGGATGGAGGGGGAAGAGAGTGGAGGGGTCAATTCAGAAACACACTGGTCAGTTGAATACATCTGCATTGATTGCAGATAGTGTTACAGGACTACATGATTCTAATCCTTCAAGATCGACGATTATGAATAGAATCTTTAACAATCAGGCAATACAATTTGGACCTTATGAGATCAAGGATTGCAACTGGAATTATTGTAAGATCAATTTGATGATATTATGTCATCATCTACTTACAGGTAGTTGGCTTTCATTATTATGAAATAACTTTTGACTTGAAGTGACCCCAAACTCCCACCCCCTCCCTCCAAACTCATAGGAATTGGTCCTATTGTTGGTAATTCGAAAAACATGGACACAGAATATAATGTTTTCTTTTCACAATATTTTTGTTCAACTGACCAGTTGTTTGTGAATGGATAGAATGTTGATTGTAAACATGTTATTTAAATAAAGGAGGACAATGATACTGACCTGTATGTTCTCCCTTTCCTCACCTGGATAATACTTAGTTTGTGATACTTTCTCCATCTCAGGAAGTGTCCTGTGTGTATGTCTGTTCTTGTTACCATCATATCGCGAGAATGACAAACGACGACATGAATGTCTAAGGTCAATGTAATTAAATCACATTTGATCATGCGGCAAACCCATTGAAAATGGTGAGATTGCCCTATTTCTCCTGAGTCACTTGGTCAAAATATGTTCATTATCTCATTACAGCCATATAACAAGGATGATTATACCAAGGCCTTAGTTCACAAAATTCACACCACACATGCATGCCTTGTGGTCACAAAACAGAATCCTATAGGTGGAATATGGGAGAGATTGACCAATTTCTTTCCAGTTGACCAGGTCAAAGTACAACATATGGTTATAGCTCATGTATTACAAACACATTTCTGGTCGTGTGCTATAAGTGTATTCAGTATTAACTTCAGTTTGCCATATTTTTCCAAATCCTCAGGTCAAGGTAGACTTGTCCCTCATTATAGCACACATTTTAGGTAAGTTAGGTATAGGCTACCTCAATTACAACTTATATAGTACTCCGTCAACATTGAATTGGTCAGAGCTTCACAATGGCAGGTAATTAAAACACACCCTTTCCTCAATATAAAAAACCAAAACTGGGAGAAAAAAATTCTCCACTTCATGTTGAGCAAAATTTCCTTCTATAGACAATGAGTCATTCCATTGGCAGAGTATGATATTAAACCATGTTCCTCTTCCATGACTGACAATATGATCTACAATTGTCGGTGACGAGTGCCTTATTTTTTTAGTCTGTGTCTAGTTTTTGTCCGGTTGTTCCCAGCACATTGTGTGGTTCATCTTTTGTTTTCCCTTCCCAAATGGACTTCATCTATTTAGTTTGAATGTGTGTGAATTGAAAATTTAAGGGTTTCGCTATTTGGTTTATGTACAATTAATTTACTTCTTGGGAGGGGAGTTTCATTAAGTCAAATTTGTGTTTACCTTTGGTGATAGAACTAATTTGGTGCATGTATATGGCAGTTAAGCTTGATTGCCAGAATGTATATAAGAAGTGTAGTTACATAGTGAGGTTCAGTGTAAGTGCTAGTACTTGGCACATTGATAATCATCAGTACCCTGCATTATGGGATCTATCAGGGTATATAATATACTGATTGTATGATTGACAATCATCAGTACAGTGCATTATGGGATCTATCAGGGTATATAATATACTGATTGTATGAGTGACATTATGGGATCTATCAGGGTATACATGTATAATATACTGATTGTATGAGTGACATTATGGGATCTATCAGGGTATATAATATACTGATTGTATGAGTGACATTATGGGATCTATCAGGGTATATAATATACTGATTGTATGAGTGACATTATGGGATCTATCAGGGTATATAATATACTGATTGTATGAGTGACATTATGGGATCTATCAGGGTATGTAATATACTGATTGTATGAGTGACATTATGGGATCTATCAGGGTATATAATATACTGATTGTATGAGTGACATTATGGGATCTATCAGGGTATATAATATACTGATTGTATGAGTGACATTATGGGATCTATCAGGGTATATAATATACTGATTGTATGAGTGACATTATGGGATCTATCAGGGTATATAATATACTGATTGTATGAGTGACATTATGGGATCTATCAGGGTATATAATATACTGATTGTATGAGTGACATTATGGGATCTATCAGGGTATATAATATACTGATTGTATGAGTGACATTATGGGATCTATCAGGGTATATAATATACTGATTGTATGAGTGACATTATGGGATCTATCAGGGTATATAATATACTGATTGTATGAGTGACATTATGGGATCTATCAGGGTATATAATATACTGATTGTATGAGTGACATTATGGGATCTATCAGGGTATATAATATACTGATTGTATGAGTGACATGGGATCTATCAGGGTATATAATATACTGATTGTATGAGTGACATTATGGGATCTATCAGGGTATATAATATACTGATTGTATGAGTGACATTATGGGATCTATCAGGGTATATAATATACTGATTGTATGAGTGACATTATGGGATCTATCAGGGTATATAATATACTGATTGTATGAGTGACATTATGGGATCTATCAGGGTATATAATATACTGATTGTATGAGTGACATTATGGGATCTATCAGGGTATATAATATACTGATTGTATGAGTGACATTATGGGATCTATCAGGGTATATAATATACTGATTGTATGAGTGACATTATGGGATCTATCAGGGTATATAATATACTGATTGTATGAGTGACATTATGGGATCTATCAGGGTATATAATATACTGATTGTATGAGTGACATTATGGGATCTATCAGGGTATATAATATACTGATTGTATGAGTGACATTATGGGATCTATCAGGGTATATAATATACTGATTGTATGAGTGACATTATGGGATCTATCAGGGTATATAATATACTGATTGTATGAGTGACATTATGGGATCTATCAGGGTATATAATATACTGATTGTATGAGTGACATTATGGGATCTATCAGGGTATATAATATACTGATTGTATGAGTGACATTATGGGATCTATCAGGGTATATAATATACTGATTGTATGAGTGACATTATGGGATCTATCAGGGTATATAATATACTGATTGTATGAGTGACATTATGGGATCTATCAGGGTATATAATATACTGATTGTATGAGTGACATTATGGGATCTATCAGGGTATATAATATACTGATTGTATGAGTGACATTATGGGATCTATCAGGGTATGTAATATACTGATTGTATGAGTGACATTATGGGATCTATCAGGGTATGTAATATACTGATTGTATGAGTGACATTATGGGATCTATCAGGGTATATAATATACTGATTGTATGAGTGACATTATGGGATCTATCAGGGTATATAATATACTGATTGTATGAGTGACATTATGATCTATCAGGGTATATAATATACCGATTGTATGAGTGACATTATGGGATCTATCAGGTATATAATATACTGATTGTATGAGTGACATTATGGGATCTATCAGAAAGTATATAATATAGCTTGATTGTATGAGTGACATTATGGGATCTATCAGGGTATATAATATACTGATTGTATGAGTGACATTATGGGGATCTTACCAGGGTATATAAATATACTGATTGTATGAGTGAGCATTATGGGATCTATCAGGTATATAATATACTGATTGGTATGAGTATTATTATGAGATCTATCCGGGTATATAATATACTGATTCTATGAGTGACATTATGATCTATCAGGGCATATAATATACTGATTGTATGAGGACATTATGATCATCAGGGTATATAATATACTGATTGTATGAGTGACATTATGGGATCTATCAGGGTATATAATATACTGATTGTATGAGTGACATTATGAGATCTATCAGGGTATATAATATACTGATTGTATGAGTGACATTATGAGATCTATCAGGGTATATAATATACTGATTGTATGAGTGACATTATGGGATCTATCAGGGTATATAATATACTGATTGTATGAGTGACATTATGCGATCTATCAGGGTATATAATATACTGATTGTATGAGTGACATTATGGGATCTATCAGGGTATATAATATACTGATTGTATGAGTGACATTATGGGATCTATCAGGGTATATAATATACTGATTGTATGAGTGACATTATGGGATCTATCAGGGTATGTAATATACTGATTGTATGAGTGACATTATGGGATCTATCAGGGTATGTAATATACTGATTGTATGAGTGACATTATGGGATCTATCAGGGTATATAATATACTGATTGTATGAGTGACATTATGGGATCTATCAGGGTATATAATATACTGATTGTATGAGTGACATTATGGGATCTATCAGGGTATATAATATACTGATTGTATGAGTGTATGAGTGAGACATTATGGGATCTATCAGGGTATATAATATACTGATTGTATGAGTGACATTATGGGATCTATCAGGGTATATAATATACTGATTGTATGAGTGACATTATGGGATCTATCAGGGTATATAATATACTGATTGTATGAGTGACATTATGGGATCTATCAGGGTATATAATATACTGATTGTATGAGTGACATTATGGGATCTATCAGGGTATATAATATACTGATTGTATGAGTGACATTATGAGATCTATCAGGGTATATAATATACTGATTGTATGAGTGACATTATGGGATCTATCAGGGTATATAATATACTGATTGTATGAGTGACATTATGGGATCTATCAGGGTATATAATATACTGATTGTATGAGTGACATTATGGGATCTATCAGGGTATATAATATACTGATTGTATGAGTGACATTATGGGATCTATCAGGGTATATAATATACTGATTGTATGAGTGACATTATGGGATCTATCAGGGTATATAATATACTGATTGTATGAGTGACATTATGGGATCTATCAGGGTATATAATATACTGATTGTATGAGTGACATTATGGGATCTATCAGGGTATATAATATACTGATTGTATGAGTGACATTATGGGATCTATCAGGGTATATAATATACTGATTGTATGAGTGACATTATGGGATCTATCAGGGTATATAATATACTGATTGTATGAGTGACATTATGGGATCTATCAGGGTATATAATATACTGATTGTATGAGTGACATTATGGGATCTATCAGGGTATATAATATACTGATTGTATGAGTGACATTATGGGATCTATCAGGGTATATAATATACTGATTGTATGAGTGACATTATGGGATCTATCAGGGTATATAATATACTGATTGTATGAGTGACAATGATGAGTCTATGTATTCATATCAATTAGAGACAACTAAAATGCACAATGCTCCAATTATCCATTTACATATATTTAGAGAAGATGTAACTTAACTTTTTAACTCTATGGAAAGGATGAAGTACTTCTACATGTAGTTTAAGGTACCGGTATTTCTGATGATATGAAGACATGGGTGCTGTTGTTGCTGTCTAAAATTACAGGTGGTCTAAAATCTCTGTGCGCAGCATTTTAAGAAAGATTCGTTATGCGTTCAACATGAACGAACACGTTTCCCTGCTGAAAGCAGGAGGTGTTCCTGATCCTCCATATTTCGTATAAGGACCATGTACATGACGAAAGTATGCATGTACAACAGCCATGATAGCATGAGGAGAACAGTCAGCCGAGACACAGGGCTTTTCAGCCATGAAAAGTCATGCACACTACATCTACCACCCAGTAGTCGGGTCTTTTGCTACGAGGGCAAGGTTAATTTTCTCTACAAGATGGCTGTACATGGATAGTCACACATGTCCAGCTATTAGTAGTTAGTTTTTCATTAATATATGGTTGAAATACTACAGTACTGAACGTGACGTTAAACCCTAACTCACTCGCTCACTCACTCGCCCAGTTTTGGGATGCCTACCGATTTCTTCCAGTTTGATCTTGATCAGAGGGCCCAGGTTTTCAAGATGGGTATCATTTTCACCTGTTAAATCTCGGAGTGATTTCAAGAAGGATTAATATGGTATCCGACAGGCATTGACTTGGAGAGAAAAACCTGGAAACCATAGATACACCAGGACTACTTGAGACAAGATATTGATTGGTATTACTTTGTTACTGAGAAACTATCCTCTTCGATTGGATGACGTAACCTCTTTAATAGATACACCAGGAATACTTGAGATGAGATATTGACCGATATTACTCTGTTGTCACTTATCTTAATCGATTGAACATAGGGTGGTGCTTAGTTGGTTCGTCGTGATATATATATATAGCTGAAATATTGTTGAAAGCGACGTTAAATTCTATTCACTCACTCACTCACTTGAACATAGCCTCTTTACAGGCCTTCATGTGCTTCCTATATTTTCTTGAAATTTTTTAGTCAATCCTTTATTTTCCTCAAAACCGCCTATATTTCCTATTTTGTTACTTTTTCTCATGAAAACTTTCACCAATGTTCTGAAATGAGTCAAATTGGTATGAGGAAATACATGTACATTTTCAGCTTCTGCTGTTATTGAGAAAGTTGATCGATTGGACGTAAATAACCTAAATAGATACACCAAGACTACTTGAGGTGAGACCGATATTACTTGACAAACTACCTTGCTCAATTGGATGTAACCTGTTTAATGGATACGCCAGGACTACTTAAGGCAAGATATTGACCGATATTACTCTTTTATTGAGAAACTATCGATTGGACGTAACCTCCTTAATCGACGATATATTGACCGTATTAATGTGTTATTGAGAAAGTATTTTGATAGGACGTAACCTCTTTAGTCTATGTCTACATCATGTACGTGTATTTACACCTCACTCATGGAGGATTCAGAATAGACCACTTGTACTTTTGACAACAACAACATGTATACGCACAGAGGACAGTCTGATGTTAAAGGAAATCTGTGCAAGGTTTTGGTGTAGAGTGTGTGTGTGTGTGTGGGTGGGTTGATGTGGAATGTATGGCTGTGATTTCACATTGTTATTTCCTATTGCCACAGTATCATTGTCATAGAATAGTACGATAGTACCTGCTCAGATAGACATGTACAGCATGGTGACAGACATTCATTAATTGGACCCCTCCTTACTTACAGGCATGTATGTGAGGCCAAATATGGGCGTACACCTGAGGTACAATTGAACGGTCATATAAACTCATCATTCCCGTATATACAGCCACCTCTGGACTATATTCTCACTGAACTCCTCAAGAATGCCTTCAGGTTTGTTACATGTTCTGATAAACACCTCTGGGCTATATTCTGACAACTTCTCAAGAATGCCTTGAGGTTTGTTTCTTGTTCTGATAACACATCTGGGCTATATTTTGACAACTCCTCAAGAATGCTTGTTCTGATAACACCTCTGTACTATATTCTGACAACTCCTCAAGAATGCCTTGAGGTTTGTTTCGTGTTCTGATAACACCTCTGTACTAATTTCTGACAACTCCTCAAAAATGCCTTCAGGTTTGTTTCATATTCTGTTAACACCTCTGTACTATATTCTGACAACTCCTCAAGAATGCCTTCAGGTTTGTTTCATGTTCTGATAACACCTCTTTACTAAATTCTGACAACTCCTCAAGAATGCCTTGAGGTTTGATTCATATTCTGTTAACACCTCTGTACTATATTCTGACAACTCCTCAAGAATGCCTTCAGGTTTGTTTCATGTTCTGATAACACCTCTTTACTAAATTCTGACAACTGCTCAAGAATGCCTTGAGGTTTGATTCATATTCTGTTAACACCTCTGTACTATATTCTGACAACTCCTCAAGAATGCCTTCAGGTTTGTTTCATATTCTGTTAACACCTCTGTACTATATTCTGACAACTCCTCAAGAATGCCTTCAGGTTTGTTTCATGTTCTGATAACACCTCTTTACTAAATTCTGACAACTCCTCAAGAATGCCTTGAGGTTTGATTCATATTCTGTTAACACCTCTGTACTATATTCTGACAACTCCTCAAAAATGCCTTCAGGTTTGTTTCATATTCTGTTAACACCTCTGTACTATATTCTGACAACTCCTCAAGAATGCCTTCAGGTTTGTTTCATGTTCTGATAACACCTCTTTACTAAATTCTGACAACTCCTCAAGAATGCCTTGAGGTTTGATTCATATTCTGTTAACACCTCTGTACTATATTCTGACAACTCCTCAAGAATGCCTTCAGGTTTGTTTCATGTTCTGATAACACCTCTTTACTAAATTCTGACAACTCCTCAAGAATGCCTTGAGGTTTGATTCATATTCTGTTAACACCTACTATATTCTGACAACTCCTCAAGAATGCCTTCAGGTTTGTTTCATGTTCTGATAACACCTCTTTACTAAATTCTGACAACTCCTCAAGAATGCCTTGAGGTTTGATTCATATTCTGTTAACACCTCTGTACTATATTCTGACAACTCCTCAAGAATGCTGACAGGTTTGTTTCATGTTCTGATAACACAGTAACTGTCTCTTATGCATCGTTTTGTCTGAATTGTATCCTTGTTTCAACAGCTCTTGGGAAATATCCCACTACTTTTTCAGTGTGCATTTTAAAAGAAAATGTACTCGACTTGTATATTTAGGATAAAGACTTCATTCTCAGTATGGTAAGGGGGCATTCAAGTATTGCGGACGCAGGAAGGGATGAGTGGGGTATCCAGTTTCTGCATACACAACTTGTCTATCAGCAGAACCAGGCACACTCCATAATCAGAATTGCTTGCACACATAATACTTGAATGTCCTCTTAGACATTTTTAACGATCAGGTAGCTGTACAAGATGTTGGTCAAATATTAGTGTTTTGCAGTCCAAGTTTTACATAAATCAATCAGAAGTCCAAGTTTTACATAAATCAATCAGAAGTCCAAGTTTTACATAAATCAATCAGAAGTTGGTTTAGCAGTGATACAAGTTATTAGAGATGTTTAATATTGTACTGGTTACTGAATGTGTATTAAATCAGTAACATCCTATCATGTATTGTTATATCTGTCTTGACAGGGCCACTATAGAGTCTCACATGGATCATCTGAGTCTACCTGATGTGGTTGTTACCTTGGCTAATAATGACATAGACTTCATCATCAGGTAAGATCACTCAGCTGACCAGTCTGCATGACTGGGTCATCACTATGACCAGAAGCCTCGGAGCACGATTGAAAGTGCGGGGGCTGAACTCTATATCGGCCATGTTAAATGCTGGACTGATGCTATCTAAGATAGGACTTATAACATTGCAGTCTCAAAAAGTGGGGGGGGCTGTAGCCCCCCCGGCCCCCCCCCGTTCCGCGGCCCCTGATGACTAATAATGACATAGACTTCATCATCAAGTAAGATCACTCAGCTGACCAGTCTACATGACTGGGTCATAACTATGACTAATAATGACATAGACTTCATCATCAGGTAAGATCACCCACCTGACCAGTCTGCATGACGGGGTCATTACTATGACTAATAATGACATAGACTTCATCATCAAGTAAGATCACTCACCTGACCAGTCTGCATGAGTGGGTCATAACTATGACTAATAATGACATAGACTTCATCATCAGGTAAGATCACTCACCTGACCAGTCTGCATGACTGGGTCATAACTATGACTAATAATGACATAGACTTCATCATCAGGTAAGATCACTCACCTGACCAGTCTGCATGACTGGGTCATTACTATGACTAATAATGACATAGACTTCATCAGGTAAGATCACCCACCTGACCAGTCTACAGGTAAGATCACCTACCTGACCAGTCTACAGGACAGGGTCATAACTATGACTAATAATGACATAGACTTCATCATCAGGTAAGATCACCCACCTGACCAGTCTGCATGACTGGGTCATAACTATGACTAATAATGACATAGACTTCATCATCAGGTAAGATCACCTACCTGACCAGTCTACAGGACAGGGTCATAACTATGACTAATAATGACATAGACTTCATCATCAGGTAAGATCACTCACCTGACCAGTCTGCATGACTGGGTCATTACTATGGCTAACAGTTACATAGACTTCATCATCAGGTAAGATCACCTACCTGACCAGTCTACAGGACAGGGTCATAACTATGACTAATAATGACATAGACTTCATCATCAGGTAAGATCACCCACCTGACCAGTCTACAAGACTGGGTCATAACTATGACTAATACTGACATAGACTTCATCATCAGGTAAGATCACTCACCTGACCAGTCTACAGGACAGGGTCATAACTATGACTAATAATGACATAGACTTCATCATCAGGTAAGATCACTCACCTGACCAGTCTACAGGACAGGGGCATAACAATGACTAATAATGACATAGACTTCATCATCAGGTAAGATCACTCACCTGACCAGTCTACAGGACAGGGTCATAACTATGACTAACTATGACTAATAATGACATAGACTTCATCATCAGGTAAGATCACCTACCTGACCAGTCTACAGGACAGGGTCATAACTATGACTAATAATGACATAGACTTCATCATCAGGTAAGATCACCTACCTGACCGGTCTACAGGACAGGGTCATAACTATGACTAATAATGACATAGACTTCATCATCAGGTAAGATCACCCACCTGACCAGTCTGCATGACTGGGTCATTACTATGGCTAACAGTGACATAGACTTCATCATCAGGTAAGATCACCTACCTGACCAGTCTGCATGACTTGGTTGTTAGTATGACTAATAATGACATAGACTTAATCATCAGGTAAGATCATACGTAAGTACAATTTAAATCTCCATACTGTTTCTGCTTGTGAATTACCATTTACCAGTTATTTAGTAGGCTTTAATTTTGCTTCAGTTGTAATTTTTGATATTTCCACATCTTGGGAACATTTATAAATAGTAGGTTGGTATCCATTTGGGCCACTATCAGCAGTGAACCTTATAGATTTATGTTATAGTACACAGAGGCTTTATTTTTCAGTGATACACTGAATAATGACAATGTTTACTTGCTATATCTTCTGAATAAATGTATGAAACTTAAAGATATATTAATGTGTCCACACCCCCGATAAATGATAGCTATTCTATGAAAATGATGAACAATATGAGAACAGTACAGCATTTTCTTTGAGATTTGCACAAAAGCCCCAGTGAACAGGAAACTATGGACAAAAGCCCAATCCAACATTTAGTTTCAGGCCAGGACAACAAGATCACAACTTTACCAATTTACCAATGTATATCCTTGTGCATAGTAGGGGGTATACTGGATTCCAATTGTCAATGCGTCCCCCTGAGTGTCCATGCATCCATCTGTTCGCCCGTCTGAAATTCGTTTCCAGGCAATAATTGAGCAACGTTCAGCGGATTTTTCTCAAATTTGGTATGCATATACCATGCCATGAGGTGTCGCCTGGGATTGCATTCCGACCACTGTCACAAATAGGTGGCCCCACCTGGTGTTTAAACCTTACGTGTTTATGCATTTCCGTGCAATAACTTGAAAAACTTTCATCAGATGCTTTTCAAATTTGGTATGTATGCCACAAGGTGTTGCTTGGGCTGGACTGTTGAGGGGCTGAGGCGTTGTAGCACCTCTGGTACCTCATGTTATAAAATATTATTTGACATCATCCATGTAACCATTTTTTATCTCGCCTTACGAAGTAAAGGGGAGGTATTGTGGAAAGAGGATGTCGTCGTCGGTGTCCCCTGCCTGGAAATGATAAGGTTTTTGGTTTAGCAAATTAAAAAAAAATCTAGAAAAAATATTAAAAAAATAAAAAAAATATGGGGGATGGGTATGCCACCTGGGGGTACTACCCCTGGGGTGCTCCAATGTTAAAATTCCTATGATAGAGTTTTGCGTTTAGCTGAATTGCGCATGTACATCTGTACTTAGAAAGTTTGTTGCAGTTGTCAGCTGTCATTGGATGATTATGAAACTTGGTACACATGTTTCTTATGATTAGAGGATGTACCTGTGCTATTTTTGAGAAGAAATATTAATTTTTCTCCAAATTATGGCAAATGAATGAGTTTTCTATTTAGGTGAATTGTACATGTAGGCCTCTACATGTATACATGTACATGGTAAGTTTGCTGCAGCTGTCAGCTCTCATTGGATGATTATGACACTTGGTACACCTGTTTCTTGTGATTAGAGGATGAACCTGTGCTATTTTTGAGAAGAAATATTAATATTTCTCCAAATTATGGCAAATGATGTTTTGCGTTTAGCTGAAGTGCACATGTACATCTGTACACCACAGTTTGCTGCAGTTGTCAGCTGTCATTAAATGATTATGAAACTTGATACACATGTTTCTTATGATTAGAAGATGTACCTGTGCTATTTAGGAGATGAAATATTAATTTTTGTTCAAATTTGAAGGTTTTGTCGAAGTAATCTGCCAATAATAATGTACATGTACATACTTGTACACCTGTACATGGAAAGTTTTCTGAAGCTGTCAGCTTTCATTGGATGAGTTTGACACTTGCTACCCAAGTTCAATGTGAGTCGACGATGTGCATGTGCTATTTAAGAAATGTGACATTAAATAAGAATTTTTGTCCTAATTATTGCAGTTTATACTTTTTACCTTTCCATTGATAAGGTTTTTGTTGGGCAAAAATTTACATGTAGATCTGTACATGGAAAGTTTGTTGAACCTTTTGTGGGATGATTATTAAACTTGATGGACATGTTTCATGTTTTCCTAGGTCACACCTATCCAGCAGTAATCCCAGACTGGACTGGCCTATCCGGCAGTAATCCCACATGGGACTGGCCTATCCAGCCGTAATTCCACATGAGACTGGCCTATCCAGCAGTAATCCCACATGAGACTGGCCTATCCATCAGTAATTCCACACGGGACTGGCCTATGCAGCAGTAATCTCACATGGGACTGACCTATCCAGAAGTAATATGACACTGGACTGCAATATGCAGCAGTAATCTCACATGGCACTGACCTATCCAGCCATAATTCTACATGGGACTGACCTATCTCGCTGTAATCTCACACAGGTTTAGCCTATCCAGCAGTAATCCCACATGGGACTGGCCTCCCCAGCCGTAATCCCACACAGGATTGTCGTATGCAGCAGTAATCCCACACGGGACTGTCATATCCAGCATTAATCCCATACGAGACTCATCTATCCAGCAGTAATCCCAGACAGGACTGGCCTATCCAGCAGTAATCCCACTTGGGACTGGACGATCCAGCAGTAATCCCACAGGGGACTGGTCTATCCATCAGTAATAACCCATGGGACTGGTCCACCCAGCAGTAATCCTACACATGGCCTATCCAGCAGTAATCTCACATGGGACTGACCTATCCAGCAGTAATCTCGCACTGGACTGCCCTATGCACCAGTAATCCGACGGCACTGACCTATCCATCCTACATGGGATTAACTTATATGCCAGTAATCCCACATGGGACTGATGTTATTGTCTGTACCAGATAATCTATTCCAGACATTATTGTCTGTACCACATCACCTATTCCAGACCTTATTGTTTGCTCTACATGTATGCTTTCAATACTGCTGCACCTTCGGCGGATGACCCCGCAAGGCGAGATGTTGGGGTTCTCAGAATGCTTGTTAAGCAATACATTGCATAGGGTGCTCAAACTGTATGACAAAACTTTCCTCAACTTGGAACTGCAGCAAAACATTCATTGTGTTTTCCCTCTATAATTGTTCCCTGAAGGGCTAAAGTGGGAATATAGTATTGAGGTTTGTCCGGGTGTCTTGACAATAATTGAACTGAACTGATTCTTTTCAAATTTGGTATGTGAGGACATCACCTCAATATCTCTCTTGGACTTGTTTTTAACAAAGATCTGCCTATAGGTGGTGCCACCTGAGCGCAAAGTTAAAATTTTATTTCTGGACATTAACTTTTGAACACCTGAATGGATTCTTTCCAAATTCTGTATGTGGATAACTTGCCACAGGATCTCACTCGAGATTGCTTTCCATGCTGGGTACTGAATGTTAAATTCTAGATCTAGTCATGCCAGTCTGTGAAAGTTTTATAACAGGCTATATATATATATATATATATATATATATATATATATATATTACTAACTATTTACTAAACCACACTCTGGGCCTTGAGGGAGACTAGCCTTCATGCTAATCAAGCAACCCAGATTAAATAAAGTTATTATTATTATAAAGTTAAGGTTCCAATTCAAATCAGTAGTTTCAACGTCAAGGGACTTCAAATGCTGCGGTTTTCATTAAAATTTTCTCTGAACCACCAAATTAATTATTGGAATAATTTATTAAATTATTGCACTTTGTACATTTCATCCTGTTAAGACTGACAAAGGTAAATAAAGCATTACACATAACACAACACTATACACATGACCCAATTTCGTGAAATAAGAAAAACTATGTATTTCTACAGATCACAGTCAAACGGCAAAGACATTAAATACACACACATAACGTCAGCCTTTCAAAGTCCACGAGTTCTAGTTGTTGTTGGAGTGTCGGGGTGCGGGATTGGTGATTCAGTGTTCATATTTATTGAGAACCATAGTATGTTCTCAATCTCTTTGTACAGATGTTTGTCAGCTGTAATTTGTGTAGGTCCGTAACGGTAACGCCTTGGTGTAAAACGTGTATCAGTCTGTTTCAAGTTGTTATCAGCATCATTGTATATGCCATGCCTTGTCTGGTGAACAGGATTCAGGACCGAGGGGGTGGAATTGACCACAAAATTGGGCCCAAAGTGTTCGACTATAACTTCACAACTGCAGACAAGCCGGAAAAGGCTGAGACGGGACTGTTTGATACCATAATCAACAGTGGAAATACAGGACCTGCTCCTGGCAAAATGCATGGGTAAGTTGATGCACAATGTTGACTCCCATAACACTGGTATTTAACCCTCGTCCTGCTGGCCCCGACTTTACTCAAGACCCGCTAATCAAGTTTTCTATGCCGACATATATCACGTTCTGATGAACAACGAGAGATCCTGAAGGATCTTGGCGCACACCATTGTCCGATAATTGTAAGCTAATGACAAGAGGATCTTTTTGTCCATTGTTACTAAAAACAAACGATTGATTTGTAATTTTGTTTACAGAATTTCGAATCTGAGCGAAAACGATCGAATAAGGGACACTGAAAAACACCAAGATATAATCTAAGTTTCAGGAGTTTCAAGATTTCTAGAAACTGTACTTATGTCGGTTGTTATAATACAAGAGAAATGAGCGAAGTTAGTCTGAAAGTGAACGTACATGTACGGAGGATCCTTCGTCTTTGTTTTGTAGTATTTTTTTTTTATTTATTTTTTATACGCCCGCCTGTCAGAGAGGTCAAAGGTCAAAGAGACCGAAAAATCAGGAAATCATTAAAAATTTCGAATTTTTTGTGAGTGGATTCAGTAGGGAGAAATGAAGTGTCGCATACCAAAATATAGGTAAAGGTCAAAGGTCACTGTGACCCAAAAATCAGGAAATAATTAAAACTAACATTTTTTTGTGTCAGTAAATACATTAGGGGGACACGATGTGTCACATACCAAAATATAGGTCAAAGGTCAAAGGTCACTGTGACCCCAAAATCGTGAAATTGTTAAAAATCATGATTTTTTGTGTCCATTGAGAAATTATGGGGAGATGGTTTGTCATGTACCAAAATTTAGGTCAAGGTCAATAGTCAAGGTCACTGACCCCAGAATCAAGAAATCTTCGAAAAAAATTTTTTTTTGTCAGTAGATACATTAGGGGGACATGTGTCACACACCAAAATGTAGGTCAAGGCCAAACGTTAAGGTCACTGTGACCCCCAAAATAATGAAATTCATAAAAATCATGAATTTTTGTGCCCACTGTACCAAAATTTAGGTCAAGGTCACTGACTCCAAAATCAGCAAATCATTGAGTCACATTTTCATATGCCTGTCGAAGACGAGGTCATGTAATGCGATGTTTCTTTCTGTCCATTCATCCATTAACATTTGTTGTCCATGCGATATCTCTAATTTCAAGGTATGGAGTGGTATCAAATACCTTACTCGCATGGTGAAGAGGAGCCATACATCAATTTATCAAAGGTCAAGGTCAAGGCCATACATCAATTTATCAAAGGTCAAGGTCACAGTCCCCCAAAACTGAATCAAGTTTAGCTGACTATATGTGTTAGGTTTGAATATTCAGAGGTCTCTCCCCTAATGTATACAGCATTTGTCCTGTGGTGTTGTCTCCCATGTTTGAAACAGCTACATTTAGTTGAACTGTTGTGAAATAAAAACCATACATTTACTAATTTAACGGGGAGAGGGGTCCTTTATGAACTTCATACCTGTTTATCAACTCAAGAACTTCATCACTTTCTTCTTCCTTCATGAAAAATTCTCTCGTCTGAAAGAAATCCGTTTGCAGGAAAACTACTATTTCGTTGTGTTTGACTATTGTCGATTTCAGTGTTGGATATGTGACCTCTTGGTTCTTGCTCCACGGTCAACTAGTTTCCAAGAGTTAAGCTCATTTTAGTTTATCATTCAATTTTAGATGTGATATATGTTACATTCTCAGAAGCACAAAATTGCAGACCTTTCTCTGGATTGCTAGCTACCAATTGGAATCAAGGCTATTAAGCAACCTTGAAATTTGGACCAATGTAATTCCAGATATACGGGCGTATATTGAAGCCCCTTGGGCTCTTCTTTGCACGTGTCATCATTGGGTTCTGGAAGCGAAGACAAATCTCTTCAAATGACACTTTGGCATGAGCTATGAAACATACTTAAGATTTTATAATTAGGAACAGATGCTAATTCTGTTCTGTTTACTGGGCTAGTTTGAGATATCTCTTTTAAAGGTGAACTGAAAAGCTTTCCAATGTTCTGTTAAAATGTGATAAATCAAGAACTTCTATAGTTGTTACAAATATGTGTGGTAATAGTTCCGTGGGTTATTGTTTTATTTTGAGTATATGAGAAGTCAAAACTTAAACGAGAGCCAGAACTTTTAAAAACGTCGTCGCTTGCCTCCCGTTGTTTTTGGAACGTCATGACGTTATAGTGGCCCTCGCTCATTCATCCGATGTAGCATGACGTCACATTTACATAAAACTTGAATGAAGGGGACCACTATAACGTCATAACGTTCTACAAACCAAGAGAGACAAGCGATGCAAGTTTTCAAGCCGGATTTATAACAGGATAACTTAAATATTGTTATTAGCACAATTTTGCAAAATATATTTGCCCCAAAAACGTATAAAAGTTATGTCACATAAGACCAGATGTATATAAGCAGCATTTTAGATAAAATTAAAAGCTTTGCAGTTCACCTTTAAGATACCATGCTCGAAAATAGTAAGATGGTACAATACTTAATACTAAAGGGATCCGGTCCGCGCAGTAATGTCGAAACTTCGAGAGTGCCTGAATCCTGATTATCTCCCTTGGATCGAAACCTGCAGTAGTCTACAGTTGTCCAGTTGTGACATTGAGTCACAAGAGTGACGTCCCTTCATGTAGCCGACCCGCCGGCAGACGAAAGGGTGAGGCAGTTCACTTGCAACTGCATGGACTAAAGAAAACTGATTTAAAATTTGAAGAAATACATTTTAATTCCGAATTATTTGAACTCCTTGATATGGAAGGTGAAGGTCTGGATATTCTCTATAGTCAATATATAGAATATGCAGCGCTCACAAAACCCGGTCGACAACTCACCAAAGACGACTAAAAAATGACAACTGGCGACTGAATTGTTCAGTTACTCGCCAATTTGTCGATTAAAGAATAGAGTAAATCGCCAAAGAGGCGAGTGAATTTTTAGTTCATGAAGTGCTTAGTCACCAAAGAAATTCTGTGTTTAGTTTATCAGGCAGCGAAATCCGATAAAGCCGAAAATGTACAGGAAATAATGACAGAATAATGCCAACGATACTCAGACATGGGGAAAGCCTAGTCTATTTATAGAGCCCACGTGGTCTGATGTAATATCTGCGCACTTGAAATCATGTGCAGGCAGGCATGGACGAACCCTTATTTGGCACAATACACAATAAGATCACATGCTCACCCCAGAAAAATCAATTCATGACCCGTTGACTGTTCTCAGTCAATGAAATCATCGTAGTACAGTTCTCAGCCAATAAAATGAGTTCAAGGTCAAGAGTTCAAACGACTCGTCCCTTTCCAGTGCAAAGAGATAACATCGCCTAAAGCACGACATGTGCATTTTGACTGAAGTGATTGTCGCTTCTAAAACAATTGTAGCCAAGTTACACCAGCTCATTAATTTGTTATGCTCAAAGACACAAGGTCATGTGGTAAAGGTTTGCAGAGAAGAGTTTGGAACTTTTGTTTCACCTGACCCACTTTTCGTTCTGGCCATTTCAGATTTGCGAATTAACCAACACACGAATGATCGTTTCGTTCATGCAAAATTTCGAGGGTAATCTTGCAACATGTTTTTTTTCTTCTCTTTTTAGCCTGTTCAAATCGCTTTTCGTCCGTCAGTCCGTTCGTTCGTAAACAATTCTTGTTATCGCGATTTCTCAGGAACTACTTTATGGATCTTTCTCAAATTTGGTACACAGGTTCCCCTTTGGGTCTAGTTGTGCAAGATACCTTTTTTGGTCCGATTCGAAAATCCAATATGGCCACCAGGCAGCCATCTTGGATTTCCCCATGAAACCTTGTTATCGCGATTTCTCAGGAACTACCGCATGGATCTTTCTCAAATTTGGTACACAGGTTCCCCTTGGGGTCTGGTTGTGCAAGATACCTTTTTTGGTCCGATTCAAAAATCCAATATGGCCACCAGGCAGCCATCTTGGATTTCCCTATGAAACCTTGTTATTGCAATTTCTCAGGAACTACTGCATGGATCTTTCTCAAATTTGGTACACAGGTTCCCCTTGGGGTCTAGTTGTGCAAGAAACCTTTTTTGGTCCGATTCGAAAATCCAATATGGCCACCAGGCAGCCATCTTGGATTTCCCATGAAACCTTGTTATCGCGATTTCTCAGGAACTACTGCATGGATCTTTCTCAAATTTGGTACACAGGTTCCCCTTGGGGTCTAGTTGTGCAAGATACCTTTTCTGGTCCGATTCGAAAATCCAATATGGCCACCAGGCAGCCATCTTTGATTTCCCCATGAAACCTTGTTATTGCGATTTCTCAGGAACTACTGCATGGATGTTTCTCAAATTTGGTACACAGGTTCCTCTTGGGGTCTAGTTGTGCAGGATACCTTTTTGGTCCGATTCGAAAATCCAATATGACCCCCAGACAGCCATCTTGGATTTCCCCATGAAACCTTGTTATCGTGATCGCTCAGGAACTACTGCATGGATCTTTCTCAAATTTGGTTCACAGGTTCCCCTTGGGGTCTAGTTGTGCAAGATACCTTTTCTAGTCCGATTCAAAAATCCAGTATGGCCACCAGGCAGCCATCTTGGATTTCCCCATGAAACCTTGTCGCAATTTCTCATGAACTACTGCATGGATCTTTCTCAAATTTGGTACACAGGTTCCCCTTGGAGTCTAGTTGTGCAAGATACCTTTTCTGGTCCGATTCGAAAATCCAATATGGCCACCAGGCAGCCATCTTGGATTTCCCCATGAAACTTTATCGTCATTTCTCAGGAAGTACTGCATCGTGCATGGATCTTTCTCAAATTTGGTACACAGGTTCCCCTTAGGGTCTAGTTGTGCAAGATACCTTTTTCGGTCCGAATCGAAAATCCAATATGGCCACAAGGCAGCCATCTTGGATTTCCCCATAAACCTTGTTATCGCGATTTCTCATGAACTACGGCATGGATCTTTCTCAAATTTGGTACACAGGTTCCCCTTGGGGTCTAGTTGTGCAAGATACCTTTTTAGGTTCGAATCGAAAATCCAATATGGCCACCAGGCAGCCATCTTGGATTTCCCGATGAAACCTTGTTATCGCGATTTCTCAGGAACTACTGCATAGATCTTTCTCAAATTTGGTACACAGGTTCCCCTTGGGATCTACTTGTGCAAGATACCTTTTTTAGTCCGATTCGAAAATCCAATACGGCCCCCAGGCAGCCATCTTGGATTTCCCCATGAAACCTTATCACGATTTCTCAGGAACTACTTTATGGATCTTTCTCAAATTTGGTACACAGGTTCCCCTTGGGGTCTAGTTGTGCAAGATGCCTTATTTGGTCCGATTCGAAAATCCAATATGGCCACCAGGCAGCCATCTTGGATTTCCCCATGAAATCTTATCGCGATTTCTCAGGAACTACCGCATGGATCTTTCTCAAATTTGGTACACAGGTTCCCCTTGGGGTCTAGTTGTGCAAGATACCTTTTTTGGTCCGATTCGAAAATCCAATATGGCCACCAGGCAGCCATCTTGGATTTCTCCATGAAACCTTGTTATCGCGATTTCCCAGGAACTACTGCATGGATCTTTCTCAAAATTGGTACACAGGTTCCCCTTGGGGTCTAGTTGCGCAGGATACCTTTTTTGGTCCGATTCGAAAATCCAATATGGCCACCGGGCAGCCATCTTGGATTTCCCCATGAAATCTTATCACGATTTCTCAGAAACTACTGCATGGATCTTTCTCAAATTTGGTACACAGGTTCCCCTTGGGGTCTAGTTGTGCAAGATACCTTTTCTGGTCCGATTCGAAAATCCAATATGGCCACCAGGCAGCCATCTTGGATTTCCCCATGAAACCTTGTTATTGCGATTTCTCAGGAACTACTGCATGGATCTCTCTCAAATTTGGTACACAGGTTCCCCTTGGGGTCCAGTTGTGCAAGATACCTTTTCTGGTCCGATTCGAAAATCCAATATGGCCACCAGGCAGCCATCTTGGATTTCGCCATGAAACTTTATCGTCATTTCTCAGGAAGTACTGCATGGATCTTTCTCAAATTTGATACACAGGTTCCCCTTAGGGTCTAGTTGTGCAAGATACCTTTTTCGGTCCGAATCGAAAATCCAATATGGCCACAAGGCAGCCATCTTGGATTTCTCCATGAAACCTTGTTATCGCGATGTCTCAGGAACTACTGCATAGAACTTTCTCAAATTGTGTACAGTTTCCCCTTGGGGTCTAGTTGTGCAAGATACCTTTTTTGGTCCGATTCGAAAATCGAATATGGCCACCAGGCAGCCATATTGGATTTCCCCATGAAAATTTATCGTCATTTCTCAGGAAGTACTGCATGGATCTTTCTCAAATTTGTTACACAGGTTCCCCTTGGTGTCTAGTTGTGCAAGATATCTTTCCCGGTCCGATTTGAAAATCCAGTATGGCCACCAGGCAACCATCTTGGATTTCTCCATGAAACTTTATCGTCATTTCTCAGGAACTACTGCAAGGATCTTTCTCAAATTTGGTACACAGGTTCCCATTAGGGTCTCGATATGCAAGATGCCTTTTTCGGTCCGAATCGAAAATCCAATATGGTCACCAGGCGGCCATCTTGGATTTTCCCATTTTGTTATCGTGATTTCTCAGGAACTACTGCATGGATCTTTGTTAAATATGGTACACAGATTCTCCTTGTCTAGTTGTGCAAGATACCTTTTTCGGTCCGAATCGAAAATCCAATATGGCCATAAGGCGGCCATCTTGAATTTCCCCTTGAAACATTGTTATCGTGAATGCTCAGGAAATATTTCATGGATCTTTCTGAAATTTGATACACAGGTCCCACATGGGGCCTAGTTGTGCAAGATACCTTTTTTAGTCCGATTCGAAAATTCAAGTTACGCTTCAAATTAATACGGTATTCTCGAGTTGTGACGTTGCATCACAAGAGTCGTCGGATCAAACGGTGGGGTATATTCTATATATTGACTATAGAGAATATCCATACGTTCACCTTCCATATCAAGGAGTTCAAATAATTCGGAATTAAAATGTATTTCTTCAAATTTTAAATCAGTTTTCTTTAGTCCATGCAGTAGCAAGTGAACTGCTCCACCCTTTCGTCTGCCGGCGGGTCGGCTACATGAAGGGACGGCTACTGCATGTTTTGATCCAAGGGAGATAATCAGGATTCCGGCACTTTTGAAGTTTCAACATTACTGCGCAGACCGGATCCCTTGTACCATCTTACTATTTTCGAGCATGGTATCTTAAAAGAGATATCTCAAACTAGCCCAGTAAACAGAACAGAATCAGCATTCGTTTCCTAATTATGAAATCTTAAGTATGTTTCATAGCTCATGCCAAAGTGTCAAAGAGATTGGTCTTCGCTTCCAGTACCCAATGATGACACGTGCAAAAAAAAAAAATAAAAAAAAAAAATACTACAAAACAAAGGCGAAGGATCCTCCGTACATGTACTTTCACTTTCGGACTAACTTTGCTCATTTCTCTTGTATTATAACAACCGACATAAGTACAGTTTCTAGAAATCTTGAAACTCCTGAAACTTAGATTATATCTTGGTGTTTTTGAGTGTCCCTTTTCCGATCTTTTTCGCTCAGATTCGAAATTCTGTAAACAAAATTACGAATCAATCGTTTTTTCTTAGTAACAATGGACAAAAAGATCCTCTAGTCATTAGCTTACAATTATCGGACAATGGTGGGCGCCAAGATCCTTCAAGATCTCTCGTATTATATGGAAAGGTCGTTCTGGATTGGCGAGTGAATAAAACATCAGGTTGCCAATGTGGCGAGTAAATTTTAAGCCTTGCTCGCCAAATGGCGACCAACTGGAAAAAAAATTTGTGACCCCTGATATGCCCCACTGTTTGATCCGCCGACTCTTATGATGCAACGTCACAAATCGGGAATACCGTATTAATTTGAAGCGTAACTTGGATTTTCGAATCGGACCAAAAAAGGTATCTTGAACAACTAGGCCCCATGTGGGACCTGTGTACCAAATTTCAGAAAGATCCATGAAATATTTCCTGAGAATTCACAATAACAATGTTTCAAGGGGAAATTCAAGATGGCCACCTGGCAGCCATTTTGAATTTTCGAATCGGACCAAAAAATAGGTATCTTGCACAACTAGACCCCAAGGGGAAGCTATGTACCACCTTTGCGAAAGATTCCGGCAGTACTTACTGAGAAATAATGATAACAAAGTTGCATGGGAAAATCCAAGATGGGCGCCTGGTGGCCATAATGGATTTTCAAATCGGACCAGAAAAGGTATCTTGCATGACTAGATGACAAGGGGAACCTGTGTACCAAATTTGAGAAAGATCCATGCAGTAGTTCCTGAGAAATCGCGATAACAAGGTGTCATGGGTAAATCCAAGATGGCTGCCTTGTGGCCATATTGGATTTTCGATTCAGACCGAAAAAGGTATCTTGCACAACTAGACCCTAAGGGGAACCTGTGTTCCAAATTTGAGAAAGATCCATGCAGTAGTTCCTGAGAAATCGCGATAACAAGGTTTCATGGGGAAATTCAAGATGGCTGCCTGGTGGCCATATTGGGTTTTCGAATCGGACCAGAAAAGGTATCTTGCACAACTAGACCCCAAGGGGAACCTGTGTACCAAATTTGAGAAAGATCCATGCAGTAGTAACTGAGAAATCGCGATAACACGGTTTCATGGGGAAATCCAAGATGGCTGCCTGGTGGCCATATTGGATTTTTGAATCGGACCAGAAAAGGTGTCTTGCACAACTAGACCCCAAGGGGAGCCTGTGTACCAAATTTGAGAAAGATCCATAAAGTAGTTCCTGAGAAATCGTGATAACAAGAATTGTTTACGGACGGACTGACGGACAACGGACCACGGACGAAAAGCGATTTGAACAGCCCACCATCTGGTGATGGTGGGCTAAAAATGGATGACAACTTTGCTTATATTCATGTGGTGTCCAGTGACGTTTGGGTTGAAATTCATTACCATGGTCATGTAGATGCCTGTTTCATCGAATATTTCTTAATTATGATGTTTTTAATTCAACAAATACAATATCCGATAGCATTATAATTGTCTAAAAATGTAAAATAGCAGAGATCTGGATCAAAAAAGATTGTAAAATTGACCACATTCGCGGAGTGAAATACCGACTGTTACTACGTCATATCCCATAATATGCACTTCGATGGAAAAGGGAGATAATTCTCTATAACTTTGTGGCATCGACTTCGGGTTGGCAGTTTTGTAACTCAGCTGATGTCATTGGATAGAAAATCGTTTATTCCTGCAGTGATATAATTCAAGTTACATTGTACATGTTGTAAGTGACAGGTTGAGCAGAATGGGACAGTAGTTACATTGTGACAGATTGAGCAGGATGGGATAGTAGTTACATTGTAGATGACAGGTTGAGCAGGATGGGACAGTAGTTACATTGTAGGTGACAGGTTGAGCAGGATGGGACAGTAGTTACATTGTAAGTGACAGGATGGGACAGTAGTTACATTGTAGGTGACAGGTTGAGCAGGATGGGACAGTAGTTACATTGTAGGTGGCAGGTTGAGCAGGATGGGACAGTAGTTACATTGTAGGTGACAGGTTGAGCAGGATGAGACAGTTATGTTACTTAGTATCTTTCACATATACCCTATGATTACATTGGGATTAGAACACGGTGCGCAGCTTTGTACGTATGGCTCTAGGCTAATCTCCATTTCGAATGCAGTGGATTGTGCTAGCCTAAATGATATTTAATTTTTACTGTGTGTTCTTGCCAAATAGGTGAGAATATAATGTGTTCTACAATATATTATGAATATTTTTTTCCATATGTGTTGATCAAAATTGATAAATGACTGAATGCTCATGCACGCCCCCCCCATGTTTTTGGACTCTGTGCTGTCTGAGGGTATGCTGTCAGAGTGTGACTGTGCTGTCTGAGGGTGTGCTGTCTGAGGGTGTGCTGTCAGAGTGTGCTGTCAGAGGGTGTGCTGTCAGAGGGCTTGCTGTCAGAGAGTGTGCTGTCAGAGGGTGTGCTGTCATAGGGTTTGTTGTCTGAGGGCTTGCTGTCAGAGGGCTTGCTGTCAGAGGGCGTGCTGTCAGGGTGTGCTGTCAGGGTGTGCCCTCTGAGAGTGTACCCTCTGAGGGTGTGCCGTCAGAGGGTGTGCTGTCAGGGTGTGCTGTCAGGGTGTGTCGTCTGAGGGTGTGCCGTCTGAGGGTGTTACTGCACCGATAGTTTAGGAGGTTACAATATCTGACAGTGGGAGAATGAACTGACACAGACCAAATGCACTGCTTTACATAAAAATACACAGTTTCTGCTATTAACCTGAGTAATGTATTCATATTCTGTTCTTACACCCCCACAGATATGGGTTTGGACTGCCAGCCTCGAAAGCGTATGCCGAGTACCTGGGTGGCAGCCTTGGTCTGGAGACAATGCAGGGGCTTGGCTGTGACGTCTACCTACGTCTTCGTCATATTGATGGCAAGAATGAGAGTTTTCGTATATGATCTCTGCAGTCACAGCTAGATATACATTATCTGACTTATACCCGTACCTTAATTTAAACATTTCGCTGCGGCATTTATTTGAAGTAGACATTTGAGTTATCACAAACACACTTCTGGTCAGATGAAGGATTGCTTGTATTGTCCTGTTATACCTGCAGTGTGCTTCTCATACAATGTATTATTGGTTGCACCATCATGTTTTTAATTAGTCAATGTGACAATATTTTATTTGAAAATGACGATTGTTCCCCTTGATATTTGGATAGTTTTCCCTATATGTGTTCTACTTCAGTACATTCAGAAAGGAGTATGACAAACTCAGTTTGATTTTCCTACCTTGGCACATGTCATGTATACAACATAACAAATGCTTGTATTATAAATCTGTATCCATGTAATATTATGCTCCCCTCTGACTATAGGTAGGAATCACTTTGTCTGCCGTCCATCCATATGGCGAAAATATGTCCGGACATGTCCGCTAATATTTGATATGACAGATTTGACACTTATCAGGAAGATGCTTATTACCTTGTATAACAGCAACTACCACTGTCTGGGGTTTTTTTTTCCTATTTCGTTGTTTTTTCCTAGAGTTATGGTCCTTTTATCATGAACATAAATACACGATGGTCTGGTTCATATCTCACTTACTATTTCATCGACAACTTCAAAACAAAGTTTACTACTTGTAAATGTACACAGTCAGGTGTTTTTCCCTGTTTCGATGATTTTCCCCAGAGGTATGGCCCTCTATCGAAAACATCAATGTATGCTATAGTACATTCATATCCTGGCTGTATCTCAAAATCATTGGTGAACATGCAGGCGTTACCGGTTTCGTGGAGTTTCTCCAGAGTTATGGTCCCTTATCATCAACATCAGTATATGCTATAGTGTGTAACATTTTTACCCAGACACTTATTTCTGACCACTTGGTGACGAAGTTTAATACTCACCTGAGGATTAATTACCATTATGTGGATGTGAACTGTCATAATTTTACCCTGTAGCCCAATCTTATTAAAACTAAATCATACATGTATCTGCTTCCCCATTTGGATATGTCGCTTATACGATCTAACCGGCTTGCAGTAATGCGAGTGTCAACCAATCCCGAGAAATCTTCATAGTGCTTTGAAGGGAACATAATGGTACTGGATTTTTGGTTGACTGCCGAAACCGATGCCACGCTAGCGCTGTATATTCTGATGTTGGTGCGCTCCCGTCCGATTGGCACCATAATGCGGGGTAGAAATATGGGTCTCTCCATCATGTATGATAGGTCAATCCCTTACAACATGTGGACTATGTGTGGGGAACCATTCAACCGAGAATTGAAAAGGACCAAGTATATTGCATGCATACTGTACCCGATTGATGGTACATGTATCATACATGACAGACCTACTGAAATACTGGTCCTTGGCATAAACCTTTGGTTAAAGCGAAGATGACCCTATCCCCCCTCCCCGACTGCAAGTAAAGTAGTTAAATTATAGCCGTTTTGTCATAAGACTATTACATATTCATGACATGGGCGCTCTGAAACACCAAATTCAATTGAAATCAGTGATATCCTACATAGCGACATACACGATTGGGGAGCATTGATAGGATTGCCCCACAGCCATGATGGATGGGGCATACATTCAAGCAATCATTGCTTCTGTGCTCAGTTGGGACATCAATTACCAGCTAAACAGTTCTGTCAGCTGTTCACTGGTAATTAACATGAACTTTGATCTCGGACATGCTGTAAAATTAGTTTTTCATCATTTAGTTTTTGAGCTTCTGTGGTTTTGAATACATACCTCGAAGCGCATTACGCAAGATTGGCATGTAATTTCCTGAGCTTTCTTGTGTTGATAGTTTGAGGGGGCTCACTTGTCCTTATAATACAGTTAAATCCGGTTTCAGTATGTGTATATGGACAGGATTTGGTTTTGTACATTTTATGCATTTTTCTCAAATAAATCAAGATTTCTTTCCTATTTCTTCTATATTTTCCTTTAATACACACTCATTATTGTTTGCCATTTGTTTCACAGCTGACAAGTTCTCTTTTGAGGTGTAAGATCTGTGTAATATTTTCATACTCTTGATCTGCCATGTTGGAGGTTTGATCTGCCATGTTGGAGGTTTGATCTGCCATGTTGGAGGTTTGATCTGCCATGTTGGGAATCATGTTGTTATGTAGAATACCTCTCGAACAGCTGGAAAACCTGTTTTCTTTAGGCATAATGATGCAGATCTAAAGAACAAATTTATTATTTACTTATTTTGATGCATTGCAATTACCTACAGCAAGAAATGTTAATTTTAATAGTTTTGTTAGCCTTTGTGGAATCCTTTTGTTTTGTGACTCTTTTGTCCAAATAGTTTTGAATATTTTTTCTTCTTGGCTTTTGAGTTAATGTGCTGCTTGTGTTTTCAGGCTTAGTTGTCAGTATGTCCTTGTTAGTTTTTCACCTTTAATGCTTAAAGGTGAAATACAAAGGTTTTCATATTTTTCTTTTTATGCTCTCCATGGGTTAGCTAATGTTGTAACTATAAGCCTATTTACTTTGTTTGGTTTTATTTGAAGTATTTTGTTTCCTAGTAGCTTTAGAAAAGTGCTTCAAAATTGGTATCTCAAATCCCGCCAGTTTTAGAAATGAAATCCACATCGCTTATCTGCCCTTCTTTGACGCTGGTTTGTGACGTCACATCAGACCACCCGGCTGGACGTCAATACTTGTAACGTTGAGCCTTCGGGAGGCTGGTCTGATGTGACGTCACAATCAAGGAAAGATATGCGATGATGGTTTGCATATCAGAATTCAGCTGGGCTTCGGGTACCAACTAGTTGAAAGCTTATAAAAGACCAACTACTTCACAATATACTATTAACCAAAGTAAACAGAAATATCGGTCTATCATTGTTCAACCAATATAAAATATAAAACTGAGAATCTAAAAACCTTTGCATTTCACCTTTAATCTATGAAGTAATGTGTCAAAAATAATTATACAAATACCGATATTCTCTCAAACCTTTTCGCAATGAGCATTTATTTCCACACGTCTGGGATAGGATTTTTTAGTGAATGCTCTTTTATTTCTTTGTTAACATATAGGTGCTTCTGGGGTTGTTTTTTCTATTGTATAAATGTATGTAGCCGATGTATGTGTACTATGATTATCTCGTGCACATAGCAGTGCTGATATTATTACTGGACTAGGAAATGAAACAGTAACAATTATGATGTCCCATTTTATATTCAATCGCTTATAAATGTGATTTATTTGCCTTTTGATGGCATCTTGCGTAAATGTGATATCAACGCAAAGTACCAAAGCTTTCAATGATGAATTTATGATATATCCACTTACAATGGAATCAACTGTGACATATACATCATACTGTTCCATGTAGGTAGAGTAATGGTATATGGAACTGTGCAAAGTATGTCATTGATGCCTGTATTGTAGATGTACAATGTTTCTCCACAGGCTGGGTGTGTTTGTTGGGGAGGGGGTAAAGGGGAGGGAACTATCCATCTCTGGCATAGATGTTGGGTCCGGTGTTAGGATGCTTGCATAGGCAAGCCAGGGTTGGGTTAATGAACAGTATAAACATATTCAGTACACATTTGTTTTAACAAATATTAACCTATTTATATGCTGTTCTAGGCATATCATGCACACATTCGTCATGATTCTTCTATTTTGTGTGTGCGTGTGTATTTTAGATTTGTTTTAGCCCACTGCAAATTATAAATCCTTTGCGATGTATTACTACAAAGAAGTATGTTTATTGATATGCATGAGACTGTCCATTTTCTCTCTGAAATAATATGCAGATAATAAATGGACATAAGCTACTATAGATTTACTCTCATTAAAATGTTTATCTTATGCTTCCTGTAGATGTATCTTAATTTGGAAGTTATATATTGAATAAATTCACAATTCCATTCCAATTGTAGAAGTCTTTTCTTTGCATATGCCCATCATTAGACAAGGTCGTATTAATAATTGTGTGATAGCAAGCTATGTCTGTCTATTAATCTATGAACATCAGTTGTTGATGTGATGATAGTGTTCCAAGAAATGGATTGGCGGCAAACTTTGGGTATACTTTACCTCAGGGGTGAAAAGTAAATCTTGCCAAACAATATGGAAATCATTTGAAATGATTTCCGTGTTTTTACACCAGTTCAGAATTGTGGATTATCGCAAAAAACAAAGAGCCCTACTGACAGGACTGATGTTAAGGTCTGTCTGTACCAAACTCTGGATCCATACTTCATCTGTCATGTCTGTGGGGCAAGGGAAAACTATGTACATTGGAGGTCAAAGGCTTACTCTGGCGCAAGAATCAGATCACTGAACTGGGCTGTGGGATAACTCTTGGATACTGTTAATGATAGAGGATCTGGCATGGTTTAGTGAGGATTTGGCTCCCTGTAAAGTGCACTTTTAGTGTAAAAAAATGTAGAAAACAGTGTTGTCGTCTCAGTAATTTTGGATTGCTGGAAATGATCCGGTGGGAAGTTTGTCATTGATTACACAGGTGGTCCTGCTCGGTACTTTTAGAGCTGTTCAGCTTTAAGCTAACAAAAGCAGTTTGTAACCTAAACATTCGCATACAAGATGCCCTCTGAAATATCATACCAATAAATTTTTCTGTTTTTCAAGCATTATACTATTTTTTGGCAATATAACCCACCTGTGCCTCTAAAATGTAACAGAGTGTGAGAAATCCAGCCTAAAATTAGAAACAAGCATATGCACTGAGAGGGGGCAAGGTCAAGATACCTGCCTGTTATGGTCAACATCTGCACCTCCCTCCAGGTGAAGGGATATTTTGCAGTGGTTCGAGAGCTTCGGGATGTCCCAGTATAATTCCAGGCGTCGCCAACACCAGTAAATAAACCCCGATATGGAGTTTATATGCTGGACTGTCCTCAGCAGATGTGAAAATGAACTGTGGTCGGGACTGGTATATCTTCACAATGACATCAGTTGTACTGTTCAGCAAATAGTTTTTTTCCGTGTCTACTTCATCGCAATACATCTTACCATGAAACCAGCATTTTGCCCTGTATCCTGTAAATGAATGACCACCACTTTTTTACCCCTCGGCCAAATTTGGCCTAGGGGTATTGTCGTCATCATGTATGGCTGTCCGTACGTCCGTACGTCTGTACCGCGATATCTACAGAACCGTTTCATGCATGGCAACCAAACTTGGTACATCTATTTATCTTCACGTAAATCAGAAGCCTATCGAAAATGAGTCATCTCGGACAATAATTTGCAGAGTTATGCCCCTTTTTACAAATAAAAATCCATTTATGATTTGTTATTGTGATAATTTCAGAACCGTTCCATATACAACATCCTAACGTGATAGTTGTTTCTCTTGACCTGAACTAGGTGCCTATCAAAAATGAGTCGTGTCGGAAAGTATTTCGCAGAGTTATGCCCCTTGTCTTAATAAAATCCGTTACCGCGATATCTACAGAACCATTTCATGCATGGCAACCAAACTTGTTACATCTATTTATCTTCACGTAAATCAGAAGCCTATCGAAAATGAGTCATCTCGGACAATATTTTGCAGAGTTATGCCCCTTTTTACAAATAAAAATCCATTTATTTCTTATTGTGATAATTTCAGAACCGTTCCATATACAACATCCTAACGTGATGCAGTTGTTTCTCTTGACCTGAACTAGATGCCTATCGAAAATGAGTCGTGTCAGAAAGTATTTTGCAGAGTTATGTCCCTTGTCTAATAAAATCCGTTACCGCGATATCTACAGAACCGTTTCATGCATGGCAACCAAACTTGTTACATCTATTTATCTTCACGTAAATCAGAAGCCTATCGAAAATGAGTCATCTCGGACAATATTTTGCAGAGTTATGCCCCTTTTTACAAATAAAAATCCATTTATGATTTGTTGTTGTGATAATTTCAGAACCGTTCCATATACAACATCCTAACGTGATACAGTTGTTTCTCTTGACCTGAACTAGATGCCTATCGAAAATGAGTCGTGTCAGAAAGTATTTTGCAGAGTTATGCCCCTTGTCTAACAAAATCCACTAATTCCTATGTTAAGTTTGCATATTATTTCTATTATCATGTTAGTATACTATCACATTTATTTATTGATTGGATGACTGATTTATTCATTTATTCTCTTAGACAATGCAAAGAATTCTTGCAAATCTGTTTTGAAATGACATACATGTGCCATTTAGTATACATGTACTGTATTTATCTAGCCATGTGTACTGTTGTTTTGGTGAGACATCGATACAGCTCTTTCAATTTATTCAAGAAACAAATTAATTTAAGGGGAGGAAAACTTTCTTTTTTTTTTCAAAGAAAGTACACTTACAATACCATGGGTAAATATTTCTTCCCACAAGCCAATCAATTGGTAGAGACACCCTTATTATAATAGCTGGGGTTCAGAGCCGAGGGGTTTGGATAGCGCAGCTTCATGTTTTTAAATAGTTGTGTTTGAAATGTTGTGTTCATCTCCGTGAAGAAATTCACTATTGTTTGAATGTACGCTTTGAATGGGAAGCTGGCAGTATGGAAAGTCATGATTTTCTCCTGCATCGGGACATCGACTTGCAACCATATCAAGTGTAGAGAGGTTGATAGGACAACATTTGTGTTCTTTAGTGAGAATCGACTCACCCCTTCACACCACTTTAACTTGACATGCAATCTGTTCTATTTGAGGTTCTGTGAAATCAATTCCCTGTCCAGAAAGCATAGAATCCAACAGACATGACAGAGCATCATTTCTGATTTACAAAGATTGTCGAACCTCTTCAGAATACATTCATTCCTCCACCTTTTGGGGCAGTGATTAGAAACATCAATGTGAAAATATTTTATAATATTCCAAAATGTACCCCATTTGTGGGTCATTGATGTCATGATGTCCCACAAAAGGTGAGTGAAGATATCCAACACTGTCAAATGACCATTATAAATCACCCCATCATGACAAACCGTTACACACGCTGTTCACGGTCTTATAATTATATCCATCCACTCTCCCTGTTAAGGGTCTGCTATTCTCAATAACAGTCTATGAATAGCATTGTCGATTAGAGTTTTAATTAATGTCCATTGAGGGTAGTTTCAAGCTAAAAATTAACAGAAAATATATCCCAAGTACTCAATAGCTTACACCATTAAAAGAGGTTAGATTCTTGATTTTCTCTATGTTGAAAATAGTAACAACATTTACCCGGTCAACTGCTTAGCTGTTAATTGCAAAAAACTGCCTTGTTTTTATTCATATTTGCATCCTATGTCTGCTTGGAGTGCTAATAGTGTGATTAGGATTTTTTTTTTTTTTTTAATATGGAGGATGACTGAATATTGGATCTTACGCTTGCACGCAGTGACCACATCATTGAACTCATCTTTGAACTTCAGAGCACATCATTGAAGGACTTCCATCTCGTGTATAGCTGTTTATGATGGTACATTACAGTGGTCGGAGCCCAAGAGGCACAGAAACTACAAAGGGACTTGGGTTGTCTTAAACGCAGATGAGAGAAGTCAGCGTTCTGGGAAGCATTGGTGACTTACCAATAGATTCTGAGGAAGTGTTCATGACCTCTAAATCTAAACCAGATGGACAGATGTGATTGGGCATTCTTGGAATGCCCCATCAAGGTACCTCCCTACTGGATGTGCTGATTCACTAGGCCACAGTTAGTGCATTAGCAGTGCATCATGGGGAGAAGGGAGAAAACCAAGTTCTCAATGTACAAATTCGTTCCGGTTTAAAGCCTTGGTCTTCTCTTGTTCATCCGCTGTGCTGACAATTAACTTTTGTTTTGGTCTTGTATGGCCTCTTATGGGATAGGTGTCTTTGTTACTTGGACGTTATCATTTGAATAAATTCTTGAGGACAAATCTTCGGCATGATATGACTGAAAATAAATCATATTCACTCGCCCTAACCTCACTCCTGTATATGTCCAGGTTACAGCAAGCATTGCTGGTTAAAAATTTTGTCTGAATATCTGTGGGAAAATGAATGCTGTTGATGACGAAATGAATGCTGGCCGATACATTGCTACTGTATCGATAGACAGGGGAGACAACCAGTCGATGGCAAGATGGGTCTTTCCTCTAGCTCAGCTGTGGAGGCACAAGGAGTCGAGGACTCCTATTGCCCTAGATGGTCCAAATGTGCATGTGATCTCATATGAAGGCCAGTTATCTCTGGGTGATGCAATGTGCACAGCTATATTCATGATGCAAGAAGGATCATGAGAATTCATCTGTAAGGTATTTCGATTATGGACAAAGACATGATCCTGTACGGACAGCTTTTCTGGTTACTGAATGTTACATCTGGTGCTGGTATTTGTATCAAGAAATAACTCTCATATGGAGACCAAGTCAGTCTGTGAAGAAATGAATCTGACCCACAGTGCTGTTATTTTTATCCGAACTCCGAACAGCGCATGTCGGCTGAATGAGAGAGAGAGTTAAGGTTTAACCTCGCGTTCATCAGCCGAACGACTTCCGCCTTGGCTCAGGCACAAGCATAAATAAAAATATCATTAAGACACTCTCCATGCTGAGATTACTCTGCAATGTAGATCCTCCTTCTACCTGCTAATGGTCTTTCATCAACAAAATATATCTTACAAGTATTTAATCAATAGCTGACACCAACAAAGAGCTTGTTACATTCTTGACTGCACTAGTGTTTGATCGATGACGGTCTCATAAATTCTGTGAAAGTTCTTCGAAACTGTGCTATACAGCATTTAAATGCTGTCAGAAGTCTAATTACTCCTGCAATGAGGTTGATTACCATCAATTAAACAGAATCCAGCAATGTCAGTCTGTCAATTAAACTTTAACAATTTGTTTTTTCTGTGGACCACATTTTGTACCCGATACGATGTCTCGTTCAGCAATTTCAAAAATAGGTCAAGTAAATAATATAAATATCATACAATTCACATTTAGTAATCAAGGCGAACTACTGACAAAACATTTGAAATATAAGCATCAGATTCGACATTCATAATGAATCCAGCTATCATCCATGGAGAAGTTCTTAGCTAGAAGTGCAGTCACCAAGCTGTTCTTTCCCAGTGCATACAGTGGAATAACCAAAATCAATTAATCATTCATGAGGCACGGGGTGAACAGGAAGTACCAGTCCTGGATAACGATTGGTTAGCAAAGTCAGAAATATGTGAAATGGTAGAAATGAAGGGTTAGGGCCACTGATTGGCTAAGCCTATCCAGTATTGTTCAAGCCTGTCAGTTATGATCCCATTGTTCTTATATCACCCTTTCACTACTATAATTTATAAATTGAAATTCATTAGCCTGCAGGTAATAAATGTGTTCACCTATATAATGGGGATATTGGTGTTCTCAAAACTGGTCTCCATCATGTATGTACAATTATATCAATCTCAGGACTGATGATTCACTTTAGGGAAATTGCGCTTGAGGATTATTTCATTAAGTATGCTTAACGTATTGTGCAATGTCAGCTTATTTGTGAAGATACATGCTCTCCCCAGCAATATTACCAGGTGAGGGCGATGATCTCTAAAATAACATGAAAAAGGTCCTTTTTGCTCAATAAATCCGTTTACATAATGCAAACACAGCAAAATCCTCTTGAGGCATGCACAGATATATATATCCCCATCAAATGGTAGTAAAAAATATAAATTGTCATCTGCCTAATTGGCACAATAATTGACCAATTATCTGCCAGGCTATTGAAACAACATTGACTGGTTATTATTAATAAAAAGGACATAAAATGTTAGATAGAATTATGTGCCTGAAGTTTTAGTTATAATTAAGGAGGAGTCAAAAGTTACTGAGCAACGACGACCTTTTTTCCTCCATTTTAGCGAGTGGTATGCCCTAACCTGATTATCTGCCGAAAGAGGTTCAGACCAAGAATGACCCAGTCAACACAAAATAGTACATCTGTACCAATTTCTGTATCTGGAAGTGATTCTCTATGTGGTACACATGTTTTTGACATGTTTAATTCTTCCATGAACAGTGGACAAAGCAATGCATACATATTAAAATGATTAACAAAGACTCTCGTTGAGAATTAAAATAAACGTTTTTATGATAGATTATTGAAGTATTGGCCAAACAAGTTAGGATTCATGTTGTTAGCTATAGTCCAAACAAAGCGGAACATTGTCTGGTATAAAAATGTTCAAGAAACATGACAACTCTTCTATCAAGTCTTTGAATTAACAATGATCAGAGACAACCTACTTCAAATCATCATACAAGAAGATCCTTCAGTTAATAATGAAGTCTAAAAATTACAATATATTATTGGACAGCTCATTCAGAGACCTGAAGCAATGTCCATGATTTGTAGTATGGAAACTAAAACAAAACTTAACATATGGTTTTAGCCTGTCTCTTGGCAGGAAAAAATGCTCAATGACACACCCTCTTAATCAAATTAGAAATTAATATTGGTCCAACAAGCACTTAATGCTTCTCTTGCACACTGCTATCTGGTTCTCCACACTGGAATAGAATTCCCGTCTTTGTTCATTTTCCCACAGTTCTATTTACAAATGTACACATATTTGATATATCTCAAGTGGATCATTTGTGCTCCAAGCCCGGACTACTTTGTTTGGTATACACACA
The DNA here is from genome assembly GCA_036873755.1 of Hanleya hanleyi. Taxonomy (NCBI): domain Eukaryota; kingdom Metazoa; phylum Mollusca; class Polyplacophora; order Lepidopleurida; family Hanleyidae; genus Hanleya; species Hanleya hanleyi. The sequence goes on along the minus strand of JAVTVY010006153.1, from coordinate 318,530 downwards.
TTAGTTCTGCTAAAGTTATTGTTTTATTCTTCCAGCTGAAGAAGTTTGGACAAATTCTTTGATGACTGTTGAGAAGATATCCTTGCTATCGTACCTTCTGGAATGGTTATATTCCAGATTCTGTAAACATGGGTCCCTTATTGTGGTGTGATATGCTCAGCAGAGATCATCTGTATCCTTAGTAAAGACTATCAGTTTATCAAAGTCACTCCTCAAACTAAGCTTTCTGTGGGCATATGCGACAGTGAAGGCCTGGCAATCCTCAATGGCAATTTTGTGACAAGCCTTCAGTTTGAGGCGAACCAATTTGGGACAATTGGCTAAGAAGGTGAAACACTCACTGGTCAGCTGATTACAGCCAGTTAGATCAAGTTCTTTCAGGTTATATCTAGTCGAGGTGCCTTCATTTGTGAGGTATTCTATGCCTTTATTGGTTAATTTGATGCAATAGCTCAAGTCCAGTTTCTCAAGGTTGGTCAGATGACGAGGCATGATGGCCAAAGAACTATCTGATATGTCTGTACCAGCCATTTGTAGCTCGACGATGCGATGAAGGCGACTGACAATTCTAACGGCGGGTCTGTGGTCCATAGGTGGTGAAATGAGATCTTTGAAACAAATGTCCTTGAGTCCACTAGCCCAGCTGAGGTCCAAGTAAGTCACCAACGGACAAGATGATGTACAGAGGGCAGATAATGTGGCCCACGAGCAGTAGGCCAGGCTAAGGTTCTTCACATGGGGCAAGCGTTCAATAAGCCAGCTCAACTGCTTCGGAGATATCACTGCATAATTGAGGTTGAGAATGACTGGCTGACGACGCACAATCCCCAGCAAGTGAACTTGCTTTAACTTCTTATGGGAGAGATCGAGTTCGTGCCACAGGAGTCGATTGATACACCAGCGGTTCCATGTTTTACATACAACCATACAACGAGCCAAATCTGCATGGGGTAAGAACTGAAACACTTTGAACCAGACAGGCCTCGTCAGAACATGGCTCTCACCTGTGTTCATTTCTACTCTATCTGATGGGGCTGGGATTGGAGCAGGACGCACAACATATTTTTCTGAAATCAATTTCAACTGTTTGGCTGGTGGCTCTTCCTTTGAATCACTGAGAGCTTTGGTTTTACCTTTGCCCTTGGCAGCTGGGACAGCATCACCCCCTATCCCCTTTTCTGCACTAACTGGTGTGCCTGCCCCGGACCCTCCTTCAGAAGCCAAACCTTCTGGAGAAGTATTGAAGGATTCTGTGGGTGAGCTTGAATGAGAATCTACTGCCCTGTTGTTTGTCCCTTTGCTGCCCCGACCTCGTCCACGCCCCCGACCCCTACTGGACCCTGGGGTAGAAGGTTCTGTGCGAAGACGTAACCCTTGACCTCTCCCTGAAGGAGTAGAAAGTGCACCCCGACCTCTCTTCCCACGCCCTCTACCTCTACCAACAGAGGCTACTGATTCCTGCAAAATAAATGAACCAAATTCTCTTTACTGAAGAAGAATCACAAAATCTGCAACATATTAGCTACTGTAACAACATCTGAAAGCCTCTTCTTGGACGTTTAACTGGACCATTAAACTCCTCGAAAAGAAAGCAAGTAAAAGCAGGTGCATGTATATTATACATAGTTATACACATACAACCATATCAGTGGGAGCTAGGGTACACAGAGTAAAGGCTGGACATATAGGACAGGAATGTATCACACAGGAAGGGTGCACAGAGTAAAGGCTGGATAGATAGGACAGGAAGGTATCACACAGAAAGGGTGCACAGAGTAAAGGCTGGACATATAGGACAGGAAGGTATCACACAGAAAGGGTACACAAACAGAGTAAAGGCTGGACATATAGGACTGGAAGGTATCACACAGAAAGGGTACACAAACAGAGTAAAGGCTGGACAGATAGGACAGGAAGGTATCACACAGAAAGGGTACACAGACAGAGTAAAGGCTGGACATATAGGACAGGAAGGTATCACACAGAAAGGGTACACAGAGTAAAGGCTGGACATATAGGACAGGAAGGTATCACACAGAAAGGGTACACAGACAGAGTAAAGGCTGGACATATAGGACAGGAAGGTATCACACAGAAAGGATACACAAACAGAGTAAAGGCTGGACATATAGGACTGGAAGGTATCACACAGAAAGGGTACACAAACAGAGTAAAGGCTGGACAGATGGGACAGGAAGGTATCACACAGAAAGGGTACACAGACAGTAAAGGCTGGACATATAGGACTGGAAGGTATCACACAGAAAGGGTACACAGACAGAGTAAAGGCTGAACAGATAGGACAGAAAGGTATCACACAGAAAGGGTACACAGACAGAGTAAAGGCTGGACATATAGGACAGGAATGTATCACACAGAAAGGGTACACAGACAGAGTAAAGGCTGGACAGATAGGACAGGAAGGTATCACACAGAATTGGTACACAGACAGTAAAGGCTGGACATATAGGACAGGAATGTATCACAGAAAGGGTACACAGACAGAGTAAAGGCTGGACAGATAGGACAGGAATGTCTCACACAGGAAGGGTACACAAACAGAGTAAAGGCTGGACAGATAGGACAGGAAGGTATCACACAGAAAGGGTACACAGACAGAGTAAAGGCTGGACAGATAGGACAGGAATGTATCACACAGGAAGGGTACACAGAGTAAAGGCTGGATAGATAGGACAGGAATGTATCACACAGAAAGGGTACACAGAGTAAAGGCTGGACATATAGGACAGGAAGGTATCACACAGAAAGGGTACACAGACAGAGTAAAGGCTGGACATATAGGACAGGAAGGTGTCACACAGAAAGGGTACACAGACAGAGTAAAGGCTGGACATATAGGACAGGAAGGTATCACACAGAAAGGGTACACAGACAGAGTAAAGCCTGGACCTATAGGACAGGAAGGTATCACACAGAAAGGGTACACAGATAGAGTAAAGGCTGGACAGATAGGACAGGAAGGTATCACACAGGAAGGGTACACATACAGAGTAAAGGCTGGACAGATAGGACAGGAATGTATCACACAGGAAGGGTACACAGACAGAGTAAAGGCTGGACATATAGGACAGGAAGGTATCACACAGAAAGGGTACACAGACAGAGTAAAGGCTGGACAGATAGGACAGGAATGTATCACACAGGAAGGGTACACAGACAGAGTAAAGGCTGGACAGATAGGACAGGGAGGTATCACACAGGAAGGGTACACAAACAGAGTAAAGGCTGGACATATAGGACAGGAAGGTATCACACAGAAAGGGTACACAAATAGAGTAAAGGCTGGACAGATAGGACAGGAAGGTATCACACAGGAAGGGTACACAGAGTAAAGGCTGCATAGATAGGACAGGAAGGGTACACAGACAGAGTAAAGGCTGGACAGATAGGACAGGAATGTATCACACAGGAAGGGTATACAGCGTGAAGGCTGGATAGATAGGACAGGAAGGGTACACAGACAGAGTAAAGGCTGGATAGATAGGACAGGAAGGGTACACAGACAGAGTAAAGGCTGGACAGATAGGACAGGAATGTATCACACAGGAAGGGTACACAGAGTAAAGGCTGGACATATAGGACAGGAAGGTATCACACAGAAAGGGTACACAGACAGAGTAAAGGCTGGACATATAGGACAGGAAGGTGTCACACAGAAAGGCTACACAGACAGAGTAAAGGCTGGACATATAGGATAGGAAGGTATCACACAGAAAGGGTACACAGACAGAGTAAAGGCTGGACATATAGGACAGGAAGGTATCACACAGAAAGGGTACACAGATAGAGTAAAGGCTGGACAGATAGGACAGGAAGGTATCACACAGGAAGGGTACACACACAGAGTAAAGGCTGGACAGATAGGACAGGAAGGTATCACACAGGAAGGGTACACAAACAGAGTAAAGGCTGGACATATAGGACAGGAAGGTATCACACAGAAAGGGTACACAGACAGAGTAAAGGCTGGACAGATAGGACAGGAATGTATAAAGGAAGGTACACAGACAGAGTAAAGGCTGGACAGATAGGACGGGAGAGGTATCACACAGGAAAAGGAGGGTACACAAACAGGTAAAGGCTGGACATATAGGACAGGAAGGTATCACACTGAAAGGGTACACAGACAGAGTAAAGGCTGGACAGATAGGACAGGAATGTATCACACAGGAAGGAGTACTGATGGAAGGTAAGGCTGGACAGATAGGACAGGAAAGGTATCACACAGGAAGGGTACTGGCATTCAAGAATAAAAATTTGGACATATAGGACAGGGAAGGTATCACACACAGAAAGGGTACACAGACAGAGTAAAGGCTGGACATATAGGACAGGAAGGTATCACACAGAAAGGGTACACACAAATAGAGTAAAGGCTGGACAGATAGGACAGGAATGTATCACACAGAAAAGGGTACACAGGCAGGGTGAGCTGGACATATAGGACAGGAATGTATCACACAGAAAGGGTACACAGACAGAGTAAAGGCTGGACAGATAGGACAGGAAGGTATCACACAGGAAGGGTACACAGACAGAGTAAAGGCTGGACATATAGGACAGGAAGGGTACATAGAGTATAGGCTGGACATATAGGACAGGAATGTATCACACAGAAAGGGTACAGACAGAGTAAAGGCTGGACAGATAGGACAGGAAGGTATCACACAGGAAGGGTACACAGCGTGAAGGCTGGATAGATAGGACAGGAAGGGTACACAGACAGAGTAAAGGCTGGATAGATAGGACAGGAAGGGTACACAGACAGAGTAAAGGCTGGACAGATAGGACAGGAATGTATCACACAGGAAGGGTATACAGCGTGAAGGCTGGATAGATAGGACAGGAAGGGTACACAGACAGAGTAAAGGCTGGATAGATAGGACAGGAAGGGTACACAGACAGAGTAAAGGCTGGACAGATAGGACAGGAATGTATCACACAGGAAGGGTACACAGAGTAAAGGCTGGACATATAGGACAGGAAGGTATCACACAGAAAGGGTACACAGACAGAGTAAAGGCTGGACATATAGGACAGGAAGGTGTCACACAGAAAGGCTACACAGACAGAGTAAAGGCTGGACATATAGGACAGGAAGGTATCACACAGAAAGGGTACACAGACAGAGTAAAGGCTGGACATATAGGACAGGAAGGTATCACACAGAAAGGGTACACAGATAGAGTAAAGGCTGGACAGATAGGACAGGAAGGTATCACACAGGAAGGGTACACATACAGAGTAAAGGCTGGACAGATAGGACAGGAAGGTATCACACAGGAAGGGTACACAAACAGAGTAAAGGCTGGACAGATAGGACAGGAAGGTATCACACAGAAAGGGTACACAGACAGAGTAAAGGCTGGACAGATAGGACAGGAATGTATCACACAGGAAGGGTACACAGACAGAGTAAAGGCTGGACAGATAGGACAGGAAGGTATCACACAGGAAGGGTACACAAACAGAGTAAAGGCTGGACATATAGGACAGGAAGGTATCACACAGAAAGGGTACACAGACAGAGTAAAGGCTGGACATATAGGACAGGAAGGTATCACACAGAAAGGGTACACAAACAGAGTAAAGGCTGGACAGATAGGACAGGAATGTATCACACAGAAAGGGTACACAGGCAGAGTAAAGGCTGGACATATAGGACAGGAATGTATCACACAGAAAGGGTACACAGACAGAGTAAAGGCTGGACAGATAGGACAGGAAGGTATCACACAGGAAGGGTACACAGACAGAGTAAAGGCTGGACATATAGGACAGGAACGGTACACAGAGTATAGGCTGGACATATAGGACAGGAATGTATCACACAGAAAGGGTACACAGACAGAGTAAAGGCTGGACAGATAGGACAGGAAGGTATCACACAGGAAGGGTACACAGAGTAAAGGCTGGATAGATAGGACAGGAAGGGTACACAGACAGAGTAAAGGCTGGACAGATAGGACAGGAATGTATCACACAGGAAGGGTATACAGAGTGAAGGCTGGATAGATAGGACAGGAAGGGTACACAGACAGAGTAAAGGCTGGATAGATAGGACAGGAAGGGTACACAGACAGAGTAAAGGCTGGACAGATAGGACAGGAATGTATCACACAGGAAGGGTACACAGAGTAAAGGCTGGACAGATAGGACAGGAATGTATCACACAGGAAGGGTACACAGAGTAAAGGCTGGATAGATAGGACAATAAGGTATCACACAGGAAGGGTATACAAACAGAGTAAAGGCTGGACAGATAGGACAGGAATGTATCACAGGGGAAGGGTAGAATGAAAAACATGAACCCAGAATACAGCATTATGCTGTGTACTTGTGAAATGGATTGAATTAGCGAGCTGTTCCCTACTGGACTCGGTAGCTCAGTTGGTAGAGCAGTGAGAGTTGAAGTCGAAGTTGTGAGTTCGATTCTCATCCGAGGCAGTATTTTCTGGCAGGGTGTTTCACAATGTTGGAATATAATTATAAAATAATCTCCTGTTATTAAGTTTTATGGATGTACATGTACCACATGCACTTGAAGGCACGAAGGTTGTTGAACATAAGAAAGGGGTGTGTTGAATGAATTAAGACAGGTCATTATCCTCTGTGATTTGTGACAATGCTGGTCAAACTATCATTATTTTATGAACAGTGAAGATTTTGATATAATCACTTGTAGAGTTTATAATTTTATAACTTTAGTAAATTAGTCCCCTGGTTGAGTAGTAAATCAGTGCCCTGGTTGAGTAGTAAATTAGTCCCCTGGTTGAGTAGGTTATTAGTCCCCTGGTTGAGTAGTAAATTAGTCCCCTGGTTGAGTAGGTTATTAGTCCCCTGGTTGAGTAGTAAATTAGTCCCCTGGTTGAGTAGGTTACCAACACTAAAAAGTATCCAACTTTGCACGAATAAATTGATAACTGAAGTAACTAAAATCTATAAATGCTATGGAAAGAGATTAGAAAAAAATGATGAATCTTGCTGAGATGGCTTAGTGCACATGGAAAGTAGCAAAATATGTGAGAGAAGAAAGGAAGGGATAGTAACAGACATCTTACATGAGCTGTCCTCGAATGAACTAACAGAGAATATCCAGATGATCACCATTCTAATGATGTTTGATGATGAATTACCTGCTGTGATGTACTGAAGGCAATATCTCACAACCATGACAGTATGTACCTAATGTACTTGTCAGATTATTCTCTAAGGACCAACAAACAACATGATGATGAGGATGATGATGATATATGGAAGATAGAATTGCTGCCATTCACTTCTCTGTTGGTCCAGTCTGGTCTAGTCTAACAAACATCATACGGTGTCCATGAATTACGTCTTCATTAAGTTTCTTCACACTTCTTGTGTATTGCAAACTCAAGGGCAGTCATCTCGAGACAAATTGTGTACATGAGCAGTGTGATTTCTTCAGGCGATCTAATAACCCATGATGATCACAAACAATAACCCATGATGATCACAAACAATAACCCATGATGATCACAAACAATAACCCATGATGATCACAAACAATAACCCATGATGATCACAAACAAATCCAGATGGAAAACAACATACATCTAGAACCTTCATATAACAACAGAACATCAATCGAATCCAAAATTAACAATTTTCATTAGTTTGGAACGAGTCTTCCTTATTTATTGCTCTTTGATGAATTGATACAAATTGATGAAAACATCATCAGAAACATGAAAAGAATGAGAAACGAATTAACGTGGACTTGAAAAACGCCATAACCAAGAATACAAGTGCAGTCCAACCTAACAGGCTTACTGAAGATTTAGGAATTCAACAGACAAATGTAATGACAAGAAATCAGATGAAATACTGATGATGTATATGATGATAAGATAACAATGGAAATGGGAATTGTAAGGATACAAGAAGAGATAGAATTACTTGTTTGATGACTGATGAAATGGATCAATAATAATGATAATGCTGATGATCAGGGGGCATTCAAGTATTTAATACATATGGCAGACAGGAGGGAGGCGTCTTTCATTTCATACCTTGAGAATTACGAGCACAAACTTGGGCTAAAGCCAAATGATTCTACGAATAGTTATGACAGAATGGTGATCAATACTTTAACATTGGTGCTATATTTCAAGCCATATAATTGGTAGGCAAGTGTGACAATTTATTGTGGCTGGGTCTGTTCATCTTCATGATGATCGGGCATATGCATACATGGGAAAGAAGTCAAAGAAAGATCGTACACCATGGATACATAAGGGGGGGGGGGGGGGTGCAGATGTTATAAATTCAGATATTATTCGTACATGATATTTGAATGCCCCCGAAGAATCAAAATTTTGAAGATGACAGAAGACAAATGACAAATACCTTGATGAAAATGGTGGTGGTCATGTAGTCAATAATAGTAATGATTTGATTAAAAATTCTAATGATTGCATTAACAATGGTGAATATATCGTCTCTTTCACAATGGTAAATGTCAATGGAGAAAATCTGACTATGGTTAACCTTCTAATGACAATGTGGCTGAGCATGAACATGATGAAGGAGGTAAAACAGTAGTGAACATCTCAATGAAAATCTTGATAATAAATACAAAAACCTGGCATAATGTCACAAATGTGGAATAGTAGGACATATTGTTGGTGCCTGTGGTAGTGATCAATAGTGAAAAGTCAACATCAACAAAGGCTTCAAATTTAGAATTGCCAGCAAACACCCCACTCTTTTTTTGTTCTCAGAATCAATTCATCATAGCTACACAACTATTATAAATGGTTTCCTCCCAGGAAAAGTACATGGAACAAATTCATCATGAACTGATCAATCAAAATCAATTATATGAACATTGCACCAGAGAAATGTAAGTTTGATCAAAGCTACATCAGTCTTGTACAGGACAATCCATGAGATACATTTATAGTAAGCAATGACAGATGAAGAATCAGCAGCAATATACTACTAATTGCTTAAAAATAATTAAGCTAGATCAGCAGAAACTTGAGACATGTTGGGCATTTCATCAAATGATGAGGATTTACAACACAATACATTGTATAAACTTGCTCAGATGGTGGGCCTGTCTGGACATCCATACATATTAAAAGTCAGTTCATAAAAACTATTTTTGAATATTGATATATTATGCATTTAGTTCAGGCCTTAGTACAGGCCTTAGTTCAGGCCTTAGTTCAGGCCTTAGTACAGGCCTTAGTTCAGGCCTTAGTACAGGCCTTAGTTCAGGCCTTAGTTCAGGCCTTAGTACAGGCCTTAGTACAGGCCTTAGTACAGGCCCTAGTTCAGGCCTTAGTTCAGGCCTTAGTACAGGCCTTAGTACAGGCCTTAGTTCAGGCCTTAGTACAGGCCTTAGTTCAGGCCTTAGTTCAGGCCTTAGTACAGGCCTTAGTTCAGGCCTTAGTTCAGGCCTTAATTGCTTTTCATCCAGTAAAGGGGATATCCATTAGGATGGCCATAAACTCTGTGGATGGATATCACCAGGTGTATCTATGGATAGGTATCACCAGGTGTATCTATGGATAGGTATCACCAGGTGTATCTATGGATAGGTATCACCAGGTGTATCTGTGGATGGGTATCACCAGGTGTATCTATGGATAGGTATCACCAGGTGTATCTATGGATAGGTATCACCAGGTGTATCTATGGATAGGTATCACCAGGTGTATCTGTGGATGGATATCACCAGGTGTATCTATGGATAGGTATCACCAGGTGTATCTATGGATAGGTATCACCAGGTGTATCTATGGATGGGTATCACCAGGTGTATCTATGGATAGGTATCACCAGGTGTATCTATGGATAGGTATCACCAGGTGTATCTGTGGATGGATATCACCAGGTGTATCTATGGATAGGTATCACCAGGTGTATCTATGGATAGGTATCACCAGGTGTATCTGTGGATGGGTATCACCAGGTGTATCTATGGATAGGTATCACCAGGTGTATCTGTGGATGGATATCACCAGGTGTATCTATGGATAGGTATCACCAGGTGTATCTGTGGATGGGTATCACCAGGTGTATCTGTGGATGGGTATCACCAGGTGTATCTATGGATAGGTATCACCAGGTGTATCTGTGGATGGATATCACCAGGTGTATCTATGGATAGGTATCACCAGGTGTATCTGTGGATGGGTATCACCAGGTGTATCTATGGATAGGTATCACCAGGTGTATCTATGGATGGGTATCACCAGGTGTATCTATGGATAGGTATCACCAGGTGTATCTGTGGATGGATATCACCAGGTGTATCTATGGATGGGTATCACCAGGTGTATCTGTGGATGGATATCACCAGGTGTATCTATGGATGGGTATCACCAGGTGTATCTATGGATAGGTATCACCAGGTGTATCTATGGATGGGTATCGCCAGGTGTATCTATGTTTGCAAATAATTTGTAACAAGGAAATTAACCAATGAATTCATACTCAAACTTTTTTATATCTACGGTTAATGTGCTAATTTCTCTTATAGTGAGTAGCTCGCATCATTTTCTTGTGATGAATACAATGTGCCTATTTATTTTTATTTTATTTTAATTTTTTTTGGTGCTTTTTATGGGTATTCAAATACGGACATCTGATTTATATGTATCATTACAAGTATTGGACACCCGGATACCTAAGGCAAGGCCTGTACTGCTTCATTGTTTGACCTTGCATATTTTAAAGATAGCTTACAGAGACTGTGAAAAGGTGGAATACACAAATCATTTATGATGGAATAAACTACAGTTCAGATGGAATTGGCTTTAATGGAACTTCCTATTACTGACCAAACCGGACCATGGGATCATATGTACTTTTCTATGTTGGGCAGAGTCCAGGAACGTACGAATGAAAATCTCATTCTGGAACTTAGTTCTATCATTCCAGAATGCACGTCTTCATTCCAACAAAGGCGCTGAGAACAGTTCCATTTCATATGCTTACTTAGGAACAGAATGTCAGGGGTTCATAGATGTCAAAATATTTATTTTTGTTCTCTTGCTAAATTGAGTTTTTGTCCAATCAAAATTCAGTTTTTCTACGTGCCCTCAATTTTTTATTTTCTGATACGTACTTTAACATTAGCAGTTCTGCAGGAATTGTGTTTTTCATAAGCAGTCCAGTAAAATATGGAAATAATGTTTACCAAATTTAGTAACAAAATGTGAACTTGAATGCCTTGTTACTGAAATCAATAACGAATCTCCGACCATGTTGGTGTTTGTTGTTGTTAATGTTTAATCACTTCATGGTTGTTCATTTTTATGATTTGGTTAATTATAATTCAGTTTCCCATGAGCTGAGTATGCAACATTTATGTATGTTTCTGCTGATTACCCCTCTATCTTAGTGTTCACACAACTAGACCACAAATAAAGGTATGTCTATAATTTTGTTTTTCATTACTCGAAATTCTCACTGATCGAGGCTAATTTACTCAAACAATTTTCAGTGATGTTTAATTTGGCTTAAAACATGTCTAGAATGGCATGGTAGCCTTCTTTAAGTGTCAAAATCCTTCATTTGAGCGCAAAAAGCTGGCCCAAAACACGTCAGGTTCTTTCAGCTAAGGGGGTTAACTCCTGTAGTCAAATTTTTTTTCTTCATTACTGCTTACTGTTTTGTTATATTGTTTATAGCATCGATTTGTTAGCTCGTTATCGAAAATAACAACATTACTGAAATTTGAACTTTACTGGACTGATAAGTTTACCATGATTCTTGACTTCTATATTGAGTTTTTGAGTGAATTTTACTGCCTATTAATGGTAAGAAGATGTGACTTCTATGGAAGCCCTGAATATTCAGCATTTTGACATTTTCCTTTACAATGATGTCAACCTTAGCACAAACAATAAAGCACTTTTAATTTCAATATTGCCATTTTTGCATACCTTGTGCCATTTAGTTTATGTAAACAGTTCCAGACATAGATACATGTATCGTAGACACGTTAACCGGGAGACACATACACCCGATATTACATTAACTGACTATGCTCTAATCATTCAGTTGATCCATTAATGTACTGTGGTCCACAAGGTCTGCCTTTGCCGACAAGAAATTGAGAAGAACCAGTGGATAGCACATAATGATGCAGTCCTATAGTTTCTGCCTTCAATGCCAGCAAGTAGGTCAACATCTTTATTTTCACTGAGCAGTCCCATCTCTTATCACATAACAAAAGAGGAGAGCTGTAAGCCATGCCATTAAGACATGTTTTAGCCGGACTTTTGATTCTCATGTGATAAAGAGAGAACAAGCAGACACGAACATGCATGGAGTATGTGGCACAATGGGAGAGGGTAAATGGAAGGCGTGATTGGATTGAACGGGAGGTACCAGCTAGACAGTTAGTTCAAGAATCTGATTGGCAATAGTACCTCACGCCGTGGACGTTTCGATGGCGTGACATCTGGTTCATCTTCGTGATCGGGAGCTCGTTTCTGGACGACAGTTCTACCAGATCGGGTGACGACAGGCGGACTTTTGACTTTTGCAACAGTCTTGATGAAATTCTGGAACAGAAAACACCCATTATACAGAAAACACCCACAATACAGAAAACACTAAAAATACAGAAAACACCCATAATACAGAAAATACTAAAAATACAGAAAACACCCATAATACAGAAAAGAAAAGCCAACTTTGCACTTTGCATAGCCATCATACTGATGTTTTGAGCTGGGAATATGATATGATGATTTTTCAAATCTCATTAAAAGTTTCAGGTAAAATATTAACGTTTTTCTATTCCAGAGCAACCATGTTAAGAGACAGCTCCCAAATGAACATGTAACAACTCCGTCAAAATATCCACAAACATGACAAACAGAACTGTCAGAGTGGATGATCGTTATTTGTCAGGTTTCTGTTGGATCGAAGAAATGAACCTTCCATGCCTCTCCTCATATCTCTGCTAGAACTATGTATCAGCTGATCTCCCCAGCAGCAAAACAAAGGGAAAAGTAGATGAATGAGAAGGAGAGAACAATGAAGTTTCAGTACTTGGATTGACATGAGCCATACCTTCACCTTCACCTTCTTCACAGTAATCAGTGCAGCCTTGACCTTGCTGGGGACAAGCGGCTTTCTGTTTAGTCCTTTTGCTATAAGCATGGCCTTCTTCAGTTTTCCCTTTCGCCCGATCAGAGATGTTGATTTCAGCTTAGGCATGGTGCCAATTTTGGAGGTGACTCTCTTTCCTTCTGTCAGTTTGGCAGGCTTGGTTTTCAGACTAGTGGCACCATCTTCATTGCTTGTCTCCCCATATTCAGCTGCTGCCAGCTTTTCTTTGCCCTTGATAATGCGGGGCTATATCAATGATATCATATATAATTTTCATTCATTATTTAAACATATGCTAGATCACAGGAAATGCGTACAATTGTTTTACTATTTTTTAAACGACGCTACTACCTCTTGGCTACTGACTTGGTATAGGAATGAGCAACTCCAGATAAAATAGAAATCCCTTGATGGATACAAATTCAAGTCATGTAGATCAGTAAAATATCAGTGTTAGCGACATGCAAGGTGACACTCAACTGGAGAAGATTTGGTTATGGGCCTTATAGCATCAGTCATGTGGTCTGACTGCCTTATAGCATCAGTCATGTGGTCTCTGACTGCCTTATAGCATCAGTCATGTGGTCTCTGACTGCCTTATAGCATCAGTCATGTGGTCTCTGACTGCCTTATAGCATCAGTCATGTGGTCTCTGACTGCCTTATAGCATCAGCCATGTGGTCTGACTGCCTTATAGCATCAGTCATGTGGTCTCTGACTGCCTTATAGCATCAGTCATGTGGTCTCTGACTGCCTTATAGCATCGGTCATGTGGTCTCTGACTGCCTTATAGCATCAGTCATGTGGTCTCTGACTGCCTTATAGCATCAGCCATGTGATCTCTGACTGCCTTATAGCATCGGTCATGTGGTCTCTGACTGCCTTATAGCATCGGTCATGTGGTCTCTGACTGCCTTATAGCATCAGTCATGTGGTCTCTCACTGCCTTATAGCATCAGTCATGTGGTCTCTGACTGCCTTATAGCATCAGTCATGTGGTCTCTGACTGCCTTATAGCATCAGTCATGTGGTCTCTGACTGCCTTATAGCATCAGCGGTCTCTGACTGCCTTATAGCATCAGCCATGTGGTCTGACTGCCTTATAGCATCAGCCATGTGGTCTCGGACTGCCTATAGCATCAGTCATGTGGTTCTGAGCCTTATAGCATCAGTCATGGTCTCTGACTGCCGCTAGCATCAGTCATGTGGGCTGACTGCCTAGGCATCAGCCATGTGATCTCTGACTGCCTTATAGCATCGGTCATGTGGTCTCTGACTGCCTTATAGCACGGTCATGTGGTCTCTGAGTGCCTTATAGCATCAGTCATGTCAGCATCATGTGGTCTCTGACTGCCTTATAGCATCAGTCATGTGGTCTCTGACTGCCTTATAGCATCAGTCATGTGGTCTCTGACTGCCTTATAGCATCAGTCATGTGGTCTCTGACTGCCTTATAGCATCAGCCATGTGGTCTCTGACTGCCTTATAGCATCGGTCATGTGGTCTCTGACTGCCTTATAGCATCGGTCACGTGGTCTCTGACTGCCTTATAGCATCGGCCATGTGGTCTCTGACTGCCTTATAGCATCAGCCATGTGGTCTCTGACTGCCTTATAGCATCAGTCATGTGGTCTCTGACTGCCTTATAGCATCAGTCATGTGGTCTCTGACTGCCTTATAGCATCAGTCATGTGGTCTCTGACTGCCTTATAGCATCAGCCATGTGGTCTCTGACTGCCTTATAGCATCAGTCATGTGGTCTCTGACTGCCTTATAGCATCAGCCATGTGGTCTCTGACTGCCTTATAGCATCAGTCATGTGGTCTCTGACTGCCTTATAGCATCAGTCATGTGGTCTCTGACTGCCTTATAGCATCACTGCTCTGACTGCCTTATAGCATCAGCCATGTGGTCTCTGACTGCCTTATAGCATCAGTCATGTGGTCTCTGACTGCCTTATAGCATCAGTCATGTGGTCTCTGACTGCCTTATAGCATCAGTCATGTGGTCTCTGACTGCCTTATAGCATCATCATGTGGTCTGACTGCCTTATAGCACAGTCATGTGGTCTCTGACTGCCTTATAGCATCAGCCATGTGGTCTCTGACTGCCTTATAGCATCAGTCATGTGGTCTCTGACTGCCTTATAGCATCAGTCATGTGGTCTCTGACTGCCTTATAGCATCAGTCATGTGGTCTCTGACTGCCTTATAGCATCAGTCATGTGGTCTCTGACTGCCTTATAGCATCAGTCATGTGGTCTCTGACTGCCTTATAGCATCAGCCATGTGGTCTGACTGCCTTATAGCATCAGTCATGTGGTCTCTGACTGCCTTATAGCATCAGTCATGTGGTCTCTGACTGCCTTATAGCATCGGTCATGTGGTCTCTGACTGCCTTATAGCATCGGTCATGTGGTCTCTGACTGCCTTATAGCATCAGTCATGTGGTCTCTGACTGCCTTATAGCATCAGTCATGTGGTCTCTGACTGCCTTATAGCATCAGTCATGTGGTCTCTGACTGCCTTCTGCCTTATAGCATCAGTCATGTGGTCTCTGACTGCCTTATAGCATCAGTCATGTGGTCTCTGACTGCCTTATAGCATCAGTCATGTGGTCTCTGACTGCCTTATAGCATCAGCCATGTGGTCTCTGACTGCCTTATAGCATCAGTCATGTGGTCTCTGACTGCCTTATAGCATCAGTCATGTGGTCTCTGACTGCCTTATAGCATCAGTCATGTGGTCTCTGACTGCCTTATAGCATCAGTCATGTGGTCTCTGACTGCCTTATAGCATCAGTCATGTGGTCTCTGACTGCCTTATAGCATCAGCCATGTGGTCTCTGACTGCCTTATAGCATCAGTCATGTGGTCTCTGACTGCCTTATAGCATCAGTCATGTGGTCTGACTGCCTTATAGCATCAGTCATGTGGTCTCTGACTGCCTTATAGCATCAGTCATGTGGTCTCTGACTGCCGTGTATGGTTTCACTCAACGAGGTAAATCTGTTAACTACTTTACATTTGAAGCGTTCATTGCTGAGTGCAGCAGTTTATTAGGCTGACTATCGACCTTCAACATGCATTGTTGTTGTTGTCTGTCACAGTCAGTCCATACGAAAGCTGGTGGTGGCAACGAATGTTCGAATACTATTCAAATAGTTCTACCGAATGTCCGAATGCAAAGAAAGATTGGCCATTCATTTGAGCTCTAGTAAGAAACCATATTTTCTTTAGAGCAGTGAGTAGAACATACCTTGATTTGTCCTCGTTTGCCATCAACACAGCACTTCGGACACTCCCAGCTGTTTGGCAGGTCTTCATTGACCACCCCGTCACTATCAAGGTTCTCATACTTTCTGGTGAGGCAGCTGGGGTGAACAATCTCCCAGCAGATACCACACTCCATCAGTGAGGTGGTAGACGGAGAGTCATCATCTTCACCATCCACTCGTTCATCAGTGTTACATAGGATACAAATGGCTGTGTGGGGTAGTATCGGCTAAAATCAAGAATTGAAAATAACATTTTCCGTTAATCTAATATTCTTTTTTCCTTAATGCTTAAAGGGTTTAGTTTTCTTAACCATGCAAAACAGTTGTTTATGATAAACCCCATCAAATAATACTCCAAATATTTAACAGATTGGAAAAAACCTCAAATCAAAAGTATATAGCTAGGCAGACTGAACATGAAGAGTAGATTTTAGTTTTTCTGTGAGAAAGCTGAAATTTTAGCTGTTAATGGCAGTTGAGGGAAATAGTAAGCATTATTGATTTTTAATTGATATGAATGCTCAATTCCTATAAATGCAGGGATACATCAGATGACTTTCACCAAATGCAAAATACCGATACATGTACCTCTCAAGTCCAGAAAGTCCATGTCAAGAAAAAGTTAATGGACTTTGTCTACCTAATTAAGTTCATCATTCCAGCTACTATTTAGCAAATTCCCCCGTAACATTTGTATATTGTGAGGTGGTCCACCAGTACATTATCCTTATCTAGCTTGTAGCTTCTGAGAATGCAGCTCAATCTCAATTAATAAGGTGATAGACTCAGTAAGAGAGGTGGTTAAATTCGTGCTTGGAACAGTTCGTTTCTGATACCCAATGTGGGGCATCACAGACTCTGATACCCAATGTGGGGCATCACAGACTCTGATACCCAATGTGGGGCATCACAGACTCTGATACCCAATGTGGGGCATCACAGACTCTGATACCCAATGTGGGGCATCACAGACTCTGATACCCAATGTGGGGCATCACAGACTCTGATACCCAATGTGGGGCATCACAGACTCCACCAAATGGGTCAAACCTGGAGTATAGCTATGACGACGAAGCGTCGATCTTCTTAGGAAGAGAAGAGTGTAATGGGGTGAAGTGGTTTACCAGTGTCTGTACTAGTTGACACTGCCAAGAATTTCCCTCTAGCTATATAAGGTGGTGGCGGTGGCGCTTCACTCTTAATGGAGAGAGTGCGAATTGGACTATTTTTCAGAAGATCATCATTCCTTCAGTGACCAAACTTACCGCCATACACTGACGACTGATACAGGACTGCTTCATTCTTCCAGGTCCTCCAAACTTCTTCATGTCCTTACAGAAATGACATTCTGCACAATCACCTCGCATACAGGCTGGGCATTTCTTACACCTTGTCCGCCTCCTTCGATTTCCTGCTGCATTTTTACCAAGCTTTTTATCTTTCCCTCCACTACCACTACTGGTCTTTGCTTTCATCTTTATTATCTGAAATAGAAAGGGGAAGATGTATTTTCAAGAACTGGAAATAGAATTGTATGGAATCCATGGAGATTCTATTGGCTGAAGTGGATATATTATTGCATGATGTAGACCCATATTACATTGTTCTCTTGTTTGACTTGAGATTTCACCTAAAATATGTTATTCTTCATATCAACACCTAATTATACATGTATATGCACTGAAATTCACTATATAGTCTGGTGGCTTAGCTTTTCAACAAACAAGAATTTGGTGCAAACAAACATATCCCATGGCAGCTGATTCTGCCTACAGAAGCAAAGTCTGTAGCACCACCTGGCTCCATCTGGTAGCACAAGTGGCTAATCCAACATATGCCAGATCAAGTCCCTCCAACGTTTTTCTTACTATTTGGGCTAGGGAGTTGAATTTTCCCAAAATATATCTAGTGGTCAAGCTCTTAATGTCAAAACAATCCATGATAACCAATCTGATGATGTCACAGTGACGTGAAAGTCCAAAAATGCATTTTGGAATTTTTCGATCAGATTTTCCATTTTTATTTATTTATGCTATTTTCTCTGGAAAACTTCATAATAAATTAGGGAAAAATCTATCCAATGTGAAATAAGAGAGAAAGTCAAACATACCGAAGAAAAATGATGAAAATGCAACTTTTCAATGTAACCCTCTGGTCATGCTGGTCTGGCATGCTGTCATTGTGAATGCACCCATGATCCCCTCCTCCCTCAGACATGTCAGAGGGGTATACATGCAAATACACTCAACAATCCCAAATCAATAAGCTAGGATATATCTGAATAATTTGTCATTTCGGGGATAGTGTAGAAAGTTTTCTAAATGCCACCTGGTAGGGTTAACTACATAAAATACTTCAGATTTGAATTCTTTTGAATGATGTAATCACACGAGTAACATGTATCACTAACAAATGTGACAGTACCTTTTCAGATGGAGGCCACTTGATGATTTCTTCTCCAGAAGCAGCCAAGTCAGGGTTATCATCTTTGTGCTCTTCCAATAAACTCTGAAAGAACAAACATGTAACAAAACTTAACTATACCCTGAAATAGGTCATAATGGAGAAATCATATCAACTACAGCAGCACTTATTTACATGTATCTCAGCTAAAGTTAGAGTTAAAGAACCCAAATCGATCAATTTCTTCTCAGTTCAATAGTGGATTCTGACCAATTGTGGTGTCTCTCTGAAGCAGAGTGGAGGGAGTCATATAAACATTTTGATAATGTGAGAACATACTACATAGGTCTCTATGATGTCTTGCTCTCATCATTGAAAACTCTTGACCGATTCTCTCTTGTACAAAAAACCCATCTTTTTTTCAAATTTTCATTTTATGTATATTTGTTATACAAAGAAAAGGCCTTGCGAGTATTAACATGAACACCTTTTTGTGGATGATGTTTGAATATTGAATGTCAGATTCTTTATCTGTAAGTTACTGTGGCTGGTTATGCCCCAAAGGCTTTCACTACATGTAGCGCAGTAATCAAGAACATGAACCGTGCAAACCACTAAGAATCCCTCAGCCTTGGTGGTATTAAAATAGGGCCCTCTGATGAAAACAAGCAATTGGTAAAGAAAATGAGAAGGTAAGTATAAGGGTCTTTCATAAAATGCGGGGTTACAAAAACCCTTCTTATTTTATATCAAGACACCTTATACTTACGTTGTGCATAATAATTAACTTTATGCAATACTGTTGGGGAACCCTGGAATTGTTGGAACCCCGGCGGGTTGGCTAAACAAAGACAAAAGGTTGACCTGCATCAATATTGAGAGCGTAAAGATCGTCATTGATATGTAACCCAGGCCTCTCTGTTAATTCGAGGGGGGCACCACCGTGGTGAAATTCCGAGCTTTCTTTTGGTATACCTGCTAGGGAAAAACCCTAATAAATCGAGCAAATATACAAAGGGTAAACATTAGATGTGATGAATCTGAAATACTCACTTAATGCTTTCTTGACTCCGGCCGAGGCCCGTTCCCAGCGGATGCATCGGCGTCGGACGGGTCCCTTTGGACATGAGTGCTCGAAAGGCGCTTTCTAACAGAAGGTACCGGAAAAGTGTGTGCGGCATTGCTCAGCCTTTTAGTGAGAGTAGACATTTCAATGCTAGCTGTCGACATAGAAGGGTCCAGGAGATTATACTTGATAAAACTAGCCTCAGGTCTCCACTGAGCAACGTCCATGATGTCACTAAGTGAAGCTCGCTTAAATAAAGCTTCCGAAGTGGCTACCACTCTGGTCTCATGAGATTTGGCGAAAGCGAATTTCTTAGTCTGGGCAGCTGCATAGACCATCTGAATGGTTTCAACAATCCATCGAGCGATGGTGTCTTTGGAAGTCGGTTTGTGGTTATTGATCTGATGGGTAATCCACAAATGATTGTCTGAAGTTCGAAGATGTTTGGAAGCTTCGATATAGTACTTCACAGCACGCACCGGATATAATAACTTACCGTCAGGAGAAAACTTACCTAGGTCAGCTAAAACCAATGGTTTTGCGCCATGTTTGATAGTCTCCATTTTCGACAAAAAGTAAGCCCGCGGCTGAAGTAGCAGACCTTCGCCTGTAAAACGTAAACGATCATTCTCAGCGGAGAGAGCATGGATCTCAGATCTCCGCCAAGCGGATGCCACAGCGACGAGAAATACAGTCTTAAGTGTCAAGATCTTAAGGCTGGCCTGACCCATGGGCTCGAAAGGTGGTCTCGTAAGTGCATTTAGGACCAAATCGAGATTCCATGCCAGAGGCATTTTCTTCACCCGAGGTCATAGGTGGAACATGCCTTAGATCAGGTCATCTAATGGTTTGCTCTGCATAACCTTAGACCTGTCTCAAAAACCAGGCTGGATTGTCGCTATGGCAGACCGGTAACCAGATATAGTGACTGGTTGTAGACCCTTTTCTTCGTATAAGTATACGAAGAAGTCTGCTACTTCTCCTGGAGTTGTTTGAGAGGGATTCTTATTGTTTCTGGAGGGCCATCTCATTGTGCCATGAGACTGGCAGCTTGTTGAGAAAAGCCCTCCTGACGTCGAGAATCGATGACAGATTCTAGGCAGTTAACTTGAACATCCCTGGATTGTAGTGAACTCGACGCCCCCGGCACTGTGTGAGGAGATCTGGACGGTCCGGCAGAATGTGTGGGTAGTCTACGACAAGGTCGAGGAGACTCATAAACCACGATCATGTCGGCCAGAAAGGAGCGATTAGAATGACTCGGCAATTCTCGCTCTCGATCTTCTTGAGAACCATAGGAATCAGTATGATCGGAGGATACACGTAAGCGTACATTCCTGACTACGGGGCCGCTAGGGCATCCACGGCATGCGCCGATGGATCCGGAAATGAGCTCACATATATTGGGAGCTTTTTGTTGTCCTTCGTGGCAAATAGGTCTGCATGAGGAGTCGACCACTGAAAGAAGACTTGTCTGAGTACCAAGTCGTTCAGCTGCCATTCAGTCGGATGAACTCTCTGTTGACGAGACAGAATCTTGTGTTGATCCACTGATAAGCTTGGCATAATGCAGAAGCAAAGTAACTCCAAATAAACTTAATAAACGCATGGCGACAGTCTCAATATTTCGACAAAATTTTATTTGTCATCTTCAGGATGTGATCTGATCACATCCTGAAGATGACAAATAAAATTTTGTCGAAATATTGAGACGGTCGCCATGCGTTTATTAAGTTTATTCGGAGTTACTTTGCTTCTGCATGAGACAGAATCTGCAAGCACATTCTGGATGCCCGGAATATGCACCGCTCGCAGGGTCACCTGATGCGTTATGCACCACTGGAATAGCTTCCAGGTCATGAAACATAGCTGGTGAGATCTAGTCCATCCCTGCTTGTTTATGTACATTAGGTGCATTTGTATGGGTCTGCATCGAAGTGGACCATAGTTGACCACTTCTCCCAGACTGACTTGTCGACCCAGAAATCGCAAGAACGTTCTCACCAGGAGAGCTCGGCAGGTGAAGAACACCGCGACCATCTCCTCCAGCAGATCTAGGGCAGCCAGCGAAGGCTGAACCCGCCCGATTCGCACATCGAACTGAACCCCCAGGTGAATGAGGGTGCGCTCCACACTTGCCACGGTTTTATAATAAGGAATGTCGCTCGATTTTGACAGCATGGTAATTCTTCTTACCTTTCTACTAGCTGATATCTATAGTATCACCCTGCTGGACGTAACCATTTCTCCAAACAAGGATATAACAATTGCTTGTTGATCGCACCCACTCGCCACTACTGAGTTAATCGTGTCCGTAATTGAATATCTGGCAGGCCAAAATCCGCACTTTTTCGGGAAGCGAAAATGATGATTCCTTTATGGCGACAAAATTTTACAAAAAACGAGTAGGTCGACCCCCTCTTTTTGTCGCCATTTTAAATTGTCCTTTGGACGGGAAACACTTTAACATACATAAAAAGAAAATCGTTTCATATGTTTTCTCTGGATTGCAGGTAGAATTTGACACATTTTCATATATTTTATGGAGTTTTTCAGAAAAGTTGAAGAAGGTTTAAGGAGGATTGCACGTCTTTCCTTTCAATTTCAATAGCTCACAAGTCTCCTGAAATAATGGCACGAGTGTGCCCATTTAGAAAATATATACTTTTACAGGGTTTTTGTTAAAGATTTTACATCTATTTATGGCCGAAGATCCGAAACCATGCCTGTTTTTAGCCGCACATCATTTAGGTGTGGAATGCACCCTTAATGTAGGCTCCATTGCGCGGTTATAATACACGAGTAGGCCAAATATTGTATGTCCTCCTACACTACACTCATTAAAAGCGCTTATTCGGACCTTGTAATGACTTGATATGGAACGGGATCATAAAAATCATTTATCTTAGTCAGAAATGTTTCGATTTTATGCATACTACATGGTATGATAGCACTGGCCTTGCATATATGCTATTTAGACCTATACAGAATTACCTCCCCTTGTTAGGCATATAGGTTACTATTAGTGACCTGTATGTCCTATTATTGTCAATGTGAATGTCAAAGTGATTAATTTTCAATACGGATCACACCAACACCCTGATCTAAAGTGAATGAGAGCGTATTATTCTGGTTTTGTCCCTTTTATCTCGAAGTTTGTACTCCCACCCCCCCAATCTTTTGGAAAAGTTGGAATGAAAAATTATTGACAATTTGGCTCGAATTTCAGCTATTTTTGCGTTTATTTTGCTCCTGATGCCTCATTCGAAAGCTGGTCACCACTCCCGATCTTTGTACATGGGTCTGATTGTCACGGTCAATGCATAATGCTATGATATTCTTATTGAGCTCGTAAACTCGTGATTTTTCAGCAAAAGTCGCAAAAACAAAGATGGGGTAGGGGGAAAGTGATTGACGGGATATCCGATAAAACTGCATACTACAAGCAAGTGTCGCATACCAAGAAACTCGCAAACACTCCCAGATTGTCATAGCCTTGAGAAAAGAAATTCTGAGAAAACAGCCTGCCTTTAAGGGTGCACTCCACACTTGCCACGGTTTCGCACAAAGTGGCCCCTCCCTAATTTTATAATAAGGAAGGTCGCCCGATTTTGACAGCATGGTAATTCTTCTTACCTTTCTACTAGCTGATATCTATAGTATCACCCTGCTGGACGTAACCATTTCTCCAAACGAGGATATAACAATTGCTTGTTGATCGCACCCACTCGCCACTACAGAGTTAATCGTGTCCGTAATTGAATAGCTGGCAGGCCAAAATCCGCACTTTTTCGGGAAGCGAAAATGATGATTCCTTTATGGCAATAAAATTTTACACAAAACAAGTAGGTCGACCCCCTCTTTTTTTTGCCATTTTAAATTGTCCTTTGGACGGGAAACACTTTAACATACATAAAAAGAAAATCGTTTCATACATTTTCTCTGGATTGCAGGTAGAATTTGACACCTTTTCATATATTTTATGGAGTTTTTGAGAAAAGTTGAAGAAGGTTTAAGGAGGATTGCACGTCTTTCCTTTTCAATTTCAATAGCTCACAAGTCTCCTGAAATAATGGCACGAGTGTGCCCATTTAGAAAATATATACTTTTACAGGGTTTTTATTAAAGATTTTACATCTATTTATGGCCGGAGATCCAAAACCATGCCTGTTTTTAGCCGCACATCATTTAGGTGTGGAATGCACCCTGAACAACTGTGACGGAGTCAGTGCTGACTTGGGTACATTGACCATCCAGTCGCTGAGAAGCGCATGGAATAGTGTCAACCTGATCACATAGGTGACTGCCAATTCCGACTCTCCCTTGACCAACCAATCGTCGATGTAGGTGCTGATATCCACACCCCACCTCCGTAGGATGACCGATAGGGCATCCACTATTCATGTGAAAACTTGAGGGGCAAATGTAATTCCGAATGGTAATGCTTGGAATTCTAATATCTTACCGTCGATGGCGAACTGCAGGTACTTTTTGTAGTCCGAGTGAATCAGGATGTGAAAGTATGCGTCCTTCAAATCTATTGATGCGGCCCACATGCCGACCCGTAGGCCGGCCCATACAGATCAAATTGTTTCCATCTTGAATCTCTCGATGCGAATGTAACGGTTGAGGGTCCGTAGATTGAGGACCGGTCGCCATCCCCCGGTTTTCTGAGACACCAAAAACATCCTGGTGTAAAACCCCGGATCCGTTGCAGGATCCTTCACCTCTACTACAGCCGCTTTGGCGAGGAGGGAAGCTACCTCGTCTTATATGATAGAAATCTGATGGGAGTCTCGAGGTAATGGGGTCACCAGTGGGGGCCCTGTCAGTGGAGGAGAACGGTTTGGAGTGCTCCATGCCATTCGATATCCTTCCGTGACAATCTGCCTTACTAGGCCGTCTGCGCTGTGCCGATTCCACCAGGAGGTGAAGTGCGCTAGACGGCCTCCGACTGGCAGTTCCGGGCACCGACACGGAAGTGCCGAGCTGGAGGTTGGTGTCCTGTGCAGTGGGGGAGCGCACACTGACAGGTCAGGTGCAGGCCAGAGGGGTTGCTAGACCCTTTCTTGCCCTTCCCCTTGCCACGGTAGCCTCTTCTGGCTTTCTTGGGCTTCGACGAGCCAGAGAAAGAATCAGCGGGCTTGGAAACGCTGGCTTTGCGCTTCCCCTTAGCAAGGGTCTGGTGTTGATTGACCATGGAGCTTAAGCTCCTGAGAGTCAATATGACCTTCAGCAGCGTAAGCTTTGAGTCCGTCGGAGAACAACACTTCATTATCGAGAGGCAAGCTCATGACAGGCCTGGGCGGGAGCAAAATGGTGGGGGAGCTGCATTTCACTCGTCTAAAATACAGTGGGAGAGCTAACTGCTCTTCTAAAAATGCTCGCCTAAAATGATTTGGGAGAGTTTTATATGTTTTATATGTGTTTTTTGTCTATTTATTTTTGGTTTTATTTATTATTACATTTTTGTTTTATTATTACCCCAGGATAAATCGCTAGGTGTTCTTGTTGTATTTTCTTAAATTAACAAAAAACAGTAGCTACTTCCTCTTCCCATGACCAAGCTATAGTATCCGTATGGTAACCTTTTTGCTACGGTACCTGCATTCTCTTCCCGGCCAGAGTGTATGAGAAGTGAGATCTGGTGGGCTTTGCCGTCCAGGTGCCTTTGCGCATTGCTTTTGGTCACGGAATTCGTCCCCACGGTGTAGCTTTTCAAACCTTCCTTTGCTGCACCACGAAGGTTCGGATGAGCACACAGCTTGTCGTAGTATCGAGCGCACAGTTTGCACCAAACGAAATTTACATATTGCCGACCATCTGTTAATTCGGTTTTGTATCCAATATACGCCTGTATAGCTGATCCCCACTTCTCGAAGGTCTTTAATTCAACTTTGTTTCCCTTCCCGTGTGGCATGACAATGTCGCGAACTGCTCAATTCTGTCGTCAAACTGTCAGAAAAACGGAAATCTGGTTGACAACAGCATACGAAACGCCGCTTCCATTTTCAAACGTTGCCTTTACGAGGCATGCGCGTTGCTGAAATTCATTTCCGCTTCCTGTTACCAATCAGCCCCGGCACCAAGCCAGCTCATTTTCAAGTGAGCACGGCCCATGAATTCGTCAGTCGCATTTTTGAATTTTTGACAATCTTATGTTTTGGGCGAGCGACTGATCGGTCGCCTTACAGGTTTTGGGCGTGTGTGGAGAAGAGCGGGAGCGATCGCTCACCTTTCCTGCCCAGGCCTGCATGAGGTTCTGCGCATGGTCTTGTGCCCAGTCGAGACTCAGCCAGGAAGTGTCTCCGTCGGGCAATCTGCACTCTGGCTATTACCCTAGTCAGAAGGTCCAACCCCGTTGCAGTAGCCAACTGCATACAATGGTAGAACTCTGGGGGTGCCTGAGGAAGCGATAGCGGATTCACTTCCGCATCCATGATCCATGGAGTGCAACCGGGACATCGCGTTGTCAGCCGTACGCTCCAGGGCAGCGACGTGCGATGCATGCGTCATGTGCGGCAGGCGGCTAAAGGTTCGTAACCCGGCCCGGGCCGAACACTCTGCCGCCTTGAGCTCTTCCTCATCTGACCGGTGCAACATATCGTTTGGATGTAGATCCTCCCGATGTTGTCTACCGGTCAGGAAGAAGGTGGACTGCCGTCCAACCTTCGAAGCCGCTTCCATCCGCTTGACTTCGAATGGAGGGCCTCTGAAGAGCTCAGTGAACCCGGGTGGTGCCGTACGCAAGGAATGCTTACCCTTTCCCTGAGGCCTCACCGATAGCGCTTCGAAAGCCTGATCCACGAATGGATCTAGCCCTAATGAGGGCAGCTCAGGCCGGGAAGCCAGTGGCTGTCCCGTTAGCGATCGCTTTATGGGTTCTTGCTGCTTAATGTTCGGAGGGACACCGCACACTTCAGCAGCGTCCTAATCGAAGAGGACATAAGACCGAGCGTAAGGAGCTGTGGGCCTCCCGGCATCTTCTGTTGAGCGGCAGCCCACAGAAGAGCCACATCGATGGTATCATCGACGGCACCCACTTGCTCCTGGTTCAAGTTGACGTGTAGGACGGAGTCCTCTCCAGATGTTGAACCGACCTCCATATCCGAGTCCTTTAGCAACCGGTCATCAAGAGAGCCGATGACGGAGCTGGATGAAGATCCTAGGTCACCCATGGGGCATGACCAGGAGGACTGGATATGTCCTCTGTCCAACGGGTAACCGTCACTGCCGAGACCAGATGTTTCCGGTTGAATGGAGACATGATCATGAGCACGGGCTAGCAACTCGGCATCGGGGCGATCGTGGCCACCGTACGATGCCACAACACGGACCCATGGATCCTTGTCGGCCATAGATTGATCGACCTCAATCTCGGCTGGGCTGGTGGACTTAGCCATCCCATCGAGCGCAGTTGTGTCCCTATCCATGTCTCACTATCGACTAGAGTCATAGGAGCACAGGACAGTTCGGAATGGACAAAAAGAGACGGGTCGCGCGAAGTCTTGGCTCAAACCTTAGACTTGCGTGACCTGCGTTTCTTGGCCGATGAAATAGCAGGCGGTTTTCCCAACGCAGCGAAGCTCAGATGGGAGACCACGAACACCGGTGTGCCAGTTTTGCTGCTAGGTGTCGCACCCTGGGACAAGCCCAAAGCACGATACAGGTGCGCAAAACGTGCGTCAAGTTCCGATTCAGGTATAAACCTTCCTATGGGTTGGGATACCACAGGAAGACCCAAACCGGAAGTACCCGGGTTCATGGCCGGTTGTGCCGCCAGGTGTAGTCCTCTCAAAGTGTACTACGGACCTCGTGTACAATATCACCACAACATCATAGATGCCACTATGTGTACAGAAACGAGCTCAATCAAAGAAATTCTCAGTTTCTTGGTATTATAACAAGAGATGGACCCCATTGTAACGTGTCTGGTGTAAGTTCAGTAAGCCTAGGCCTTATCGTACATGATATATGGTGGTAATAAGCAGCCAGAGATGAATGGACAACTTTGACCCACTGACCCAGAAAACATGTATCAATCTCACCGATTTTGGATAGGCTTCTGCTTTAAGATCATATACATATGTGAAGTAATTTGACCTATATAGTGGGCTAATACAAACACCATTAGGAGGAATGATGCCGCTAATTGAGGATGATGTCACTCTACTCACAATCAGCGTGTACATTCTGATTGGTTCGTCTCTCGTTCGCAGGTGAAATTTACACATTGGATTTGAACACTGAAACGGGTCAGATAAATCAAGGTAGGTTTGGAGTGGGAACGTAGAAATTAGCTGGATAAAATGAAGATGGGTATATGGTAGTAACAAACAATTCATGATAAATTGGAACAGGGAGACCTGGGAAATATGGGTCAATCTCGCTGATTTTCAATAGGCTTCTGCTCCGTGATCACATGCATGTGTGATGTAAGTTTGGTATTGTTAGGCATGGTCATTTTTGAGATATGGTGATAATGAGAAATCAGAAATGGATGAACGGACATATGGATGTACATGATGATGACAATACCCTTCACGCAAAATTGTCCGAGAGTAAAAATTACAACAACAAACCTTTCGCATCAAAAACTAACTAATTGAATCAGGGAAATTTAGTCATCTAACAGATATATTACATACGTATTTACCTTAATTCCAGAGAGGACAGCATCAGGATCAGTGAAATCTTTGGGCACACCTCTCTTACTGGGAGATAGATTCTCCAGATAATCCACCAGTTTCTCCAAACCCTCCAGTTCATACGGCGTCACATGAATGTATTTCTTACTTGTCTCTCTCTCAGTTTCACTCTTGACATTATCTGTATCAGGTTTGTTTGGGAAGTCTACCTCGCTGTCTTTCTCTGACAAGTCAGAATTTTCTCTCTTCATTTTGATCCCTGACCCTGGATCTCCTACATCATCATTGTTCTTCTCGGGAGAATTTTCTGTACTACTCTCGCCATTAGCTGCATCTCCACCTGTGCCCAAAGATCTCTTCAGCTTTGGACTCGGTTCAAGTCCATTTGACAGTTTGGTGTCCGAACCATCAATCCTCGTTAATTCAACTTTCACGCTTTTGGATAAATTAGGTGATGATTCACTCCCCTTGTCATCCTCATCGCCATTCTCCATCTTCGACGGGGTATCGGGAGGAGTTTTCGTGGATTTCTCATTCTCCTTTCTTGGTTTTCTGAGAAAGGACTTCCCTGTTAAACAGTTCAGATACTGAGCCAGTACATACCACATGATTTCTGTGTAGAAGGGGTAACGGAATTTCTGAGGAACCTGAAATAAATAAACACAAAATCTAATAAGAAATGAAAATAAAATGACACTGTTCATATCACAGATTATCTACAACAGAATTCCAAACTTTAAAACAGAATTTCAAACTTATCTGTTTCAATTTTATACATGCATACAATATATAAATATATAGACTTTCAGCCTGTTGAGTAAACAAAACAAGACACAGCTAACCAAAGAGACACAATATCATAACCTGGTTCTAACCAAACACATATGATACCATAACCTGGTTCTAACCAAACACATATGATACCATAACCTGGTTCTAAGCAAACACATAGGATACCATAACCTGGTTCTAACCAAACACATATGATACCATAACCTGGTTCTAAGCAAACACATATGATACCATAACCTGGGTCTAACCAAACACATATGATACCATAACCTGGTTCTAACCAAACACATATGATACCATAACCTGGTTCTAACCAAACACATATGATACCATAACCTGGTTCTAACAAAACAGATATAATACCATAACCTGGTTCTAACCAAACACATATGATACCATAACCTGGTTCTAACCAAACACATATGATACCATAACCTGGTTCTAACCAAACACATATGATACCATAACCTGGTTCTAACCAAACACATATGATACCATAACCTGGTTCTAACCAAACACATATCATACCATAACCTGGTTCTAACCAAACACATATCATACCATAACCTGGTTCTAACCAAACACATATCATACCATAACCTGGTTCTAACCAAACACATATCATACCATAACCTGGTTCTAACAAAACAGATATAATACCATAACCTGGTTCTAACCAAACACAAATGATACTATAACCTGGTTCTAACCAAACACATATGATACCATAACCTGGTTCTAACCAAACACATATGATACCATAACCTGGTTCTAACAAAACAGATATAATACCATAACCTGGTTCTAACCAAACACATATGATACCATAACCTGGTTCCTAACCAAACACATATGATACCATAACCTGGTTCTAACCAGACACACATGATACCATAACCTGGTTCTAACAAAACAGATATAATACCATAACCTGGTTCTAACAAAACAGATATAATACCATACCCTGGTTTTGTCCTCCATTTCAGCCACTCTCAGCTGCTGCCGAATGTTGAAGCTGTGAACAAAATTGCCTCCAAACACTAGAGAATCCTTAGGCGTGTACACAGCATGAATCCAGCCTGTGATAATGTAAAAATGATACCGTTCTTATCATGGCACTATATTTATTGTCTCAAGCCATTGGCTGGAAACCTTTTAAACTTGATATTAATATTCTTGCGACATAATTTGTGGTGTCGCATGATCCACAAGACTGCACGAAAACTTATCATGATGATTAGGGCCAACAAGATGTAATGCATATTCTCAGAATTGCCATATTGCGTTTGATAGGAATACCTTCCAAGATATTCATCTCTGGAACCTCTGAGCCGATCTGTGTGTGATACCTAGCTGTCATACATGATCAATGTGTCGACGTCTTACAAATATCAACTGTATCAAGATACATGTATATTATAAACCTTACAGTGGCAAAACTTTCAGTGATTGAAATAAATCTTCCTAATCTGGGAAACTATTATCTGATCACTTTATTAGAACAACATTTATTCAGTATTGACAGATTTGGAATAATATATCGTTAATGGGATTACCTGATGAAGTAATATGAAAACTGGCAATATCAATCATGATTGGATGATTAATGTGAATTTTATGAAAAATGACCTACAATAATGAAAGTTACCTAATTTACCTGCTAGAATAAAAAATTGACCTAATGTAATCATGAAAGTGACCTAATTTACTTCATGGATACGTGGAAGTGACCTAATTCCCTGAAGGAATCATGGAAGTGATCTAATTTACCTGATGGAATTATTAAGTGCCCTAATTTACATGATAAAATTCTGGAAGTGACCTAATTTAGCTGATAGAATCATTGAACTGACCTAATTCACGTGATGGAATCATGGAATTGACCTAATTTACCTGATGAAATCATGGAAGTGACCTAGTTTACCTGATGGAATCATGAAAGTGACCTAATTTATCCGATGAAATCATTTTCCTGGTGAAATCATATAAATGACATAATTTATCTGAGAAAATCATGAGAATGACCTAATTTCCCTGATGGAATCACTGAAGTAACCTAATTTATTTGATGGAATCATGAAAGTGCCCTAACCTACATGATGGAATCATGAAAGTGACCTAATTTTCCTAATGGAATCCTGAAAGTGCCCTAACCTACATGATGGAATCATGAAAGTGTCCTTATTTACCTGAAGGATTTATGACAATGACCTAATTGACGTGATAGAACATAATAGTGACCTAATTTACCTGACGGAATCATAAATGTATCTCCAGCGAAGAGTTGTACCCTCTGACAGTGAGGCACCTGGTCAGCCAGGAAGATATCCCCTTGTTTACCTGATAACACCCAGTTCTCATACTGCTCCATATTCTCCTCTGTAGGTGGGATCAGCCAGAACACCTGCAGTCAAAGAATACAGGTGGAATCAATGGTAATCATCAGCTCTCTTCATCTAATACAGTCACACCAGATCACCTTCATTATCAGGGTTACAACATTCCATACCAGTAGCACACATTCAAGGGCCTCTTTCAAGCATTATTCCAGGACTTTTATCAAGCACATTTTGAGTATTACAAACACTGAGATTGCTGCTTGTATACACCATGTACACAATAATTCAATGCTCCTATATTGGCATACAATAAATATGATCAAGTAACCAACAACAAAATTAAGGACCGTTCTGTCTGCGCTCTGGTATCTTTACATCTTCACATCGAAGAATAAGTTTCAAAGATTTTCCACGACTGATAGGCAAAATGTGGAATTTCAAGGGTTTTACAGGCCTGGGAATTGGCAATTTGAAATTGGAGGACTTTTCAGGGTTTCAAGCACCCATGGGAACTAATTATGTACACGTATAAGAAGTTCATGAAACATCAGTGTTTCAATAAATGAATCAATGTAAAAGGCATCAGCTTACCTTATTATAAAATAAGCTTATAAAATTTACTTTTATATCACACTACTGATTTCATGATTCAATACTCTGGTCCCAGTGTTTATTATACAGTAGATGCGAGTGTGGTGCTGTTTTAGCAAACTGGTAAGAAATAATGCAACAGAGAACCCTTTGTACATAGTTGATTGTATTATACAAGCTTTCGGAGAGAACTTTCTTCATCATCAGGTCATACATGGCAAACTTCAACTATAGAGAGTTTTTATTATCTTACTGATTTACCTTTTCTCCATGAAGAATGTGGTACCAGACAGATGTACCTCCAAAATCTATATGAAAATCTGTGTAACAGCCTCCTACACTCATCAGGCAGTATCTACAATACAGTAACAGACAGACAGCTGAATAAAACTATATTGATACCAGTGGAAAACAATATGCAACGAATATCCTGAATATTTAATCCTCGTTACAGCAATTACACCTCAATATATTCACAGAGTAAAAGATTTCACAAAAGCATATGGTACAGGTTAGTCAGTCCGTCTATAATCTATTGCTCCATAAGATGACTGTTTATCCCAGATATCAACCACCAAATTTTAATGTGGGGGAAATAAGTAAAATTAACTCAGAAAGAAAACCATCAAAGATATGCCCCCCCCCCTCCTCCCACCCCTTAACAATCCAAGTCGGACTGTGCATTCAATTGAGCTAAGTATCAAGTTACTTAAGGGAAAACATCAGGGAGAGCAGTTGAAAGATATTTGCTATGTGCCAGTGCATGAAATTAGCCGGTGCATGTAATTAACCATTTTAATAAATACTGTTTGAGTTTGAACTTACTTCTGCACTTTTGGATATTTCATCTTTTCAATGATGTTTGTTGCCTCTGTGTGGATTTCCTTCAGGTGCCTCGGCCAGACAGTGTCAACCCAGTCGATCTGACGAACCTAGAAAAACAGGGTACATGTATACACTATACAACATGCTACAAATAGGTAAAATATACAAAGTGAAGTGAAGGATACTATCGGATTGTCAGAATGGTGAGGTGACTACTAAGGATAAATTCTATTTAAGAAAAATAGCTCAATGAGACCTCAAACCTGGCAGCTTTCGGGATTTGTGTTGTTTAAATTACTTTGACCATAGTCCCTTCCCTGATACATGTACATGTACACCTGTGTTTGGAGAAAGGCTAAAATCATTATCTGTAAGAAATGATCCTTTATGTCAAGGTCATTCATCCTTAGGTCAAGGTCACCCATCCTAGATAAGATTGTAATCAGATGTATATGTGGTGTAAATCTGAAGAGGCAACGTGTAATCTTCCACAAGATATCAATGTTGAAAATTAACACATTAACACCGATCTTGAAAAAGGTGAAGAGTGCTCATGAATATGATCTGTTTAATTGTTAGCTGTATATGTTACATGGATTTGGACAGCTTGACAATCCTTCAAAAGATATCATGGTAAATGTGGATATATGGATGGACAAACAGACATATGGGTGAAGCTGATGATGACAGTACTCGATCAGCAAAGTGAAGTGCAACCAAACTTACTTCCCTTCAACTGACCATGTCATCACCTGATGTGGATATCGGACAAGCCACATGTGTATCCAGTCATGTATACAGAAATGTGACAAAGTAGAAGCGTTTTGGTGCAAATGTTAACTTACGACAGTAGGAGACTCAACGTAGGTCTCTAGTCTAGTATGACTGAACTCCAGACTGATGACATTCAGTAAACGTTCACGGTCGATGGTCTCGTAGTATTTCACCCAGTCCTTCATAGACATCTCCAGGCCCTTCTGTGTGTTCACATCCATCACGTCTAACATCCGACGACTCCCTGAACATCAGTAAAACATGAACACATTACATTTGACATGATCCGGCACCTTTCTGAACATTGGTGAAACATGGACAAATTACATCTAACCTTACGATGGCTCCTTGAACATTGGTGAAACATGAACACATATATCTAACATACGACTCCATGCTTTCAACAATATTTCAGTATATCGCGATGAACTAACTAAGCATCACCTCAAAGAAGAAATCATTCAAGCAGGATGAACCCTCGATCCACTCTATAAAACACTGAGGACAGCACACAAGACATAGACAGGACGCTTACATGATGCAATAAAGACAAGTGATATTACAGTGCTAGACATAACATTATCAAGTTCCTGACTGCCTGAACATCATTGAAACATGATCACATTACATCTAACATTCGATGACTCCCTGAACATCAGTAAACATGAACACATTACATCTAACATCCGACAACTTCCTGAACATCAGTGAAACAGGAACACATGACATGTGACGACTTCCTGAACATCAGTGAAACAGGAACACATGACATCTGACGACTTCCTGAACATCAGTGAAACAGGAACACATGACATCTGACGACTTCCTGAACATCAGTGAAACAGGAACATATGACATCTGACGACTTCCTGAACATCAGTGAAACATAAACACATTACATTTAACATCCGGCGAATCACTGAACATCAGTGAAACATGAACACATTACATTTGACATCCAGCAACTCCCTGGACATTGGTGAAACATGAACACATACATCTAACATACGACGACTCCCTGAACATCAGTGAAACATGAACTAATTACATCTAACATCTGATGACTCACTGAACATCAGTAAAACATGAACACATTACATTTGACATCCGGCGACTCCCTGAACATTGGTGAAACATGAACACATACACCTAACATATGACTCCTCCATGAACATCAGTGAGACATGATCAAATGTAAAGGATGAAGATTTTTAGGCACTATCGGGATTTGATCCAGGGTCCTCTTACTTGCCACATCAGCACTCTACCGACTGAGCTAAAGGGAAATTTCTGCTAGCTGTAAGCTAGTATAAGCACTGGTACAACTGCCTCTCGTTACACTTCTCCCCGTCTAAATCCTCTCTCCTTCCAAAATCAACCCAGGTTCTCTGGTCCAGAGCCCCACGCTCCATGAACCAGTGGTCGGGTGACGGCACCAATATAAAGGATGAAGATTTTTTAGGCACTACCGGGATTTGATTCAGGGTCCTCTTACTTGCCACATCAGCACTCTACCGACTGAGCTAAAGTGAAATTCCTGCTAGCTGTAAGCTAATACAAGCACTGGTACAACTGCCTCCCATTACACACATACATCCAACGACTGCCTGAACATCAGTTAAACATGAACACATTACATCCGATGACTGTCCGAACATCACTGAAACATGAACACATTACATCTAACATCCAACGACTGCCTGAACATCAGCTAAACATGAACACATTAATACATCTAACATGTCTAACGAACATCATTGAAAGAATAGCTGAAAACTAACCCGAAAATTGAGCTCACTAGTATACACTGATAACACTATTAAATGCTTGACACTTTTGAAGGCTTCACAAAACTTGATAACATTGCAAAGAGATGTTCATTAGATGGATCATTAGACAGATGCATTGGTTTCAAGTATATTTCATATCAGTTCTTCTACAGTATACATGTCATACACAATTATTAGGTAGCCAATCAAATCAGCCGATTTGATGTATGAAATATAACTTACCAACACACTGTTTCACATCACTGACTTGGAAACTTTGACTTGGGATTCTGTGAATATATAGATGTGCGAGTTTAATAAAACACCCACTGCAAAGTGAGTTAAGTTCACTGGATGGTGAAAATAATCACAACACAGGTATAATAAGACCTCTTGCTACATTCTTGTAATACTTGGCTTTGAGTTACCTAAAAATAGCAAAATAGATTTATTATCTCTTTTCTTTGAGTTAGACTCTAGCTCAGCTGTGATTTTAAGATCAACATAGGCCAAAGGACATTGTCGTGCCAGAACTTTATTTAAAGTCATTGCCAGAAGCTAACAGGTACAGGTAACAACACGTATCTGCAAAATCACTGATTCATCTTTTCAGTCAGTAGTGCTTTAAGTATTAAATATAAACATTATGTGTGGCAAAATTCACTCTTGCTGACCTGAGGGCTTCTGATAATTTTAGAGGAGCGGGAACCCATGTATTCCATGTGAAGAGTACATGCAGCTGATATATGAAGAAGAGTTGATATTTGGAGAACGGTTCATATGCGGAGAGCAAAGGCAATTGTTAATAATGGAATGCAACTGATATGTTAGAGCATCAGCTGGCTGTAGAAGGCAGCTGACAATGGAGGGCAGCTGATATGTGAAGATTGGCTGATATATGGAGTTCAGTTGATTAGTAAAAAGCAGTTGATATGCATCGAGAGCTGAATATATAGAGAGCAGTTGATATGTGAAGACCAGCTGATATATGAAGAGAAGTTGATATGCAGGGAACACTTGATAGAGAGCAGACAGCAGTTGATATATGGAGAGCTGATATAGGGAAACAAGCTTATTTATATAAGTGAAGAGCAGTTGATGTGTGGAACAGCTGATATATGAAGAGCACTGAGCTGATATATGCGGAGAACAGTTGATAAATTGAGCATGAGCAGTTGATATATGTGAAAACAGCTGTTTTATGGATAGTAGTTATGTGAAGAGTCGTTACATGTATTTGGAGAGCAGTTGATATGTGAAGAACAGCTGATTTGCAGACAGCACTAATAGCAGTTGATATATGCCGAGCAATTGATATTTTAAGAGCAGATGATATATGGCGAGCAGTTGATATGTGAATACAGCTCACCAACAAATAGCAGTTGATATTAGGAGACCAGTTCATATGTGAAGAGCAGGAGAGCAGTTGATAGATATTGAGCAGTCGAAAAGTGAAGAAAGCTGATATAGTCCAGTCGCTTAGGTGAATAATCGTGACACGCCGGATTAAAGCATGAAACTTTGCACAGTTACTGTACATAGGATGCAAAATATCCCGGGTAGGTGCCCGACCTGGGTGACCTTGTTCTCTCAAAATCCAAGATGGCCGCCAATATGGCCGCTAAATACTCAAATGGTCATATCCTTGCTCGTATGCTGGCTAACATCTTATTTCAAGTGGTGATATATATGTTTTGTGGGGCACGGAGATCATAAACGAATATCTCAAATAGGTTAGAATGACAGATTTAATCAAAATAGCCCATTGGGCTTCAATACCCCTCGGCTATCAGTTATTGTTTACACCCAGCAATCATGCAATCATTGTAGCCCCGTGGGGCTTCCGGAGATTGACCTGGGATGTCGTTGTGCACACCGCAGGTCATGGTAAGAATATGAATCAGCTCCTCAGAGAGCTTGTCGTAAGAGGCTGAGGCACCCGTGGGGTTCCCGGGTGTGAAAAGGAATAGGACCCAACGTCGTGATATGACTGAAATATAGTTGAAAGCGACGTTAAATCATATTCACTCACTAACTCACTCATGCATTTTATAATATCATCAGTGTATTTTTAGAACTAGATTAACAAACATGTGATCTAGTAGGGTTGGCCGTAGTTCGCTTTTGCCAAGGCCTGAGGTTCTGGTAAAGCATGATCGACCGAATTCTTAGCTCTAAATATGTTCTTCTAAAAAGCTTATAATCAAATAAACTAATTCTATCTTGGAAATATAGATCAAGGTCAGTCATCTTCAAACAATTTCAAGTCAATTCTAATTTAATTGCATAAGGAACAGGAAATTGGAGACCTTAGACTTAACATATAGAATTTGACCTTTTAAAAATAGGTCAAGGTCAGTGATATTCTTCAATAGACTTCAGGTCCAGCCATAAGTGGTATAAATTTGGACAATGTAAATCTTTCATGGAATATTGTACTAAATAGAATCTGACCTGGATAAAATAGGTCAAGGATAAAATAGGTCAAGGTCAGTCATCTTCAGCACACCTTTGGAGCATCACCAGATGTACACATAGCATTAATTTGGAAAGCCTAGCTTTATTTCTCAATGTTATATCATAATAAACAGTATATATAAATAGGTCAAGGTCAGTCAACTGGGATAACCTTCTAGTCAATCACGAGTTGCACACATAATATGAATTTGGAGACCTAGCTTTAATCCTTCAAAAAATATAGCAAATACTGAAATTTGACCTTGATAAAATAGGTCAAGGTCAGTCATCTTCAGTACACCTATCAACCTTTGCCAGATGTACACATAGTATTAAATTGGAAAGCCTAGATATATTTCATGTTAGACCATAATAAACAGCATATGACCTTGAAAAAATAGGTCAAGGTCAGTTAACTAGGATAGGCTTCTAGTTGCATAACTAATATGAATTTAGAGACCCTAGCTTCAATCCTTCGAAAAATATAGCAAATACTGTAATTTGACCTTGATAAAATAGGTCAAGGTCAGTCATCTTCAGTACACCTCTGGACCTTCGCCATCTGTACACATAGTATTAATTTGGAAAGCCTAGCTTTATTTCTTATTTTATATTATAATAAACAGTATATGACCTATAAAAAATAGATCAAGGTCAGTCAACAAGGGTAGGCTTCTGGTCAATCACCAGTTGCATAAGTAATATGAATTGAGATCCTAGCTTCAATCCTTCAAAAAATATAGCAAATACTATAATTTGACCTTGATAAAATAGGTCAAGGTCAGTCCTTTTTAATAGGCTTCTGACCCTTCACCCGATACATTTGTGGTATGAATTTACAATGCCTGGTTATAATTCTTCTTGAGATATCGTGTTCACAAGAAAGATGGACAGACAGACGGACAGACGGACAGACGACGACAATACCCTTCGGGCAAAATTTTGCCCGAGGGGTAATAAATCAGGATGGCCGCCAATGATGTTGACGAAAATTATTCATGTCCAATTAGTTTATCGTTATATCATGTCACAGCTGAAGTTCTGTATTGTAGATTATCTACAATACAGAACTTCAGCTGTGACATAATTTAGACATACGCGAATATACTGTGTTTCCCAAGTACTTTTGACAGGGCTATGAATATTGAGTCATGGCTGCATGTTTATTTAAAAGCTCGTTGATCTTCAGGCCATCAATTTACTAATACAAGAACGGCATTAGTATTGTGGCTGAGCCCCATTTTTGAATGGAATCATGAAATGCTGGATTGATACAAGCGTCTAGTCCGTCATTCATAATTCAGCCGTCGTCCATTAAAGAATATCCGCGTCCATAATCCAAAGACCTATTCCATATCCATATAACAGTATTAGCACCAAATTCAAAAAGGACAATCATAGTATACATAAACATAGGCTAGTTTCATCTCGGCATAGTAAATGAACATGTTATATACGAACATTCCGTATGACGGTGAACGACCGGAGTGACCTAGTTTTCGAAAAATCCAAGATGGTGTCCAGTATATCCGTCAAACATGTAAATACCCGTCTTTCTGTTCAGTGTTAGTCCAGGATGTTCATTAAAATGACTAAATATACATTTGTGTTGTCCCGAAATTAATATTTTGGTAATTCTAACCCTTTGCAAAAAATAGTGTCAAAAGATACTATTTTAAAGTCAAACCTCGTATCGTAAGATATGTAAACTATGAAGGAGGATGTGAAAGTGCTGCGCAATTGTTGCTGAACCATGCTAAGTGGCACAAAGCATGTCATCTAAGGTTTCCCCGCAAAAAAACTTGAAAAATCGAAAGATCGCCAAAAGAACAAGCGAATAAATAACGCTGGTTCGGGGAAACAGAAGTCTAAACACCAATCACTCTGAGCCTCTGGTAGGATCGAGCAATCTTCTGTATGTACGCTCAAGGAGTGCTGCATATAAGTTCAACGGTGACTCTAGACAAGTCTATGGAAGATGGCTACCCAGCTGCAAGATACAGAACTCTTATCACAGATTGCCGGAGAAGATTTAGCGGCAAATGTTTATTGGAGCTAAATAACATAATAGATGTTTGATGGCTTACAATAATTGCTTCAGAATTTTGAAGAGAAAGAGACAAGTCGTAGGCAGGTAAAAGTTAAGACATTGTAGAATCCCAGGTGTCCCCAGAGCCATTTTTCTACATTGAAAGAAATGTTGAAGAGAGAACCTACATATTCAGGTTTGCTGAGTTACGTGTAGTATATGAAGAGCGACTAAGCATTCTTGGATTTTCGAAGACCATCAACAAATCCAGGCTAAAGAATAGGCTCCTAGTTCACTATCTGTTGGAGTCAGGAGTAGTCTGATTAAGGACCGTAATATACGTGGATTACCTCTTCAACATCGCTTTTAATGTAGGAAACTGTAGTTTCGCAAACACCCGGGATTCTACCAAGTATTCACTTTCAACCGATGACACGATTTGGCTCTTTCCCTCCGCACTTCTGTAGGTCACAAACCCCTAAATGGTTTTGGGATGCAAGGTGGTATTACGAACTAAAGCTCCTGGAGATCAACGGTTGGCCATTATATCGAACTGGACGGAAAATGGTTTCTGGCCTATTTTTAAATGTTTCTACAATATTCAACTCTAGAAAATATCAAAATATGCTTTTCAAATTTTAAGAGGGAAAAAATTTGGGCCAGTTTGATTGGCCGTCCCCCAAATCCGATGTTCAGATTTCAGGCCGCATCCCATCTTTTCTGTCGGCTCTGGTTTAAAACGATCGTGGGAAATGTATGCTAATTTTTTTATATGTTTTAGCAGAAAAGCTAACTTAAACTACATCATGTGGTAGGTCATTCATGGTGACGAATGTTAGGGAGTATCGTTTTCGCAAGATGTGCGCAATGAATTTACTACATAATAAGTAAGGCGATTATTTAGTGGTTTGTGACCTGTAAGCCCGCAAACATCTATTATCACATGTTGCTTCAATAATAACTAAATCTCCTCTGACAGTCAGAGATAACATGCAGTTCGGTATCTTGAGCTGGACAACTTCTCCCTCCGACCCGAATCGGCTTGTTTTTTTGGTGATTTTTTTACCTTCTTTCACATCCACTTAATTCCAAGTCGACCAGCAGTGCATCAAGTTCCTGAAAGCCCTTGCCATTTCTTACTAAATCATAGTAGCATTTCAAAGCTTCCACGTCAGGTTTCTCCACAGGACACTTGAAATCCCCTCGCCTCTCACAACAAAAAAGAGTAGAGTAGAGTACTTAAACTTACCACACTGTATCTTTAAAAAAAATGCAGGATGGCCGTCATAATGACGTGACCGTCACGTCATATTCGCTGAAGCTATTTTTTGGCATATTTTTGCCCCGATTTATCGAAATTTTTATTTTTCGATTTTTCCTTTTAAAAACCACTAAGTATAATAGACAATGACTAGTTTTACCTAATTACTTTCTAGTCATTTTTCGCCAGAAAAAGTGCAGAGAAGTGGGTAGACATGGTAGAAAGGACTGAAAACACAACTTTCTGGATACATGTCCGCCATTTTGAATTTGCCCACGATCCTCTGCTCTGGATGATATGCAAGTGGCCTTAACATGACCCCAATACGATAAGCCCCCTAGGTTTCGTCGTTTTG
Source organism: Hanleya hanleyi (assembly GCA_036873755.1). Taxonomy (NCBI): domain Eukaryota; kingdom Metazoa; phylum Mollusca; class Polyplacophora; order Lepidopleurida; family Hanleyidae; genus Hanleya; species Hanleya hanleyi. The sequence continues at coordinate 276,820 of JAVTVY010006153.1, read as the reverse complement.
GAGCAGCAGAGAAAAGTTCACTAAGTGGGGAGGGGGCGGCGTAAAATGCTCCCCCCCCCCACATAAATACCAGGTAGAGTTAAAAATCATATCTTTTGACAGTATTTATGGTTGCAAAGAGTTCGAGGTACCAATATATCAATTTCTACGCTTCACAAAGGTATATTTGGTCGTTTTAATGGACACACTAACCCAACAAGAAGAAGAAATACGGGTATTTATATATTTGACAGGCATACTGGCCGCCATCTTGGATTTTTCGAAAACTAGGTCATTCAGGTCGGGCACCGCCATGAGGAATGTTTGTGCATGTCATGTACATTGACTCTGCCAAGTTTGGTGCTTTAATCCAGCATGTCACGATTTCATTGAAAAATGGCGTTAAGCCACTAGACTAATATATGGAGAGTAGTACTTGCTATGTGCAGAAAAGTTTATCATATTTGACGAGCAGTTGATGTGTAGAACTGACATGTGAAGAGTAGCCGATATGCAGAGAGCAGATGGTTTGTGATGAGTAGATGTAGATGATATATGGAGAGGAAATGATAATGAGAACATCTGTTGATATGTGAAGATCAGCTGATAGTAGAACAGTAGATGTGTGAAAAGCAGCTGATATATGGAAAGCAGTTGATATGTGAAGTATTATACGGAAAGAACCTCAAATATGAAGAGCAGTTGATTATAGAGAGAAGATGATATATATGCAGAGCTGTTGACATGTGAAGAGGAGCTGATATAAAGAGGGGAGTTGATATATGGAGAGCAGTTGATATAAGGAGAGCAGTTGATATAAGGAGAACAATTGATAGCAGTTGATACATTACTTCATTCCCAGACCAGTTTATATGAAGTAGGGAGTTGATATATGGAGAGCAGTTGATATAAGGAGAGCAGATGACATAAGGAGAGCAATTGATATGTGAATAGCAGTTGATACATGAAGAACAGCAGGAATGTGAAGAGCAGTTGATATGTGACACTTGACCATGTGTAAATTACCTCATTCCCAAACCAGTTTATATGTGACACTTGACCATGTGTACATTACCTCATTCCCAAACCAGTTTATATGTGACACTTGACCATGTGTAAATTACCTCATTCCCAAACCAGTTTATATGTGACACTTGACCATATGTAAATTACCTCATTCCCAAACCAGTTTATATGTGACACTTGACCATATGTAAATTACCTCATTCCCAAACCAGTTTATATGTGACACTTGACCATGTGTAAATTACCTCATTCCCAAACCAGTTTATATGTGACACTTGACCATGTGTACATTACCTCATTCCCAGACCAGTTTTATCATGTATCACAATAGGTTTCTGCAATCCCGTCTTCTGGATGTACTCAATGTTAAACTCTGAAAAGTACAAGAAAAATCAATCAAAATGGGAGATGAAGACAAACAAACACTTGTGGTTCGTAACTCACCAGTGGTGTGTTTATGTGATCTATCTCTGGAATGGTGAACAAGAGCCCATGAGGCTTCGATAAATGGCCAGATTTAATATTTGCACTCCCGTATGCAAGTTTGAGAATGGATTTCTGGATGTAGATGAAGGTGTCCCTACCCTGGCCTGTGAATGTCTGGATGTAGATGAAGGTGTCCCTACCCTGACCTGTGAATGTCTGGATGTAGATGAAGGTGTCCCTACCCTGGCCTGTGAATGTCTGGATGTAGATGAAGGTGTCTCTACCCTGGCCTGTGAATGTCTGGATGTAAATGAAGGTGTCCCAATCCTGGCCTGTGAATGTCTGGATGTAAATGAAGGTGTCCTTACCCTGGCCTGTGAATGTCTGGATGTAGATGAAGGTGTCTCTACCCTGGCCTGTGAATGTCTGGATGTAGATGAAGGTGTCCCAATCCTGGCCTGTGAATGTCTGGATGTAAATGAAGGTGTCCCTACCCTGACCTGTGAATGTCTGGATGTAGATGAAGGTGTCCCTACCCTGACCTGTGAATGTCTGGATGTAGATGAAGGTGTCTCTACCATGGCCTGTGAATGTCTGGATGTAGATGTCCCTACCCTGGCCTGTGAATGTCTGGATGTAGATGAAGGTGTCCCTACCCTGGCCTGTGAATGTCTGGATGTAAATGAAGGTGTCCCTACCCTGACTTGTGAATGTCTGGATGTAGATGAAGGTGTCTCTACCCTGACCTGTGAATGTCTGGATGTAGATGAAGGTGTCTCTACCCTGGCCTGTGAATGTCTGGATGTAGATGTCCCAATCCTGGCCTATGAATGTCTGGATGTAGATGAAGGTGTCCCTACCCTGGCCTGTGAATGTCTGGATGTAGATGAAGGTGTCCCTATCCTGGCCTGTGAATGTCTGGATGTAGATGAAGGTGTCTCTACCCTGGCCTGTGAATGTCTGGATGTACATGAAGGTGCCCCTACCCTGGCCTGTGAATGTCTGGATGTAGATGATGGTGTCCCTACCCTGGCCTGTGAATGTCTGGATGTAGATGAAGGCGTCCCTACCCTGGCCTGTGACTGTCTGGATGTAGATGAAGGTGTCTCTACCATGGCCTGTGAATGTCTGGATGTAGATGAAGGTGTCCCTGCCATGGCCTGTGAATGTCTGGATGTAGATGAAGGTGTCCCTACCATGGCCTGTGAATGTCTGGATGTAGATGAAGGTGTCCCTACCATGGCCTGTGAATGTCTGGATGTAGATGAAGGTGTCCCTACCATGGCCTGTGAATGTCTGGATGTAGATGAAGGTGTCCCTACCCTGGCCTGTGAATCTCTGGATGTAGATGAAGGTGTCCCTACCCTGGCCTGTGAATGTCTGGATGTAGATGAAGGTGTCCCTACCCTGGCCTGTGAATGTCTGGATGTAGATGATGGTGTCCTGTGAATGTCTACCTTGGCCTGTGAATGTCTGGATGTAGATGAAGGTGTCCCTACCCTGGCCTGTGAATGTCTGGATGTAGATGAAGGTGTCCCTACCCTGGCCTGTGAATGTCTGGATGTAGATGAAGGTGTCTCTACCCTGGCCTGTGAATGTCTGGATGTAGATGAAGGTGCCCCTACCCTGGCCTGTGAATGTCTGGATGTAAATGAAGGTGTCCCTACCCTGACCTGTGAATGTCTGGATGTAGATGAAGGTGTCCCTACCCTGACCTGTGAATGTTTGGATGTAGATGAAGGTGTCTCTACCCTGGCCTGTGAATGTCTGGATGTAGATGTCCCAATCCTGGCCTATGAATGTCTGGATGTAGATGAAGGTGTCTCTACCCTGGCCTGTGAATGTCTGGATGTAGATGAAGGTGCCCCTACCCTGGCCTGTGAATGTCTGGATGTAGATGAAGGTGTCTCTACCATGGCCTGTGAATGTCTGGATGTAGATGTCCCAATCCTGGCCTATGAATGTCTGGATGTAGATGAAGGTGTCCCTACCCTGGCCTGTGAATGTCTGGATGTAGATGAAGGTGCCCCTACCCTGCCCTGTGACTGTCTGGATGTAGATGAAGGTGTCTCTACCATGGCCTGTGAATGTCTGGATGTAGATGAAGGTGTACCTACCATGGCCTGTGAATGTCTGGATGTAGATGAAGGTGTCCCTACCCTGGCCTGTGAATGTCTGGATGTAGATGAAGGTGTCCCTAATGTGTGAATGTCTGTAGATGAAGGTGTGGCCCCCCTACCATGGCCTGAATGTCCTGATGAAATGTGAATCTCTGGATGATGAAGTGTCCCTACCTGGCCTGTGGTGTCCCTACCATGGCCTGTGAATGTCTGGATGTATGATGATGGTGTCTGGATGTAGATGAAGGTGTCCCTACCATGGCCTGTGAATGTCTGGATGTAGATGAAGGTGTCCCTACCATGGCCTGTGAATGTCTGGATGTAGATGAAGGTGTCCCTACCCTGGCCTGTGAATGTCTGGATGTAGATGAAGGTGTCCCTACCATGGCCTGTGAATGTCTGGATGTAGATGAAGGTGTCCCTACCATGGCCTGTGAATGTCTGGATGTAGATGAAGGTGTCCCTATCATGGCCTGTGAATGTCTGGATGTAGATGAAGGTGTCCCTACCCTGGCCTGTGAATGTCTGGATGTAGATGAAGGTGTCTCTACCATGGCCTGTGAATGTCTGGGTGTAGATGAAGGTGTCCCTACCATGGCCTGTGATGTCTGGATGTAGATGGTGTCTCTACCATGGCCTGTGAATGTCTGGATGTAGATGAAGGTGTCCCTACCATGGCCTGTGAATGTCTGGATGTAGATGAAGGTGTCTCTACCATGGCCTGTGAATGTCTGGATGTAGATGAATGTCTGGATGTAGATGAAGGTGTCCCTACCCTGGCCTGTGAATGTCTGGATGTAGATGAAGGTGTCCCTACCATGGCCTGCGAATGTCTGGATGTAGATGAAGGTGTCCCTACCATGGCCTGTGAATGTCTGGATGTAGATGGTGTCCCTACCATGGCCTGTGAATGTCTGGATGTAGATGAAGGTGTCCCTAACCTGGCCTGTGAATGTCTGGATGTAGATGAAGGTGTCCCTACCCTGGCCTGTGAATGTCTGGATGTAGATGAAGGTGTCCCTACCATGGCCTGTGAATGTCTGGATGTAGATGATGGTGTCCCTACCCTGGCCTGTGAATGTCTGGATGTAGATGAAGGTGTCCCTACCCAGGCCTGTGAATGTCTGGATGTAGATGAAGGTGTCCCTACCCTGGCCTGTGAATGTATGGATGTAGATGATGGTGTCCCTACCTTGGCCTGTGAATGTCTCGATGTAGATGATGGTGTCCCTACCCTGGCCTGTGAATGTCTGGATGTAGATGAAGGTGTCTCTACCCTGGCCTGTGAATGTCTGGATGTAGATGGTGTCTCTACCCTGGCCTGTGAATGTCTGGATGTAGATGAAGGTGTCCCTACCCTGGCCTGTGAATGTCTGGATGTAGATGAAGGTGTCCCTACCCTCGCCTGTGAATGTCTGGATGTAGATGAAGATGTCTCTACCATGGCCTGTGAATGTCTGGATGTAGATGATGGTGTCCCTACCTTGGCCTATGAATGTCTGGATGTAGATGAAGATGTCCCTACCCTGGCCTGTGAATGTCTGGATGTAGATGAAGGTGTCCCTACCCTGGCCAGTGAATGTCTGGATGTAGATGAAGGTGTCTCTACCATGGCCTGTGAATGTCTGGATGTAGATGATGGTGTCCCTACCTTGGCCTGTGAATGTCTGGATGTAGATGAAGGTGTCCCTACCCTGGCCTGTGAATGTCTGGATGTAGATGAAGGTGTCTCTACCATGGCCTGTGAATGTCTGGATGTAGATGAAGGTGTCCCTACCCGGCCTGTGAATGTCTGGATGTAGATGAAGGTGTCTCTACCATGGCCTGTGAATGTCTGGATGTAGATGAAGGTGTCCCTACCCTGGCCTGTAAATGTCTGGATGTAGATGATGGTGTCCCTACCTTGGCCTGTGAATGTCTGGATGTAGATGAAGGTGTCCCTACCCTGGCCTGTGAATGTCTGGATGTAGATGAAGGTGTCCCTACCCTAGCCTGTAAATGTCTGGATGTAGATGAAGGTGTCCCTACCATGGCCTGTAAATGTCTGGATGTAGATGAAGGTGTCCCTACCATGGCCTATAAATGTCTGGATGTAGATGATGGTGTCCCTACCCTGGCCTGTGAATGTCTGGATGTAGATGATGGTGTCCCTACCTTGGCCTGTGAATGTCTGGATGTAGATGAAGGTGTCCCTACCCTGGCCTGTGAATGTCTGGATGTAGATGAAGGTGTCCCTACCCTGGCCAGTGAATGTCTGGATGTAGATGAAGGTTTCCCTACCCTGGCCAGTGAATGTCTGGATGTAGATGATGGTGTCTCTACCTTGGCCTGTGAATATCTGGATGTAGATGATGGTGTCCCTACCTTGGCCTGTGAATGTCTGGATGTAGATGAAGGTGTCCCTACCCTGGCCTGTGAATGTCTGGATGTAGATGATGGTGTCCCTACCATGGCCTGTGAATGTCTAGATGTAGATGATGGTGTTCCTACCCTGGCCTGTGAATGTCTGGATGAAGGAGTCACTCTGTTATCTATCATACACTTACCATAGCCTGTCAGTGTCTGGATGAAGCTGTCACTTCATTATCTAGAATACACTTACCCAAACATGTGAGTTTCTGGATGAAGGTGTGAACCTGTTATCTAGAATACACTTAGATGGCCTGTGACTGTTTGGATGAAAGTGTCACCTTGTTATATAAATGTAGCATACACTTACCCTGGCATGTGAATGTCTGGATGAAGGTGTCACTTATCTAGGATACACTTACCTTGGCCTATGGATGTCTAAATGAAGGTGACACTGTTATCTAGAAAGCACATACCCTGGCCTGTGTCTGGATGAAAGTGTCACCGTGTTATATAGGATACACTTACCATGGCCTGTGAGTGTCTGGATGAAAGTGTCACCTTGTTATATAGCATACACTTACCCTGGCCTGTGAGTGTCTGGATGAAGATGACACTTACCTAGAATACACTTACTCTGGCATGTGAGTGTCTGGATGAAGGTGTCAACCTGTTATCTAGAATACACTTAACATGGCCTGTGAGTGTCTGGATGAAGATGGCACCATGTTACCTAGAACACACTTACCCTGACCTGTAAGTGTCTGGATGAAGATGACACTTATCTAGAATAAACTTACCCTGGCCTGTGAGTGTCTGGATGAAAGTGTCACCTTGTTATATAGCATACACTTACCCTGGCCTGTGAGTGTCTGGATGAAGACGACACTTACCTAGAATACACTTACTCTGGCATGTGAATGTCTGGATGAAGGTGTCAACCTATTATCTAGAATACACTTAACCTGGCCTGTGAGTGTCTGGATGAAGATGGCACCATGTTACCTAGAACACACTCACCCTGACCTGTAAGTGTCTGGATGAAGATGACACTTATCTAGAATAAACTTACCATGGCCTGTGAGTGTCTGGATGAAGATGACACTTACCTAGAATACACTTACTCTGGCATGTGAATGTCTGGATGTAGATGAAGGTGCCCCTACCCTGGCCTGTGAATGTCTGGATGTAGATGAAGGCGTCCCTACCCTGGCCTGTGACTGTCTGGATGTAGATGAAGGTGTCCCTACCCTGGCCTGTGAATGTCTGCATGTAGATGAAGGTGTCCCTAAACTGGCCTGTGAATGTCTGGATGTAGATGAAGGTGTCCCTACCATGGGCTGTGAATGTCTGGATGTAGATGAAGGTGTCTCTACCCTGGCCTGTGAATGTCTGGATGTAGATGGTGTCCCTACCCTGGCCTGTGAATGTCTGGATGTAGATGAAGGTGTACCTACCCTGGCCTGTGAATGTCTGGATGTAGATGAAGGTGCCCCTACCCTGCCCTGTGAATGTCTGGATGTAGATGATGGTGTCCCTACCCTGGCCTGTGAATGTCTGGATGTAGATGAAGGCGTCCCTACCCTGGCCTGTGACTGTCTGGATGTAGATGAAGGTGTCCCTACCCTGGCCTGTGAATGTCTGCATGTAGATGAAGGTGTCCCTACCCTGGCCTGTGAATGTCTGGATGTAGATGAAGGTGTCCCTACCATGGGCTGTGAATGTCTGGATGTAGATGAAGGTGTCCCTACCCTGGCCTGTGAATGTCTGGATGTAGATGGTGTCCCTACCCTGGCCTGTGAATGTCTGGATGTAGATGAAGGTGTCCCTACCCTGGCCTGTGAATGTCTGGATGTAGATGAAAGTGTCCCTACCCTGGCCAGTGAATGTCTGGATGTAGATAAAGTGTCTCTACCCTGGCCTGTGAATGTCTGGATGTAGATGAAGGTGTCCCTACCATGGCCTGTGAATGTCTGGATGTAGATGAAAGTGTCCCTACCCTGGCCAGTGAATGTCTGGATGTAGATAAAGTGTCTCTACCCTGGCCTGTGAAGCCTGTGAATGTCTGGATGTAGATGAAGGTGTCCCTACCATGGCCTGTGAATGTCTGGATGTAGATGAAGGTGTCCCTACCATGGCCTGTGAATGTCTGGATGTAGATGAAGGTGTCCCTACCATGGCCTGTGAATGTCTGGATGTAGATGAAGGTGTCCCTACCCTGGCCTGTGAATCTCTGGATGTAGATGAAGGTGTCCCTACCCTGGCCTGTGAATGTCTGGATGTAGATGAAGGTGTCCCTACCCTGGCCTGTGAATGTCTGGATGTAGATGAAGGCGTCCCTACCCTGGCCTGTGACTGTCTGGATGTAGATGAAGGTGTCCCTACCCTGGCCTGTGAATGTCTGCATGTAGATGAAGGTGTCCCTACCCTGGCCTGTGAATGTCTGGATGTAGATGAAGGTGTCCCTACCATGGGCTGTGAATGTCTGGATGTAGATGAAGGTGTCCCTACCCTGGCCTGTGAATGTCTGGATGTAGATGGTGTCCCTACCCTGGCCTGTGAATGTCTGGATGTAGATGAAGGTGTCCCTACCCTGGCCTGTGAATGTCTGGATGTAGATGAACGTGTCCCTACCCTGGCCAGTGAATGTCTGGATGTAGATAAAGTGTCTCTACCATGGCCTGTGAATGTCTGGATGTAGATGAAGGTGTCCCTACCATGGCCTGTGAATGTCTGGATGTAGATGAAGGTGTCCCTACCCTGGCCAATGAATGTCTGGATGTAGACGAAGGTGTCCCTACCCTGGCCTGTGACTGTCTGGATGTAAATGAAGGTGTCCCTACCCTGGCCTGTCAATGTCTGGATGTAGATCAAGGTGTCCCTACCCTCGCCTGTGAATGTCTGGATGTAGATGAAGATGTCTCTACCATGGCCTGTGAATGTCTGGATGTAGATGATGGTGTCCCTACCTTGGCCTATGAATGTCTGGATGTAGATGAAGGTGTCCCTACCCTCGCCTGTGAATGTCTGGATGTAGATGAAGATGTCTCTACCATGGCCTGTGAATGTCTGGATGTAGATGATGGTGTCCCTACCTTGGCCTATGAATGTCTGGATGTAGATGAAGATGTCCCTACCCTGGCCTGTGAATGTCTGGATGTAGATGAAGGTGTCCCTACCCTGGCGAGTGAATGTCTGGATGTAGATGAAGGTGTCTCTACCATGGCCTGTGAATGTCTGGATGTAGATGATGGTGTCCCTACCTTGGCCTGTGAATGTCTGGATGTAGATGAAGGTGTCCCTACCCTGGCCTGTGAATGTCTGGATGTAGATGAAGGTGTCTCTACCATGGCCTGTGAATGTCTGGATGTAGATGAAGGTGTCCCTACCCGGCCTGTGAATGTCTGGATGTAGATGAAGGTGTCTCTACCATGGCCTGTGAATGTCTGGATGTAGATGAAGGTGTCCCTACCCTGGCCTGTAAATGTCTGGATGTAGATGATGGTGTCCCTACCTTGGCCTGTGAATGTCTGGATGTAGATGAAGGTGTCCCTACCCTGGCCTGTGAATGTCTTGATGTAGATGAAGGTGTCCCTACACTGGCCAGTGAATGTCTGGATGTAGATGAAGGTGTCTCTACCATGGCCTGTGAATGTCTGGATGTAGATGATGGTGTCCCTACCTTGGCCTGTGAATGTCTGGATGAAGGTGTCCCTACCCTGGCCTGTAAATGTCTGGATGTAGATGATGGTGTCCCCACCCTGGCCTGTGAATGTCTGGATGTAGATGATGGTGTCCCTACCTTGGCCTGTGAATGTCTGGATGAAGGTGTCCCTACCCTGGCCTGTGAATGTCTGGATGTAGATGATGGTGTTCCTACCCTGGCCTGTGAATGTCTGGATGTAGATGAAGGTGTCCCTACCCTAGCCTGTAAATGTCTGGATGTAGATGAAGGTGTCCCTACCATGGCCTGTAAATGTCTGGATGTAGATGAAGGTGTCCCTACCATGGCCTATAAATGTCTGGATGTAGATGATGGTGTCCCTACCCTGGCCTGTGAATGTCTGGATGTAGATGATGGTGTCCCTACCTTGGCCTGTGAATGTCTGGATGTAGATGAAGGTGTCCCTACCCTTGCCTGTGAATGTCTGGATGTAGATGAAGGTGTCCCTACCCTGGCCAGTGAATGTCTGGATGTAGATGAAGGTTTCCCTACCCTGGCCAGTGAATGTCTGGATGTAGATGATGGTGTCTCTACCTTGGCCTGTGAATATCTGGATGTAGATGATGGTGTCCCTACCTTGGCCTGTGAATGTCTGGATGTAGATGAAGGTGTCCCTACCCTGGCCTGTGAATGTCTGGATGTAGATGATGGTGTCCCTACCATGGCCTGTGAATGTCTAGATGTAGATGATGGTGTTCCTACCCTGGCCTGTGAATGTCTGGATGAAGGAGTCACTCTGTTATCTATCATACACTTACCATAGCCTGTCAGTGTCTGGATGAAGCTGTCACTTCATTATCTAGAATACACTTACCCAAACATGTGAGTTTCTGGATGAAGGTGTGAACCTGTTATCTAGAATACACTTAGATGGCCTGTGACTGTTTGGATGAAAGTGTCACCTTGTTATATAAATGTAGCATACACTTACCCTGGCATGTGAATGTCTGGATGAAGGTGTCACTTATCTAGGATACACTTACCTTGGCCTATGGATGTCTAAATGAAGGTGACACTGTTATCTAGAAAGCACATACCCTGGCCTGTGTCTGGATGAAAGTGTCACCGTGTTATATAGGATACACTTACCATGGCCTGTGAGTGTCTGGATGAAAGTGTCACCTTGTTATATAGCATACACTTACCCTGGCCTGTGAGTGTCTGGATGAAGATGACACTTACCTAGAATACACTTACTCTGGCATGTGAGTGTCTGGATGAAGGTGTCAACCTGTTATCTAGAATACACTTAACCTGGCCTGTGAGTGTCTGGATGAAGATGGCACCATGTTACCTAGAACACACTTACCCTGACCTGTAAGTGTCTGGATGAAGATGACACTTATCTAGAATAAACTTACCCTGGCCTGTGAGTGTCTGGATGAAAGTGTCACCTTGTTATATAGCATACACTTACCCTGGCCTGTGAGTGTCTGGATGAAGATGACACTTACCTAGAATACACTTACTCTGGCATGTGAATGTCTGGATGAAGGTGTCAACCTATTATCTAGAATACACTTAACCTGGCCTGTGAGTGTCTGGATGAAGATGGCACCATGTTACCTAGAACACACTCACCCTGACCTGTAAGTGTCTGGATGAAGATGACACTTATCTAGAATAAACTTACCATGGCCTGTGAGTGTCTGGATGAAGATGACACTTACCTAGAATACACTTACTCTGGCATGTGAATGTCTGGATGTAGATGAAGGTGCCCCTACCCTGCCCTGTGAATGTCTGGATGTAGATGATGGTGTCCCTACCCTGGCCTGTGAATGTCTGGATGTAGATGAAGGCGTCCCTACCCTGGCCTGTGACTGTGTGGATGTAGATGAAGGTGTCCCTACCCTGGCCTGTGAATGTCTGCATGTAGATGAAGGTGTCCCTACCCTGGCCTGTGAATGTCTGGATGTAGATGAAGGTGTCCCTACCATGGGCTGTGAATGTCTGGATGTAGATGAAGGCGTCTCTACCCTGGCCTGTGAATGTCTGGATGTAGATGAAGGTGTACCTACCCTGGCCTGTGAATGTCTGGATGTAGATGAAGGTGCCCCTACCCTGCCCTGTGAATGTCTGGATGTAGATGGTGGTGTCCCTACCCTGGCCTGTGAATGTCTGGATGTAGATGAAGGTGTCCCTACCCTGGCCAATGAATGTCTGGATGTAGATGAAGGTGTCCCTACCCTGGCCTGTGACTGTCTGGATGTAAATGAAGGTGTCCCTACCCTGGCCTGTCAATGTCTGGATGTAGATCAAGGTGTCCCTACCCTCGCCTGTGAATGTCTGGATGTAGATGAAGATGTCTCTACCATGGCCTGTGAATGTCTGGATGTAGATGATGGTGTCCCTACCTTGGCCTATGAATGTCTGGATGTAGATGAAGGTGTCCCTACCCTCGCCTGTGAATGTCTGGATGTAGATGAAGATGTCTCTACCATGGCCTGTGAATGTCTGGATGTAGATGATGGTGTCCCTACCTTGGCCTATGAATGTCTGGATGTAGATGAAGATGTCCCTACCCTGGCCTGTGAATGTCTGGATGTAGATGAAGGTGTCCCTACCCTGGCGAGTGAATGTCTGGATGTAGATGAAGGTGTCTCTACCATGGCCTGTGAATGTCTGGATGTAGATGATGGTGTCCCTACCTTGGCCTGTGAATGTCTGGATGTAGATGAAGGTGTCCCTACCCTGGCCTGTGAATGTCTGGATGTAGATGAAGGTGTCTCTACCATGGCCTGTGAATGTCTGGATGTAGATGAAGGTGTCCCTACCCGGCCTGTGAATGTCTGGATGTCGATGAAGGTGTCTCTACCATGGCCTGTGAATGTCTGGATGTAGATGAAGGTGTCCCTACCCTGGCCTGTAAATGTCTGGATGTAGATGATGGTGTCCCTACCTTGGCCTGTGAATGTCTGGATGTAGATGAAGGTGTCCCTACCCTGGCCTGTGAATGTCTTGATGTAGATGAAGGTGTCCCTACACTGGCCAGTGAATGTCTGGATGTAGATGAAGGTGTCTCTACCATGGCCTGTGAATGTCTGGATGTAGATGATGGTGTCCCTACCTTGGCCTGTGAATGTCTGGATGAAGGTGTCCCTACCCTGGCCTGTAAATGTCTGGATGTAGATGATGGTGTCCCCACCCTGGCCTGTGAATGTCTGGATGTAGATGATGGTGTCCCTACCTTGGCCTGTGAATGTCTGGATGAAGGTGTCCCTACCCTGGCCTGTGAATGTCTGGATGTAGATGATGGTGTTCCTACCCTGGCCTGTGAATGTCTGGATGTAGATGAAGGTGTCCCTACCCTAGCCTGTAAATGTCTGGATGTAGATGAAGGTGTCCCTACCATGGCCTGTAAATGTCTGGATGTAGATGAAGGTGTCCCTACCATGGCCTATAAATGTCTGGATGTAGATGATGGTGTCCCTACCCTGGCCTGTGAATGTCTGGATGTAGATGATGGTGTCCCTACCTTGGCCTGTGAATGTCTGGATGTAGATGAAGGTGTCCCTACCCTGGCCTGTGAATGTCTGGATGTAGATGAAGGTGTCCCTACCCTGGCCAGTGAATGTCTGGATGTAGATGAAGGTTTCCCTACCCTGGCCAGTGAATGTCTGGATGTAGATGATGGTGTCTCTACCTTGGCCTGTGAATATCTGGATGTAGATGATGGTGTCCCTACCTTGGCCTGTGAATGTCTGGATGTAGATGAAGGTGTCCCTACCCTGGCCTGTGAATGTCTGGATGTAGATGATGGTGTCCCTACCATGGCCTGTGAATGTCTAGATGTAGATGATGGTGTTCCTACCCTGGCCTGTGAATGTCTGGATGAAGGAGTCACTCTGTTATCTATCATACACTTACCATAGCCTGTCAGTGTCTGGATGAAGCTGTCACTTCATTATCTAGAATACACTTACCCAAACATGTGAGTTTCTGGATGAAGGTGTGAACCTGTTATCTAGAATACACTTAGATGGCCTGTGACTGTTTGGATGAAAGTGTCACCTTGTTATATAAATGTAGCATACACTTACCCTGGCATGTGAATGTCTGGATGAAGGTGTCACTTATCTAGGATACACTTACCTTGGCCTATGGATGTCTAAATGAAGGTGACACTGTTATCTAGAAAGCACATACCCTGGCCTGTGTCTGGATGAAAGTGTCACCGTGTTATATAGGATACACTTACCATGGCCTGTGAGTGTCTGGATGAAAGTGTCACCTTGTTATATAGCATACACTTACCCTGGCCTGTGAGTGTCTGGATGAAGATGACACTTACCTAGAATACACTTACTCTGGCATGTGAGTGTCTGGATGAAGGTGTCAACCTGTTATCTAGAATACACTTAACCTGGCCTGTGAGTGTCTGGATGAAGATGGCACCATGTTACCTAGAACACACTTACCCTGACCTGTAAGTGTCTGGATGAAGATGACACTTATCTAGAATAAACTTACCCTGGCCTGTGAGTGTCTGGATGAAAGTGTCACCTTGTTATATAGCATACACTTACCCTGGCCTGCGAGTGTCTGGATGAAGATGACACTTACCTAGAATACACTTACTCTGGCATGTGAATGTCTGGATGAAGGTGTCAACCTATTATCTAGAATACACTTAACCTGGCCTGTGAGTGTCTGGATGAAGATGGCACCATGTTACCTAGAACACACTCACCCTGACCTGTAAGTGTCTGGATGAAGATGACACTTATCTAGAATAAACTTACCATGGCCTGTGAGTGTCTGGATGAAGATGACACTTACCTAGAATACACTTACTCTGGCATGTGAATGTCTGGATGTAGATGAAGGTGCCCCTACCCTGCCCTGTGAATGTCTGGATGTAGATGATGGTGTCCCTACCCTGGCCTGTGAATGTCTGGATGTAGATGAAGGCGTCCCTACCCTGGCCTGTGACTGTGTGGATGTAGATGAAGGTGTCCCTACCCTGGCCTGTGAATGTCTGCATGTAGATGAAGGTGTCCCTACCCTGGCCTGTGAATGTCTGGATATATAGGATACACTTACCATGGCCTGTGAGTGTCTGGATGAAAGTGTCACCTTGTTATATAGCATACACTTACCCTGGCCTGTGAGTGTCTGGATGAAGATGACACTTACCTAGAATACACTTACTCTGGCATGTGAGTGTCTGGATGGTGTCAACCTGTTATCTAGAATACACTTAACCTGGCCTGTGAGTGTCTGGATGAAGATGGCACCATGTTACCTAGAACACACTTACCCTGACCTGTAAGTGTCTGGATGAAGATGACACTTATCTAGAATAAACTTACCCTGGCCTGTGAGTGTCTGGATGAAAGTGTCACCTTGTTATATAGCATACACTTACCCTGGCCTGTGAGTGTCTGGATGAAGATGACACTTACCTAGAATACACTTACTCTGGCATGTGAATGTCTGGATGAAGGTGTCAACCTATTATCTAGAATACACTTAACCTGGCCTGTGAGTGTCTGGATGAAGATGGCACCATGTTACCTAGAACACACTCACCCTGACCTGTAAGTGTCTGGATGAAGATGACACTTATCTAGAATAAACTTACCATGGCCTGTGAGTGTCTGGATGAAGATGACACTTACCTAGAATACACTTACTCTGGCATGTGAATGTCTGGATGTAGATGAAGGTGCCCCTACCCTGCCCTGTGAATGTCTGGATGTAGATGATGGTGTCCCTACCCTGGCCTGTGAATGTCTGGATGTAGATGAAGGCGTCCCTACCCTGGCCTGTGACTGTGTGGATGTAGATGAAGGTGTCCCTACCCTGGCCTGTGAATGTCTGCATGTAGATGAAGGTGTCCCTACCCTGGCCTGTGAATGTCTGGATGTAGATGAAGGTGTCCCTACCATGGGCTGTGAATGTCTGGATGTAGATGAAGGCGTCTCTACCCTGGCCTGTGAATGTCTGGATGTAGATGAAGGTGTACCTACCCTGGCCTGTGAATGTCTGGATGTAGATGAAGGTGCCCCTACCCTGCCCTGTGAATGTCTGGATGTAGATGGTGGTGTCCCTACCCTGGCCTGTGAATGTCTGGATGTAGATGAAGGCGTCCCTACCCTGGCCTGTGACTGTCTGGATGTAGATGAAGGTGTCCCTACCCTGCCCTGTGAATGTCTGCATGTAGATGAAGGTGTCCCTACCCTGGCCTGTGAATGTCTGGATGTAGATGAAGGTGTCCCTACCATGGGCTGTGAATGTCTGGATGTAGATGAAGGTGTCCCTACCCTGGCCTGTGAATGTCTGGATGTAGATGGTGTCCCTACCCTGGCCTGTGAATGTCTGGATGTAGATGAAGGTGTCCCTACCCTGGCCTGTGAATGTCTGGATGTAGATGAACGTGTCCCTACCCTGGCCAGTGAATGTCTGGATGTAGATAAAGTGTCTCTACCATGGCCTGTGAATGTCTGGATGTAGATGATGGTGTCCCTACCTTGGCCTGTGAATGTCTGGATGTAGATGAAGGTGTCCCTACCCTCGCCTGTGAATGTCTGGATGTAGATGAAGGTGTCTCTACCCTGGCCTGTGAATGTCTGGATGTAGATGAAGGTGTCCCTACCCTGGCCTGTGAATGTCTGGATGTAGATGAAGGTGTCCCTACCCTGGCCTGTGAATGTCTGGATGTAGATGATGGTGTCCTTACCTTGCCCTGTGAATGTCTGGATGTAGATGATGGTGTCCCTACCCTGGCCTGTGAATGGCTGGATGTAGATGAAGGTGTCCCTACCCTGGCCTGTGAATGTCTGGATGTAGATGAAGTTGTCTCTACCATGGCCTGTGAATGTCTGGATGTAGATGATGGTGTCCCTACCTTGCCCTGTGAATGTCCGGATGTAGATGAAGGTGTCCCTACCCTGGCCTGTGAATGTCTGGATGTAGATGAAGGTGTCCCTACCCTGGCCAGTGAATGTCTGGATGTAGATGAAGGTGTCCCTACCCTGGCCTGTGACTGTCTGGATGTAGATGAACGTGTCCCTACCCTGGCCAGTGAATGTCTGGATGTAGATAAAGTGTCTCTACCATGGCCTGTGAATGTCTGGATGTAGATGTTGGTGTCCCTACCTTGGCCTGTGAATGTCTGGATGAAGGTGTCCCTACCCTGGCCTGTAAATGTCTGGATGTAGATGATGGTGTCCCCACCCTGGCCTGTGAATGTCTGGATGTAGATGATGGTGTCCCTACCTTGGCCTGTGAATGTCTGGATGAAGGTGTCCCTACCCTGGCCTGTGAATGTCTGGATGTAGATGATGGTGTTCCTACCCTGGCCTGTGAATGTCTGGATGTAGATGAAGGTGTCCCTACCCTAGCCTGTAAATGTCTGGATGTAGATGAAGGTGTCCCTACCATGGCCTGTAAATGTCTGGATGTAGATGAAGGTGTCCCTACCATGGCCTATAAATGTCTGGATGTAGATGATGGTGTCCCTACCCTGGCCTGTGAATGTCTGGATGTAGATGATGGTGTCCCTACCTTGGCCTGTGAATGTCTGGATGTAGATGAAGGTGTCCCTACCCTGGCCTGTGAATGTCTGGATGTAGATGAAGGTGTCCCTACCCTGGCCAGTGAATGTCTGGATGTAGATGAAGGTTTCCCTACCCTGGCCAGTGAATGTCTGGATGTAGATGATGGTGTCTCTACCTTGGCCTGTGAATATCTGGATGTAGATGATGGTGTCCCTACCTTGGCCTGTGAATGTCTGGATGTAGATGAAGGTGTCCCTACCCTGGCCTGTGAATGTCTGGATGTAGATGATGGTGTCCCTACCATGGCCTGTGAATGTCTAGATGTAGATGATGGTGTTCCTACCCTGGCCTGTGAATGTCTGGATGAAGGAGTCACTCTGTTATCTATCATACACTTACCATAGCCTGTCAGTGTCTGGATGAAGCTGTCACTTCATTATCTAGAATACACTTACCCAAACATGTGAGTTTCTGGATGAAGGTGTGAACCTGTTATCTAGAATACACTTAGATGGCCTGTGACTGTTTGGATGAAAGTGTCACCTTGTTATATAAATGTAGCATACACTTACCCTGGCATGTGAATGTCTGGATGAAGGTGTCACTTGTCTAGGATACACTTACCTTGGCCTATGGATGTCTAAATGAAGGTGACACTGTTATCTAGAAAGCACATACCCTGGCCTGTGTCTGGATGAAAGTGTCACCGTGTTATATAGGATACACTTACCATGGCCTGTGAGTGTCTGGATGAAAGTGTCACCTTGTTATATAGCATACACTTACCCTGGCCTGTGAGTGTCTGGATGAAGATGACACTTACCTAGAATACACTTACTCTGGCATGTGAGTGTCTGGATGAAGGTGTCAACCTGTTATCTAGAATACACTTAACCTGGCCTGTGAGTGTCTGGATGAAGATGGCACCATGTTACCTAGAACACACTTACCCTGACCTGTAAGTGTCTGGATGAAGATGATACTTATCTAGAATAAACTTACCCTGGCCTGTGAGTGTCTGGATGAAAGTGTCACCTTGTTATATAGCATACACTTACCCTGGCCTGTGAGTGTCTGGATGAAGATGACACTTACCTAGAATACACTTACTCTGGCATGTGAATGTCTGGATGAAGGTGTCAACCTATTATCTAGAATACACTTAACCTGGCCTGTGAGTGTCTGGATGAAGATGGCACCATGTTACCTAGAACACACTCACCCTGACCTGTAAGTGTCTGGATGAAGATGACACTTATCTAGAATAAACTTACCATGGCCTGTGAATGTCTGGATGTAGATGAAGGCGTCCCTACCCTGGCCTGTGACTGTCTGGATGTAGATGAAGGTGTCCCTACCCTGGCCTGTGAATGTCTGCATGTAGATGAAGGTGTCCCTACCCTGGCCTGTGAATGTCTGGATGTAGATGAAGGTGTCCCTACCATGGGCTGTGAATGTCTGGATGTAGATGAAGGTGTCCCTACCCTGGCCTGTGAATGTCTGGATGTAGATGGTGTCCCTACCCTGGCCTGTGAATGTCTGGATGTAGATGAAGGTGTCCCTACCCTGGCCTGTGAATGTCTGGATGTAGATGAACGTGTCCCTACCCTGGCCAGTGAATGTCTGGATGTAGATAAAGTGTCTCTACCATGGCCTGTGAATGTCTGGATGTAGATGAAGGTGTCCCTACCATGGCCTGTGAATGTCTGGATGTAGATGAAGGTGTCCCTACCCTGGCCAATGAATGTCTGGATGTAGACGAAGGTGTCCCTACCCTGGCCTGTGACTGTCTGGATGTAAATGAAGGTGTCCCTACCCTGGCCTGTCAATGTCTGGATGTAGATCAAGGTGTCCCTACCCTCGCCTGTGAATGTCTGGATGTAGATGAAGATGTCTCTACCATGGCCTGTGAATGTCTGGATGTAGATGATGGTGTCCCTACCTTGGCCTATGAATGTCTGGATGTAGATGAAGGTGTCTCTACCATGGCCTGTGAATGTCTGGATGTAGATGATGGTGTCCCTACCTTGGCCTGTGAATGTCTGGATGTAGATGAAGGTGTCCCTACCCTGGCCTGTGAATGTCTGGATGTAGATGAAGGTGTCTCTACCATGGCCTGTGAATGTCTGGATGTAGATGAAGGTGTCCCTACCCGGCCTGTGAATGTCTGGATGTAGATGAAGGTGTCTCTACCATGGCCTGTGAATGTCTGGATGTAGATGAAGGTGTCCCTACCCTGGCCTGTAAATGTCTGGATGTAGATGATGGTGTCCCTACCTTGGCCTGTGAATGTCTGGATGTAGATGAAGGTGTCCCTACCCTGGCCTGTGAATGTCTTGATGTAGATGAAGGTGTCCCTACACTGGCCAGTGAATGTCTGGATGTAGATGAAGGTGTCTCTACCATGGCCTGTGAATTTCTGGATGTAGATGATGGTGTCCCTACCTTGGCCTGTGAATGTCTGGATGAAGGTGTCCCTACCCTGGCCTGTAAATGTCTGGATGTAGATGATGGTGTCCCCACCCTGGCCTGTGAATGTCTGGATGTAGATGATGGTGTCCCTACCTTGGCCTGTGAATGTCTGGATGAAGGTGTCCCTACCCTGGCCTGTGAATGTCTGGATGTAGATGATGGTGTTCCTACCCTGGCCTGTGAATGTCTGGATGTAGATGAAGGTGTCCCTACCCTAGCCTGTAAATGTCTGGATGTAGATGAAGGTGTCCCTACCATGGCCTGTAAATGTCTGGATGTAGATGAAGGTGTCCCTACCATGGCCTATAAATGTCTGGATGTAGATGATGGTGTCCCTACCCTGGCCTGTGAATGTCTGGATGTAGATGATGGTGTCCCTACCTTGGCCTGTGAATGTCTGGATGTAGATGAAGGTGTCCCTACCCTTGCCTGTGAATGTCTGGATGTAGATGAAGGTGTCCCTACCCTGGCCAGTGAATGTCTGGATGTAGATGAAGGTTTCCCTACCCTGGCCAGTGAATGTCTGGATGTAGATGATGGTGTCTCTACCTTGGCCTGTGAATATCTGGATGTAGATGATGGTGTCCCTACCTTGGCCTGTGAATGTCTGGATGTAGATGAAGGTGTCCCTACCCTGGCCTGTGAATGTCTGGATGTAGATGATGGTGTCCCTACCATGGCCTGTGAATGTCTAGATGTAGATGATGGTGTTCCTACCCTGGCCTGTGAATGTCTGGATGAAGGAGTCACTCTGTTATCTATCATACACTTACCATAGCCTGTCAGTGTCTGGATGAAGCTGTCACTTCATTATCTAGAATACACTTACCCAAACATGTGAGTTTCTGGATGAAGGTGTGAACCTGTTATCTAGAATACACTTAGATGGCCTGTGACTGTTTGGATGAAAGTGTCACCTTGTTATATAAATGTAGCATACACTTACCCTGGCATGTGAATATCTGGATGAAGGTGTCACTTATCTAGGATACACTTACCTTGGCCTATGGATGTCTAAATGAAGGTGACACTGTTATCTAGAAAGCACATACCCTGGCCTGTGTCTGGATGAAAGTGTCACCGTGTTATATAGGATACACTTACCATGGCCTGTGAGTGTCTGGATGAAAGTGTCACCTTGTTATATAGCATACACTTACCCTGGCCTGTGAGTGTCTGGATGAAGATGACACTTACCTAGAATACACTTACTCTGGCATGTGAGTGTCTGGATGAAGGTGTCAACCTGTTATCTAGAATACACTTAACCTGGCCTGTGAGTGTCTGGATGAAGATGGCACATGTTACCTAGAACACACTTACCCTGGCCTGTGAGTGTCTGGATGAAATGTCACCTTATTAGTTACCCTGGCTGTGAGTGTCTGGATGAAAGTGTCACCTTGTTATATAGCATACACTTACCCTGGCCTGTGCGAGTGTCTGGATGAAGATGACACTTACCTAGAATACACTTACTCTGGCATGTGAATGTCTGGATGAAGGTGTCAACCTATTATCTAGAATACACTTAACCTGGCCTGTGAGTGTCTGGATGAAGATGGCACCATGTTACCTAGAACACACTCACCCTGACCTGTAAGTGTCTGGATGAAGATGACACTTATCTAGAATAAACTTACCATGGCCTGTGAGTGTCTGGATGAAGATGACACTTACCTAGAATACACTTACTCTGGCATGTGAATGTCTGGATGTAGATGAAGGTGCCCCTACCCTGCCCTGTGAATGTCTGGATGTAGATGATGGTGTCCCTACCCTGGCCTGTGAATGTCTGGATGTAGATGAAGGCGTCCCTACCCTGGCCTGTGACTGTGTGGATGTAGATGAAGGTGTCCCTACCCTGGCCTGTGAATGTCTGCATGTAGATGAAGGTGTCCCTACCCTGGCCTGTGAATGTCTGGATATATAGGATACACTTACCATGGCCTGTGAGTGTCTGGATGAAAGTGTCACCTTGTTATATAGCATACACTTACCCTGGCCTGTGAGTGTCTGGATGAAGATGACACTTACCTAGAATACACTTACTCTGGCATGTGAGTGTCTGGATGAAGGTGTCAACCTGTTATCTAGAATACACTTAACCTGGCCTGTGAGTGTCTGGATGAAGATGGCACCATGTTACCTAGAACACACTTACCCTGACCTGTAAGTGTCTGGATGAAGATGACACTTATCTAGAATAAACTTACCCTGGCCTGTGAGTGTCTGGATGAAAGTGTCACCTTGTTATATAGCATACACTTACCCTGGCCTGTGAGTGTCTGGATGAAGATGACACTTACCTAGAATACACTTACTCTGGCATGTGAATGTCTGGATGAAGGTGTCAACCTATTATCTAGAATACACTTAACCTGGCCTGTGAGTGTCTGGATGAAGATGGCACCATGTTACCTAGAACACACTCACCCTGACCTGTAAGTGTCTGGATGAAGATGACACTTATCTAGAATAAACTTACCATGGCCTGTGAGTGTCTGGATGAAGATGACACTTACCTAGAATACACTTACTCTGGCATGTGAATGTCTGGATGTAGATGAAGGTGCCCCTACCCTGCCCTGTGAATGTCTGGATGTAGATGATGGTGTCCCTACCCTGGCCTGTGAATGTCTGGATGTAGATGAAGGCGTCCCTACCCTGGCCTGTGACTGTGTGGATGTAGATGAAGGTGTCCCTACCCTGGCCTGTGAATGTCTGCATGTAGATGAAGGTGTCCCTACCCTGGCCTGTGAATGTCTGGATGTAGATGAAGGTGTCCCTACCATGGGCTGTGAATGTCTGGATGTAGATGAAGGCGTCTCTACCCTGGCCTGTGAATGTCTGGATGTAGATGAAGGTGTACCTACCCTGGCCTGTGAATGTCTGGATGTAGATGAAGGTGCCCCTACCCTGCCCTGTGAATGTCTGGATGTAGATGGTGGTGTCCCTACCCTGGCCTGTGAATGTCTGGATGTAGATGAAGGTGTCCCTACCCTGGCCAATGAATGTCTGGATGTAGATGAAGGTGTCCCTACCCTGGCCTGTGACTGTCTGGATGTAAATGAAGGTGTCCCTACCCTGGCCTGTCAATGTCTGGATGTAGATCAAGGTGTCCCTACCCTCGCCTGTGAATGTCTGGATGTAGATGAAGATGTCTCTACCATGGCCTGTGAATGTCTGGATGTAGATGATGGTGTCCCTACCTTGGCCTATGAATGTCTGGATGTAGATGAAGGTGTCCCTACCCTCGCCTGTGAATGTCTGGATGTAGATGAAGATGTCTCTACCATGGCCTGTGAATGTCTGGATGTAGATGATGGTGTCCCTACCTTGGCCTATGAATGTCTGGATGTAGATGAAGATGTCCCTACCCTGGCCTGTGAATGTCTGGATGTAGATGAAGGTGTCCCTACCCTGGCGAGTGAATGTCTGGATGTAGATGAAGGTGTCTCTACCATGGCCTGTGAATGTCTGGATGTAGATGATGGTGTCCCTACCTTGGCCTGTGAATGTCTGGATGTAGATGAAGGTGTCCCTACCCTGGCCTGTGAATGTCTGGATGTAGATGAAGGTGTCTCTACCATGGCCTGTGAATGTCTGGATGTAGATGAAGGTGTCCCTACCCGGCCTGTGAATGTCTGGATGTCGATGAAGGTGTCTCTACCATGGCCTGTGAATGTCTGGATGTAGATGAAGGTGTCCCTACCCTGGCCTGTAAATGTCTGGATGTAGATGATGGTGTCCCTACCTTGGCCTGTGAATGTCTGGATGTAGATGAAGGTGTCCCTACCCTGGCCTGTGAATGTCTTGATGTAGATGAAGGTGTCCCTACACTGGCCAGTGAATGTCTGGATGTAGATGAAGGTGTCTCTACCATGGCCTGTGAATGTCTGGATGTAGATGATGGTGTCCCTACCTTGGCCTGTGAATGTCTGGATGAAGGTGTCCCTACCCTGGCCTGTAAATGTCTGGATGTAGATGATGGTGTCCCCACCCTGGCCTGTGAATGTCTGGATGTAGATGATGGTGTCCCTACCTTGGCCTGTGAATGTCTGGATGAAGGTGTCCCTACCCTGGCCTGTGAATGTCTGGATGTAGATGATGGTGTTCCTACCCTGGCCTGTGAATGTCTGGATGTAGATGAAGGTGTCCCTACCCTAGCCTGTAAATGTCTGGATGTAGATGAAGGTGTCCCTACCATGGCCTGTAAATGTCTGGATGTAGATGAAGGTGTCCCTACCATGGCCTATAAATGTCTGGATGTAGATGATGGTGTCCCTACCCTGGCCTGTGAATGTCTGGATGTAGATGATGGTGTCCCTACCTTGGCCTGTGAATGTCTGGATGTAGATGAAGGTGTCCCTACCCTGGCCTGTGAATGTCTGGATGTAGATGAAGGTGTCCCTACCCTGGCCAGTGAATGTCTGGATGTAGATGAAGGTTTCCCTACCCTGGCCAGTGAATGTCTGGATGTAGATGATGGTGTCTCTACCTTGGCCTGTGAATATCTGGATGTAGATGATGGTGTCCCTACCTTGGCCTGTGAATGTCTGGATGTAGATGAAGGTGTCCCTACCCTGGCCTGTGAATGTCTGGATGTAGATGATGGTGTCCCTACCATGGCCTGTGAATGTCTAGATGTAGATGATGGTGTTCCTACCCTGGCCTGTGAATGTCTGGATGAAGGAGTCACTCTGTTATCTATCATACACTTACCATAGCCTGTCAGTGTCTGGATGAAGCTGTCACTTCATTATCTAGAATACACTTACCCAAACATGTGAGTTTCTGGATGAAGGTGTGAACCTGTTATCTAGAATACACTTAGATGGCCTGTGACTGTTTGGATGAAAGTGTCACCTTGTTATATAAATGTAGCATACACTTACCCTGGCATGTGAATGTCTGGATGAAGGTGTCACTTATCTAGGATACACTTACCTTGGCCTATGGATGTCTAAATGAAGGTGACACTGTTATCTAGAAAGCACATACCCTGGCCTGTGTCTGGATGAAAGTGTCACCGTGTTATATAGGATACACTTACCATGGCCTGTGAGTGTCTGGATGAAAGTGTCACCTTGTTATATAGCATACACTTACCCTGGCCTGTGAGTGTCTGGATGAAGATGACACTTACCTAGAATACACTTACTCTGGCATGTGAGTGTCTGGATGAAGGTGTCAACCTGTTATCTAGAATACACTTAACCTGGCCTGTGAGTGTCTGGATGAAGATGGCACCATGTTACCTAGAACACACTTACCCTGACCTGTAAGTGTCTGGATGAAGATGACACTTATCTAGAATAAACTTACCCTGGCCTGTGAGTGTCTGGATGAAAGTGTCACCTTGTTATATAGCATACACTTACCCTGGCCTGCGAGTGTCTGGATGAAGATGACACTTACCTAGAATACACTTACTCTGGCATGTGAATGTCTGGATGAAGGTGTCAACCTATTATCTAGAATACACTTAACCTGGCCTGTGAGTGTCTGGATGAAGATGGCACCATGTTACCTAGAACACACTCACCCTGACCTGTAAGTGTCTGGATGAAGATGACACTTATCTAGAATAAACTTACCATGGCCTGTGAGTGTCTGGATGAAGATGACACTTACCTAGAATACACTTACTCTGGCATGTGAATGTCTGGATGTAGATGAAGGTGCCCCTACCCTGCCCTGTGAATGTCTGGATGTAGATGATGGTGTCCCTACCCTGGCCTGTGAATGTCTGGATGTAGATGAAGGCGTCCCTACCCTGGCCTGTGACTGTGTGGATGTAGATGAAGGTGTCCCTACCCTGGCCTGTGAATGTCTGCATGTAGATGAAGGTGTCCCTACCCTGGCCTGTGAATGTCTGGATATATAGGATACACTTACCATGGCCTGTGAGTGTCTGGATGAAAGTGTCACCTTGTTATATAGCATACACTTACCCTGGCCTGTGAGTGTCTGGATGAAGATGACACTTACCTAGAATACACTTACTCTGGCATGTGAGTGTCTGGATGAAGGTGTCAACCTGTTATCTAGAATACACTTAACCTGGCCTGTGAGTGTCTGGATGAAGATGGCACCATGTTACCTAGAACACACTTACCCTGACCTGTAAGTGTCTGGATGAAGAGGACACTTATCTAGAATAAACTTACCCTGGCCTGTGAGTGTCTGGATGAAAGTGTCACCTTGTTATATAGCATACACTTACCCTGGCCTGTGAGTGTCTGGATGAAGATGACACTTACCTAGAATACACTTACTCTGGCATGTGAATGTCTGGATGAAGGTGTCAACCTATTATCTAGAATACACTTAACCTGGCCTGTGAGTGTCTGGATGAAGATGGCACCATGTTACCTAGAACACACTCACCCTGACCTGTAAGTGTCTGGATGAAGATGACACTTATCTAGAATAAACTTACCATGGCCTGTGAGTGTCTGGATGAAGATGACACTTACCTAGAATACACTTACTCTGGCATGTGAATGTCTGGATGTAGATGAAGGTGCCCCTACCCTGCCCTGTGAATGTCTGGATGTAGATGATGGTGTCCCTACCCTGGCCTGTGAATGTCTGGATGTAGATGAAGGCGTCCCTACCCTGGCCTGTGACTGTGTGGATGTAGATGAAGGTGTCCCTACCCTGGCCTGTGAATGTCTGCATGTAGATGAAGGTGTCCCTACCCTGGCCTGTGAATGTCTGGATGTAGATGAAGGTGTCCCTACCATGGGCTGTGAATGTCTGGATGTAGATGAAGGCGTCTCTACCCTGGCCTGTGAATGTCTGGATGTAGATGAAGGTGTACCTACCCTGGCCTGTGAATGTCTGGATGTAGATGAAGGTGCCCCTACCCTGCCCTGTGAATGTCTGGATGTAGATGGTGGTGTCCCTACCCTGGCCTGTGAATGTCTGGATGTAGATGAAGGCGTCCCTACCCTGGCCTGTGACTGTCTGGATGTAGATGAAGGTGTCCCTACCCTGGCCTGTGAATGTCTGCATGTAGATGAAGGTGTCCCTACCCTGGCCTGTGAATGTCTGGATGTAGATGAAGGTGTCCCTACCATGGGTTGTGAATGTCTGGATGTAGATGAAGGTGTCCCTACCCTGGCCTGTGAATGTCTGGATGTAGATGGTGTCCCTACCCTGGCCTGTGAATGTCTGGATGAAGATGAAGGTGTCCCTACCCTGGCCTGTGAATGTCTGGATGTAGATGAACGTGTCCCTACCCTGGCCAGTGAATGTCTGGATGTAGATAAAGTGTCTCTACCATGGCCTGTGAATGTCTGGATGTAGATGATGGTGTCCCTACCTTGGCCTGTGAATGTCTGGATGTAGATGAAGGTGTCCCTACCCTCGCCTGTGAATGTCTGGATGTAGATGAAGGTGTCTCTACCCTGGCCTGTGAATGTCTGGATGTAGATGAAGGTGTCCCTACCCTGGCCTGTGAATGTCTGGATGTAGATGAAGGTGTCCCTACCCTGGCCTGTGAATGTCTGGATGTAGATGATTGTGTCCTTACCTTGGCCTGTGAATGTCTGGATGTAGATGATGGTGTCCCTACCCTGGCCTGTGAATGGCTGGATGTAGATGAAGGTGTCCCTACCCTGGCCTGTGAATGTCTGGATGTAGATGAAGGTGTCTCTACCATGGCCTGTGAATGTCTGGATGTAGATGATGGTGTCCCTACCTTGCCCTGTGAATGTCCGGATGTAGATGAAGGTGTCCCTACCATGGCCTGTGAATGTCTGGATGTAGATGAAGGTGTCCCTACCCTGGCCAGTGAATGTCTGGATGTAGATGAAGGTGTCCCTACCCTGGCCTGTGACTGTCTGGATGTAGATGAACGTGTCCCTACCCTGGCCAGTGAATGTCTGGATGTAGATAAAGTGTCTCTACCATGGCCTGTGAATGTCTGGATGTAGATGATGGTGTCCCTACCTTGGCCTGTGAATGTCTGGATGTAGATGAAGGTGTCCCTACCCTGGCCTGTGAATGTCTGGATGTAGATGAAGGTGTCTCTACCCTGGCCTGTGAATGTCTGGATGTAGATGAAGGTGTCCCTACCCTGGCCTGTGAATGTCTGGATGTAGATGAAGGTGTCCCTACCCTGGCCTGTGAATGTCTGGATGTAGATGATGGTGTCCTTACCTTGCCCTGTGAATGTCTGGATGTAGATGATGGTGTCCCTACCCTGGCCTGTGAATGGCTGGATGTAGATGAAGGTGTCCCTACCCTGGCCTGTGAATGTCTGGATGTAGATGAAGGTGTCTCTACCATGGCCTGTGAATGTCTGGATGTAGATGATGGTGTCCCTACCTTGCCCTGTGAATGTCCGGATGTAGATGAAGGTGTCCCTACCCTGCCCTGTGAATGTCTGGATGTAGATGAAGGTGTCCCTACCCTGGCCAGTGAATGTCTGGATGTAGATGAAGGTGTCCCTACCCTGGCCTGTGACTGTCTGGATGTAGATGGTGTCCCTACCCTGGCCTGTGAATGTCTGGATGTAGATGAAGGTGTCCCTACCATGGCCTGTGAATGTCTGGATGTAGATGAAGGTGTCCCTACCCTGGCCTGTGAATGTCTGGATGTAGATGAACGTGTCCCTACCCTGGCCAGTGAATGTCTGGATGTAGATAAAGTGTCTCTACCATGGCCTGTGAATGTCTGGATGTAGATGAAGGTGTCCGTAGCCTGGCCTGTGAATGTCTGGATGTAGATGAACGTGTCCCTACCCTGGCCAGTGAATGTCTGGATGTAGATAAAGTGTCTCTACCATGGCCTGTGAATGTCTGGTTGTAGATGATGGTGTCCCTACCTTGGCCTGTGAATGTCTGGATGTAGATGAAGGTGTCCATACCCTGCCCTGTGAATGTCTGGATGTAGATGAAGGTGTCTCTACCATGGCCTGTGAATGTCTGGATGTAGATGATGGTGTCCCTACCTTGGCCTGTGAATGTCTGGATGTAGATGAAGGTGTCCCTACCCTGGCCTGTGAATATCTGGATGTAGATGAAGGTGTCTCTACCCTGGCCTGTGAATGTCTGGATGTAGATGAAGGTGTCCCTACCCTGGCCTGTGAATGTCTGGTTGTAGATGAAGGTGTCCCTACCCTGGCCTGTGAATGTCTGGATGTAGATGATGGTGTCCGTACCCTGGCCTGTGAATGTCTGGATGTAGATGAAGGTGTCCCTACCCTGGCCTGTGAATGTCTGGATGTAGATGAAGGTGTCTCTACCATGGCCTGTGAATGTCTGGATGTAGATGAAGGCGTCCCTACCCTGGCCTGTGACTGTCTGGATGTAGATGAACGTGTCCCTACCCTGGCCAGTGAATGTCTGGATGTAGATAAAGTGTCTCTACCATGGCCTTTGAATGTCTGGATGTAGATGAAGGTGTCCCTAGCCTGGCCTGTGAATGTCTGGATGTAGATGAACGTGTCCCTACCCTGGCCAGTGAATGTCTGGATGTAGATAAAGTGTCTCTACCATGGCCTGTGAATGTCTGGTTGTAGATGATGGTGTCCCTACCTTGGCCTGTGAATGTCTGGATGTAGATGAAGGTGTCCATACCCTGCCCTGTGAATGTCTGGATGTAGATGAAGGTGTCTCTACCATGGCCTGTGAATGTCTGGATGTAGATGATGGTGTCCCTACCTTGGCCTGTGAATGTCTGGATGTAGATGAAGGTGTCCCTACCCTGGCCTGTGAATGTCTGGATGTAGATGAAGGTGTCTCTACCCTGGCCTGTGAATGTCTGGATGTAGATGAAGGTGTCCCTACCCTGGTCTGTGAATGTCTGGTTGTAGATGAAGGTGTCCCTACCCTGGCCTGTGAATGTCTGGATGTAGATGATGGTGTCCGTACCCTGGCCTGTGAATGTCTGGATGTAGATGAAGGTGTCCCTACCCTGGCCTGTGAATGTCTGGATGTAGATGAAGGTGTCTCTACCATGGCCTGTGAATGTCTGGATGTAGATGAAGGTGTCCCTACCATGGCCTGTGAATGTCTGGATGTAGATGAAGGTGTCCCTACCCTGGCCTGTGAATGTCTGGATGTAGATGAAGGTGTCCCTACCATGGCCTGTGAATGTCTGGATGTAGATGAAGGTGTCCCTACCATGGCCTGTGAATGTCTGGATGTAGATGAAGGTGTCCCTACCATGGCCTGTGAATGTCTGGATGTAGATGAAGGTGTCCCTACCCTGGCCTGTGAATGTCTGGATGTAGATGAAGGTGTCTCTACCATGGCCTGTGAATGTCTGGGTGTAGATGATGGTGTCCCTACCATGGCCTGTGAATGTCTGGATGTAGATGAAGGTGTCTCTACCATGGCCTGTAAATGTCTGGATGTAGATGAAGGTGTCCCTACCATGGCCTGTGAATGTCTGGATGTAGATGAAGGTGTCTCTACCATGGCCTGTGAATGTCTGGATGTAGATGAATGTCTGGATGTAGATGAAGGTGTCCCTACCCTGGCCTGTGAATGTCTGGATGTAGATGAAGGTGTCCCTACCATGGCCTGCAAATGTCTGGATGTAGATGAAGGTGTCCCTACCATGGCCTGTGAATGTCTGGATGTAGATGAAGGTGTCCCTACCATGGCCTGTGAATGTCTGGATGTAGATGAAGGTGTCCCTACCCTGGCCTGTGAATGTCTGGATGTAGATGAAGGTGTCCCTACCCTGGCCTGTGAATGTCTGGATGTAGATGAAGGTGTCCCTACCATGGCCTGTGAATGTCTGGATGTAGATGATGGTGTCCCTACCCTGGCCAGTGAATGTCTGGATGTAGATGAAGGTGTCTCTACCATGGCCTGTGAATGTCTGGATGTAGATGATGGTGTCCCTACCTTGGCCTGTGAATGTCTGGATGTAGATGAAGGTGTCCCTACCCTGGCCTGTGAATGTCTGGATGTAGATGAAGGTGTCTCGACCATGGCCTGTGAATGTCTGGATGTAGATGAAGGTGTCCCTACCCTGGCCTGTGAATGTCTGGATGTAGATGAAGGTGTCTCTACCATGGCCTGTGAATGTCTGGATGTAGATGAAGGTGTCCCTACCCTGGCCTGTGAATGTCTGGATGTAGATGATGGTGTCCCTACCTTGGCCTGTGAATGTCTGGATGTAGATGAAGGTGTCCCTACCCTGGCCTGTGAATGTCTTGATGTAGATGAAGGTGTCCCTACACTGGCCAGTGAATGTCTGGATGTAGATGAAGGTGTCTCTACCATGGCCTGTGAATGTCTGGATGTAGATGATGGTGTCCCTACCTTGGCCTGTGAATGTCTGGATGAAGGTGTCCCTACCCTGGCCTGTAAATGTCTGGATGTAGATGATGGTGTCCCTACCCTGGCCTGTGAATGTCTGGATGTAGATGATGGTGTCCCTACCTTGGCCTGTGAATGTCTGGATGAAGGTGTCCCTACCCTGGCCTGTGAATGTCTGGATGTAGATGATGGTGTTCCTACCCTGGCCTGTGAATGTCTGGATGTAGATGAAGGTGTCCCTACCCTGGCCTGTAAATGTCTGGATGCAGATGAAGGTGTCCCTACCATGGCCTGTAAATGTCTGGATGTAGATGAAGATGTCCCTACCATGGCCTGTAAATGTCTGGATGTAGATGATTGTGTCCCTACCCTGGCCTGTGAATGTCTGGATGTAGATGATGGTGTCCCTACCTTGGCCTGTGAATGTCTGGATGTAGATGAAGGTGTCCCTGCCATGGCCTGTAAATGTCTGGATGCAGATGATGGTGTCCCTACCCTGGCCTGTGAATGTCTGGATGTAGATGATGGTGTCCCTACCTTGGCCTGTGAATGTCTGGATGTAGATGAAGGTGTCCCTACCCTGGCCTGTGAATGTCTGGATGTAGATGAAGGTGTCCCTACCCTGGCCAGTGAATGTCTGGATGTAGATGAAGGTGTCCCTACCCTGGCCAGTGAATGTCTGGATGTAGATGATGGTGTCTCTACCTT
Organism: Hanleya hanleyi; assembly: GCA_036873755.1. Classification (NCBI taxonomy): domain Eukaryota; kingdom Metazoa; phylum Mollusca; class Polyplacophora; order Lepidopleurida; family Hanleyidae; genus Hanleya; species Hanleya hanleyi. The sequence continues at coordinate 245,226 of JAVTVY010006153.1, read as the reverse complement.
GGCCTGTGAATGTCTGGATGTAGATGATGGTGTCCCTACCTTGGCCAGTGGATGTCTGGATGTAGATGAAGGTGTCCCTAGCCTGGCCTGTGAATGTCTGGATGTAGATGATGGTGTCCCTACCATGGCCTGTGAATGTCTAGATGTAGATGATGGTGTTCCTACCCTGGCCTGTGAATGTCTGGTTGAAGGAGTCACTCTGTTATCTATCATACACTTACCATAGCCTGTCAGTGTCTGGATGAAGCTGTCACTTCATTATCTAGAATACACTTACCCAAACATGTGAGTTTCTGGATGAAGGTGTAAACCTGTTATCTAGAATACACTTACATGGTCTGTGACTGTTTGGATGAAAGTGTCACCTTGTTATATAAATGTAGCATACACTTACCCTGGCATGTGAATGTCTGGATGAAGGTGTTACTTATCTAGGATACACTTACCTTGGCCTATACTATGGATGTCTAAATGAAGGTGACACTGTTATCTAGAATGTACATACCCTGGCCTGTGTCTGGATGAAAGATGCACCTTGTTATATAGGATACACTTACCATGGCCTGTGAGTGTCTGGATGAAGATGACACTGTTATCTAGAAAGCACATACCCTGGCCTGTGTCTGGATGAAAGTGTCACCTTGTTATATAGGATACACTTACCATGGCCTGTGAGTGTCTGGATGAAAGTGTCACCTTGTTATATAGCATACACTTACCCTGGCCTGTGAGTGTCTGGATGAAGATGACACTTACCTAGAATACACTTACTCTGGCATGTGAATGTCTGGATGAAGGTGTCAACCTGTTATCTAGAATACACTGGCCTGTGAGTGTCTGGATGAAGATGACACTTACCTAGAACACACTTACCCTGGCCTGTGAGTGTCTGGATGAAAGTGTCACCTTGTTATATAGCACACACTTACCCTGGCATGTGAGTGTCTGGATGAAGGTGTGAGTGTTATATAGAGTACACTTACCCTGGCCTGTGAGTGTCCGGATGAAGGTGTCAACCTGTTATCTAGAATACACTTACCCGGACCTGTAAGTGTCTGGATGAAGATGACACTTATCTAGAGTACACTTACCATGGCCTGTGAGTGTCTGGATGAAGGTGTCAGTGTTATATAGAATGCACATACCCTGGCCTGTGTCTGGATGAAAGTGTGACCTTGTTATGTAGCATACACTTACCCTGGCCTGTGAGTGTCTGGATGAAAGATTCACTTTGTTATATAGCATACAATTACCCCGGCATGTGAATGTCTGAATGAAGGTGTCAGTGTTATATAGAATACACTTACCCTGGTCTGTGAGTGTCTGGATGAAGGTGTCACTGTTATCTAGAATGCACATACCCTGGTCTGTGAATGTCTGGATGAAGGTGTCAGTGTTATCTAGAATGCACTTACCCTGGTCTGTGAATGCCTGGATGAAGGTGTCACTGTTATCTAGGATGCACCTACCCTGGCCTGTGAGTGTCGGGATGAAGGTATCACTGTTTTCTAGAATACAATTACCCTGGCCTGTGAATGTCTGGATGAAGGTGTCACTGTTATCTAGAATAAACTTACCCTGGCCTGTGAGTGTCGGGATGAAGGGGTCACTGTTGTCTAGAATACACTTACCCTGGCCTGTGAATGTCGGGATGAAGGTGTCACTGTTTTCTAGAATACACTTACCCTGGCCTGTGAGTGTCGGGATGAAGGGCTCACTGTTGTCTAGAATACACTTACCCTGGCCTGTGAGTGTCTGGATGAAAGTGTCACTGTTATCTAGAATGCACTTACCGTGGCCTGTGAGTGTCGGGATGAAGATGTCACTGTTTTCTAGAATACACTTACCCTGGCCTGTGAGTGTCGGGATAAAGGGCTCACTGTTGTCTAGAATACACTTACCCTGGCCTGAAAGTGTCTGGATGAAGGTTTCACTCTGTTATCTAGCATACCGTGTACACTTACCCTGTCCTGTGAGTGTCTGAACGAAGGCAGCATCATATTTCTCTGATTGGACCTTCTCCATGACATCAAAATTCCTCTTCCCCTCAATCTCATCATCATCTATGCCCTCGTCTGTGTAACGCTTTCGCTCTTTAGCCCTCTGAAGGAAAACAATGGAGATCATTCTCAACAGAAATTGAATTCATCAATGGAGAATAATTGAATTCATCAATGGAGAATAATTGAATTCATCAATGGAGAATAATTGAATTCATCAATGGAGAATAATTGAATTCATCAATGGAGAATAATTTACTCCATTTGAGAAGACTTTCTGTAACATGAACCAACAACAAACAGGGAGACTCATATGACAGTTATTTCAAAATAATCATGTTTCCATATATAGTAATTTCCCCTAAATATGATTCAAACAAGGATGAAGTGTCAGATATATGTATTGGGGATGTAGATATCTAAGATACATGATCAGAACATTCAGAAGTTCTAGAATTAGTCAATAACGTTCTTATTTTTCACCTATTTGCATATCTGAACAGCATCAGACAAGGTAACTCTAAAATCTGCTGGTGTTTTATTGTCTTAAATTTCATGTGATCTTTGCAGACCTTCTCTAACATTCTGTAAGTACAGTAGTCAGGGAGATTGTATGTGCCCATGGTAGTGGAAAAGGAACACAATTGATCTGAGAAGTGACATTGGTATACATCTACAAGGTGTTTGAATTGTGTCTTAACATTGTGAGTCATTCCGAGTTATTCAAATGGGAGTAAAATCTTGAGATCACCAACTTTCATTGAGAAATGTCAGACTTAGCCGGCCCAAGGCTAAGAAGTAATGCGATACTACCAAATAAAAGAGGTCAATATCAGCTGTTGTCATGGTAATTGATTAACAGAGGGAGGCCATTATACTGCTGTACCAGTTCATACGATCATTGGCATGCAGCACCCTTTATACTACATGTACTTCAGGGGATAAATTTTAACACCCAGCAACTTAAAGCTGGACAGATGCGCAACGATATGAAAGCGGAACACATTCCTTTTATGGTGCATGTATGTTTGGGTCATTATTCAGCAAACAAAGGCAGCCTCGCATACCAGGGTACGGAATTATCAATGACTTATACGGCTAAATCACCTTATTTATGGAATATAATCTGCGTGAAAAAAAAAATGGACTCTTACAACTAAGGATAAATGTTCATACGAGATGTCTGTTTGCTAGTAGTAGTAAAATTGACAGTGACCTACATGCCGGATTTTATTTCCACGTTCAGCTCTGTAATATAAAACGTAGTAGATATGTATATAACACGGATGAACGGCATTGCTTTCTATATGCGACGGAATAATTCTATTACACGAACGTACGGGAGAGGGTTTCACGCAAAAATGACAATATATTTACTTACCAAGCCGGCATACGATAGGGTTATCATGGCCGACCGAATTTATTGCTGTATTTCGCTATACACCCAAAATAGCTTACGAGTCCATCGTATATTTAGGTTGTAGCCTGTACGTATATACTCGGAAAATTATGGCAGCTGAACTAGCGTACGGAGGAAGGCACAAAAGCTTAGGCTGTAGGAACAGCTTGCGCAGGGGCTTTCGTTCAGGTCCGGTCTTGAGTATGATCACTAAAGTTGCCCCCTGCACGTGGCCTCAAATCGGGCAGAACAAGCCTCCTCACTAACACCGATCAACTCCCCCCACTCGCAATGCATAACTGCGTGGCTGCTGTACGGCTTCGCAAAGGTTAATTTCTCTTGTCTAAACAGCACAGCAAACCGAGAGTTATTCGCCAATGGCCGGGAATTCATGGGAACAACGGAAGGGAAATATTCTAGCGGGTACCGGTCTAGACACGAATGAGCAGAGAGTCCAACAGGGGGTGCCCGCTCGAGAATTAATATAAAACAACAAACAATTCAGAAGGGCCTATATAGTTTCTACTGAATTATTTTATGCACGATGTAGGTGTGAATTCGGGCGGAAGAAAGAAAGAAAAAAAATTACTTGGAACCCAATAAACTTAGCAGAACTAGAATGTTTAACATCTTAAAATATCTTATTTCATTTGTAATATTTATATCACTTTAACTGGTAAATTATGAAGTGATAATCTGGCGATTGGTCTCTGGGCACGCTTGAATTGGGTCAATGATGGGCACCTGGTGATAATAGAGAAGATAATACAGGTAACCGGAAGGTTATCTCCCCTAGACCACAACATGATCGCCAGTAAGTTTACCAATCTCAGTAGCTGCAGAAATGGAACTCTCCTGACATGTGCTTCACGAGTCCAAAAGGCGAGAGTAACAGAGAGAAACTGGACGTAAACTATCGACATAAGATTCACGGTCCCGTGTCCCTATCAAGTGCAGGGTATATGGCGGCAGAGGAAGCTGGAGTGTTGGAAATGGAACAGACGTCAGGAATTGGCGATAGTGTAAAAATTAGCACTTGAGTTGGCATTTTCTTGACGTTTCTTGGATTAAAAGCAGTTGTTGAATGAGGCGATATTCTTCTTCATTAACGGAAATGACTTTCTTGACATAAAGTAGGAATCCGACAGATTACGAAAGCTTAAATTCTGTACCTCTCAGGTATATCGGTTGCGAGGTGAGAGCTACATTCCGCAGCTAAATCTCAACGAAGACTGAACTTTCGTTCCGGTTCCGAAAGCTTTGGAATGTAGTGGAAGTGACTATAGCGAACATGCAACACACTATAATTCATTAGGATTTCTGCACCGTGAATACGATCCCACGGGTGTATATGATGACCAAATTAATGCACACAATAATGTGGAACAATTTCAACAAACAAGTAAGCAGATTACATGGTTATCTAAAAACAATTCGGCAGTCCTCGTCAATAAAACATTCTTTCTGATATCCCATTGTATATATGTTCAGTCACAGGTAGAACAGATGATCGTGCATATATCCGTGAACACACCGTATATCACCATTCTCGTGTTCTACACGTAAACACACCGTATATCACCATTCTCATGTTCTGCACGTAAACACACCGTATATCACCATTCTCGTGTTCTGCACGTAAACACACCGTATCACCATTCTCGTGTTCTGCACGTAAACACACCGTATATGACCATTCTCGTGTTCTGCACGTAAACACACCGTATATCACCATTCTCGTGTTCTGCACGTAAACACACCGTATATCACCATTCTCGTGTTCTGCACGTAAACACACCGTATCACCATTCTCGTGTTCTGCACGTAAACACACCGTATATCACCATTCTCGTGTTCTGCACGTAAACACACCGTATATCACCATTCTCGTGTTCTGCACGTAAACACACCGTATATCACCATTCTCGTGTTCTGCACGTAAACACACCGTATATCACCATTTTCGTGTTCTGCACGTGAACACACCGTATCACCATTCTCGTGTTCTGCACGTAAACACACCGTATATCACCATTCTCGTGTTCTGCACGTAAACACACCGTATATCACCATTCTCGTGTTCTGCACGTAAACACACCGTATATCACCATTCTCGTGTTCTGCACGTAAACACACCGTATATCACCATTCTCGTGTTCTGCACGTAAACACACCGTATATCACCATTTTCGTGTTCTGCACGTGAACACACCGTATCACCATTCTCGTGTTCTGCACGTAAACACACCGTATATCACCATTCTCGTGTTCTGCACGTAAACACACCGTATATCACCATTCTCGTGTTCTGCACGTAAACACACCGTATATCACCATTCTCGTGTTCTGCATCAGCCACTATTGTTTAAGCCTTTGTGCAGCTGCCCCACCCAATCTGATTCCATCGATAATCTCCCCACCCAATCTATGATTCACATCGATAATCTCCCCACCCAATCTATGATTCCATCGATAATCTCCCCACCCAATCTATGATTCACATCGATAATCTCCCCACCCAATCTATGATTCCATCGATAATCTCCCCACCCAATCTATGATTCACATCGATAATCTCCCCACCCAATCCATGATTCACATCGATAATCTCCTCACCCAATGTATGATTCACATCGATAATCTCCTCACCCAATCTATGATTCACATCGATAATCTCCCCACCCAATCCATGATTCACATCGATAATCTCCTCACCCAATCTATGATTCACATCGATACAATTCCGACAGAGGAACAGCCATGTATTACACTCTATACCATCTTCATTCCATCAAGCCAATTTCTGCGTTCCCACTTCGAAATCCGAAGTGGGAAAATTCGAAGTAGGAACGTAGAAATTGGCTTGATAAAATGAAGATGCACTCCAAATGATTCAGGGATTTCTCCTGAAAGTCCGGTCATACATCCACAAAAATTTCCGGGAATTTTAGGCTGAAATTCAGGGACGATTTACTGGAGTTGAGCGAATTCACAATTGAAGTAATAGAATAAGACCAGAATTTCAGGCTAAAATCCATGAAAGTTGAGTTATGAAAGTATGACCTGAATTTCAGGAGAAATCCCTGAATCATTTAGCGTGCATCTTCAGTTTATGGAGCCAATTTCTACGTTTCCACTTCGAATTTCAAAGTGGAAACGTAGAAATTGGCTTGATAAAATGAAGATGTTAGAGTGTAATACATCGCTGTTCCTCAAGAGAAATATCCCTGAATCATTTAGAGTTTATCTTCATTTTATCAAACCACTTCGAATTTCGAAGTTGGAACATATCAATTGGCTTGATAAAATGTCAGAGTGTACTACATCGCTGTTCCTCGTGAGAACTCCCTGAATCAATTTCAGAGTGTATTTCTGGCCAAAAAGCAATAATCTTTCCACCTCATCAACTTCAATCTATAATTCTCATCGATAGAACTCCGACAGATGAACAGATATTTATTAAACTTTTGGGCAGAAAGCAATAATCTCCCATGCACCCAACATAATTCAGGCCCATCGCTAGATGTATCAGGTTAACAACTAATACAACTAGAGCCCAAGTGCTTCAAAATACGCCTTGAGTTCAAACATCAAGACTTACATAATTAAAATGAAAAATTTCAAAATTTCCACAACATAGCATTGATCATCCTGAAACAATGCCGAGAAACTTGGACTAGTCTCGCGCATTTCCATGATAAATGAGAATAACTCTGGGAGGAAAAACATCTCAGGAACTTAACTGAACGCATTCCATTAATTCGTTTTCAACATTTTTCAGTCCTCACGACGGCGCCTACATGTGCCAGAACACGAGTGTCCACAGTTCTTATTATCCTGGACACGGATCATGCCCAGCCAATAATTGAATGAGAATAATGTTTTTCCCCGGATGAAATTAGGGGGGGGGGGGGACAGTATACGCGTCTGTTCAGTCATTCAGTGAGATCATTCGTATTGTAAGACTTTCCAAAACAACGTGGCTTTGATCACGTGCCACTGGTACACTGCTGCCAAATCCCCGAATGTCACCCGATGGTTAATAATAGGTGAGCTTGTAGAAAGCGCGCCTTTTTATTAATCAAAGTTAAGCATATATTAAAGTTAAGGATAAACTAATTTACATCTTGAAAACAATTTCGCTGGCGCGCTCAAAATAATAATCATTCTCACCCTCCATTCAAAAATCCTAAGCACGGACTGTCACTTCAATATGTCATTCTCAATGATCTAATTCCGACAGACGAGTAAAGATGTATACCAAGCATCAGATAGGACATTCACTATTCAGCCGTCGTCCATGAAATAATTTCCGTGTCAATAATTAATAGACCTATAATCGTGTGACAGTTATACCAATTCCAAATGTGTATGGAATAAATATAATAAAAACACAAGATGGTTTCCTTCAAGAGAGAAGCGGTCAACAGTTTTCCATGATGTCGACAAGACATGATGAATGATGTTTTACGCATCAAATACTACTCACTGACGAGTATTCTTTATTCTTTATCCAAATGAATGTCAAGTCGATTCCAGAGTATGTATCTCAGTCATACTATGATTATGACTGTTCACTTGAACACCATGGAGATAAACACATGCTATTCAAACGACGCTTAGCTCCGGGTTAAGCTGAATTAGACACAGCGCCAGAGAACTTGCGCAGTACGATCGTATTTTGCCGTCAGTATACAACATTTATCACAGAATCGAGAAACTTTGAATGGAGGCGTTTGGTGGTACAACCGTGTTTGACAAGTTTTTGCAGTAATATTATGTTGCGTTGATTAAAATCGTCAGTCAGCACATGGTTTAGCAAATGCTATACCAGGCACATATGCATTTTCTTCTGGAATATAATTGCTATCCACAAATGGGTAGTTAAGGGGCATTTATACCCGAAAATCTGATTAGTCAAATTTTTCATCCCTTGTCCGTCTTTTGGCGATTTTTCCCCAAATGACTAGAGTATGCATGGTCACGAAAATTCACCCACTTGTCAATCTCGACACGAGGAAGATATTCAAAAAAATGAAGAAAAAACCCCTTAAATTTACATTTATTTTGTACGTAATTTTACTCAATGGGAATGTCAATCGGGCTTCACCCATGCAGTTAAGACTTATAAGAACCCCAAATGCAGCGTAAAATTGACCCACAATTTTTGTGTCAAACAATAATACATTTTACTGGACCACAATTTTCCTCATGGTACCTAACATGTGAAAATACGAAATATTAACCAAAACCGTTTTCAATATTAATTTTCATTTCATATTCCCTTATTTTTCAGGTGAATTTGATTTTACATCGGGCTAATATATCCGTCCTGTTATATTGTTTGACACTTGTAGATCAATTTGACGCTGCACTTGGGGTTATGGTTAAGCCCGATTGGCAGTCCCATTGACTATAAAATTATAGGACAAAATAAATGTAAATACAATTTTTCCCTTCTTTTAATATCTTACTCGTGTCTATAGAATGACAAGTGTGATATTTTGTATATGTCCCGGGCGTTTATGATAGTCGATCCGTATTTAAAATAAAATATCAATGTAGCTCACGAAATCCAAGCTTTGCTGTACCGACGAAGTTTCACACCTTTCTGACTCCACTGCAGCCATAGTTCAGTTCAGTTCAGTTGGTAGATCCCTCCTCTATATAGGAGCACCTCCGTATAGGAGTACATATTAATATACAATCAATTGGAACCACTCAACATTTATAGCTCAACTATCGTGCTGTGAAGTGAACATTTATACAATTCTACAATTGGACGAACTACTATCAGCGCGAGCATAAACAATTCAATTAATGAACGATTTTATTCTTAGGCAAAGGTTTACACCGTCGGTGCACCTGGCCTTTGTGTAAATCCAGAAACCTGCATTACTAAGTGTATATGTGGTGCTAAGATGTTTTGACCTCACCCTTACTGTTAGTAGTTTACAGTCATGTACCAAATTTGAAGTTTGTGGGCATTTTGGCTCCATTTTTTGGCAACTGATCTATTATTTACTCAAAATTTTGTGTAGATCACGAATTTCGATATTGCCATTTTTTCACAAACCTCTGGGGTAGTCATTTTGGATTTCAGCCAAAATATAGGCTGAACTCGAACAAAGGCAGTTAATTTTGCGCGGAGCTAATGTCATCACATGATGCACGGTTAATAGGTCATACGATCACCTCCCATATGTGACCTTATTCCAGGTTACGGTATTCTACCGTATTTTGACTGTGAATAACGGTATCCTACCTTATTTATAAATATATGGTATATTACCGTCAAATTTACGGTAATATACCGTAATTCTGAAGATACGGTAGATTACCGTCAGGCTTACGGTAATATCCCGTCTATTTAATGGTAGTTTGTTACAGTGTGGGCTAATTTCTGGCAATACGGAAATAGACGGATGCGAGATTGGTTCCGCCGAAAATTAATTGTGCGCATGAGAAGATAAGATTTGTTATTGTACATGTTGTACTGAGCATCTCATTTGGGACAGAGTACAAGACACATCAAAAGCAGAACAAATAAGAAGTAAACAAACAGTTTCAGTTTCCGCTCCCCGAAATCCACTAGGCCAGAGGTCAGTTTTCGCAGGTAAAGTGAGGTCTGGGGCTAAACTGAAGAATCGCTTGATTTATAAGCTCATTAGGAACGAAAGCCAATCACACCGTTTGCCAGATACCCTGGCTATGGTCAAATTTTCTTTAGTGTATATTCAATCTGTAAATAACCGGTGTATATATATGGAGATTCATAGAAAAACTCCAAACTCGCATTCATCTGGTTCTGACTCTGATCGACTGTGGACTATATCCCACGTGTCTCCATGTATATTGCCTGTCCGCATTACTAGTTCTGACTCTGATCGACTGTGGACTATATCCCACGTGTCTCAATGTATATTGCCTGTCCGCATTACTAGTTCTGACTCTGATCGACTGTGGACTATATCCCACGTGTCTCAATGTATATTGCCTGCCCACATTACTAGTTCTTACTCTGATCGACTGTGGACTATATCCCATGTGTCTCAATGTATATTGCCTGTCCGCATTACTAGTTCTGACTCTGATCGACTGTGGACTATATCCCACGTGTCTCAATGTATATTGCCTGTCCGCATTACTAGTTCTGACTCTGATCGACTGTGGACTATATCCCACGTGTCTCAATGTATATTGCCTGTCCGCATTACTAGTTCTGATTACTAGTTCTGACTCTGATCGACTGTGGACTATATCCCACGTGTCTCAATGTATATTGCCTGCCCACATTACTAGTTCTGACTCTGATCGACTGTGGACTATATCCCATGTGTCTCAATGTATATTGCCTGTCCGCATTACTAGTTCTGACTCTGATCGACTGTGGACTATATCCCACGTGTCTCAATGTATATTGCCTGTCCGCATTACTAGTTCTGACTCTGATCGACTGTGGACTATATCCCACGTGTCTCAATGTATATTGCCTGCCCACATTACTAGTTCTTACTCTGATCGACTGTGGACTATATCCCATGTGTCTCAATGTATATTGCCTGTCCGCATTACTAGTTCTGACTCTGATCGACTGTGGACTATATCCCACGTGTCTCAATGTATATTGCCTGTCCGCATTACTAGTTCTGACTCTGATCGACTGTGGACTATATCCCACGTGTCTCCATGTATATTGCCTGCCCACATTACTAGTTCTGACTCTGATCGACTGTGGACTATATCCCACGTGTCTCAATGTATATTGCCTGCCCACATTACACGACTATGGTCCGAGAATAAATAAAAGAATTTGAAGAAACTATAGTATAAAAATTCTCGCTATGGAAACATGTTATTTTATATTATAATATATTGTGCTTTATTTTTTGTCCATATACATGCCATCGCGGCCGATTCGATTCTTGGTCATACTCGTTACCTGTTCAGACGAGGAAATACCAAACCGTCAAAGCCACCTGAGAAGCAATATGATTCAATATGGTGAGCATGTGAGCCATAATCAATATGCAATTGTCTCACATAAAGGTATAACGGGGGATGCGCAATATGCTCAGCCTCATACGAATATAGCTATCTCTTAATGTGGTAAACTGCAGATTTATATAAACCACGAGAAATATATATTTTGTACTGGTAATAAACACGTATTTCTCAAGACATGTATCGTCGTATACACAGCCACAAAAGGAAGTTTGCCTACTTCGTTATGTTGTTTGGGAGACAGCGACGTCTGCAGGCTTGTGTTATATACAATATACATATCGGCGGTACATCATGGAACGGAATATTGAAGAGTATTAATAGTCCCGAGGAAATAGGCGCATATTATATATGAATAGTACGGAAGCATAGATAGGACATGGGTTAAAATTGTTTTTTTGTCCACGAAATTATCTCCGACCCGGAGAAAATTATCTCCGACCCCGAGATACATCTCCGACCCGAAGAAACTTATCCCCGACCCGGAGATACATCTCCGACCCGGAGAAACTTATCTCCGACCCCGAGATACATCTCCGACCCGGAGAAACTTATCTCCGACCCGGAGAAAATTAACTCCGACCCAGAGATACATCTCCGACCCGGAGAAACTTATCTCCGACCTGGAGATACATCTCCGGCCCAGAGATAATTGACCAATGGTGTTGCAGCAATCGTTACCGCCATTTTTAGCCCACCATCACCAGATGGTGGGCTGTTCAAATCACTTTTCGTCCATGGTCCGTCGTCCGTCCGTCGTCCGTTCGTCGTCCGTCCGTCGTCCATCCGTCGTCAGTCCGTCCGTAAACAATTCTTGTTATCGCGATTTCTCAGGAACTACTGCATGGATCTTTCTCAAATTTGGTACACAGGTTCCCCTTGGGGTCTAGTTGTGCAAGATACCTTTTCCGGTCCGATTTGAAAATCCAATATGGCCATAAGGCGGCCATCTTTGATTTCCCCATGAAACATTGTTATTGTGATTTCTCAGGAACTACTGCATGGATCTTTCTCAAATTTGGTACACAGGTTCCCCTTGGGGTCTAGTTGTGCAGGATACCTTTTTTGGTCCGATTCGAAAAAAATCCAGTATGGCCACCAGGCAGCCATCTTGGATTTCCCCATAAATATTTGTTATCGTGAATTCTCAGGAAGTACTGCATGGATCTTTCTCAAATTTGGTACACGGATTCCCCTTGGGTCTAGTTGTGCAAGATAACTTTTCTGGTCCGATTCGAAAATCCAATATGACCACCAGGCAGCCATCTTGGATTTCCCCATGAAACATTGTTATCGTCATTCTCAGGAAGAACTACATGGATCTTTCTCAAATTTGGTACACAGGTTCCCCTTGGGATCTAGTTGTGCAAGATACCTTTTTCGGTCCGATTTGAAAATCCAATATGGCCACCAGGCGGCCATCTTAGATTTCCTCATGAAACTTTGTTATCGGGATTTCTCAGGAAGTACTGCATGGATCTTTCTCAAATTTGGTACACAGGTTCCCCTTGTGGTTCAGTTGTGCAAGATACCTTTTTTGGTCCGATTCGAAAATCCAATATGGCCACCAGGCGGTCATTTTGAATTTCCTCATGAAATTTTGTTATCGTGAATTCTCAGGAACTAATTCATGGATCTTTGTCAAATTTGGTACACAGGTTCCCTTTGTGGTCTAGTTGTGCAAGGTACCTTTTCTGGTTCGATTACAGAATCCAATATGGCTACCAGGCGGCCATCTTGGATTTCCCCATGAAACTTTATATCTCAATTTCTCAGGAACTACTGCATGGATCTTTTTCAAAAGACAGGCGGCCATCTTGGATTGCCCCATGAAACTTTGTTATCGTGATTTCTCAGGAAGTACTGCATGGATCTTTCTCAAATTTGGTACATAGGTTCCCCTTGGGGTCTAGTTGTGCAAGATACCGTTTCAAGTCCGATTCGAAAATCCAATATGGCCACCAGGCGGTCATTTTAAAATTTCCCCATGAAACTTATCGTTATTTCTCAGGAAGTACTGCATGAAACTTTCTCAAAATTGGTACTCAAGTTCCTCTTGTGGCCCAGTTGTGCAAGATACCCTTTTGGTCGGATTTGAAAATCCAAGTTACGCTTCAAATTAATACGGTATTCCAGAGTTGTGACGTTGCATCACAAGAGTCGCCGGATCAAGTGATTCCGAATTAAAATGTATTTCTTCAAAATTTAAATCAGTTTATAAGTCCATGCCGTTGCAAGTGAACTGCCCCACCGTTTCGTCTGCCGACAGGTCGGCTACACGAAGGGACGTCACTCTTGTGAAAACGTCACAACTCGACAACTGTAGACTACTGCGTGTTTCAATCCAAAGGAGATAATCAGGATTCAGACACTTTTCAACATTACTGCACGGACCGGATCCCTTCAATATTAAGTTTTGTACCATCTTACTATTTTCGAGCATGGTATCTTAAAAGAGATTTCTCAAACTAGCCCAGTAAACAGAACAGAATTAGCATTCGTTCCTAATTATACAATCTTACATGTAAGTATGTGTCATAGTTCATGCCAAAGTGTCAAAGAGATCTGTATTCGCTTCCAGTACCCAATGATGACACGTGCAAAAAAAAAGACTACAAAACGCTCATTTCGCTTGTACTATAACAACCGACATCAAGTACAGTTTCTAGAAATCTTGAAACTCCTGAAACTTAGAAAGATAATATCTTGGTGTTTTCCAGTGTCCCTTTTTCGATCTATTTTCGCTCAAATTCGTTTGTTCTTAGTAACAATGGACAAAAAGATCCTCTTGTCATTAGCTTACAATTATAGAACGATGGTGGGCGCCAAGATCCTTCAGGATCTCTCGTTGTATGTTTGAGGTATGGAAAGTCACGTACGCTCGGTTATAACAAGTCATCTCTTAATCCATCCATGTTTATTTCCCCATAACAATAGCGTCTTTGTGAGCTCGATTCTCATTGATCAATTATCTCCGGGCCGGAGATGTATCTCGGGGTCGGAGATAATTTTCTCTGGGTCGGAGATGTATCTCGGGGTCGGAGATAATTTTCTCCGGGTCGGATATAAGTTTCTCCGGGTCGGAGATGTATCTCGGGGTCGGAGATAAGTTTCTCGAGGTCGGAGATGTATCTCGGGGTCCGAGTTAATTTCGTGGACGAAAAAATAATTTTCATGTCCTATCTATGCTTCCGTAGATTAGCGTGTCTATGGTCTGTCTGCATAATTGACGGTTTGTAAATGTGGTGAGGCCTATAAATAATCGGCCTGTGCTATCGTTACAGCAAGGAGACTAGCTTGGACAGTGCAGTGCAGTGCTCAGAGCAAATATGATTTTGTTTCCAGAAACTTCCCAGGTTTCCAAGATCTTCGTTTGTGTTCAACCGCTGGATTATTGGACATCAACTATACCCCGTTACGATAAAATTTCAAGAAGGGACGTGTATTCAGGTCATCAGACCCCTGGATATTTGTCCTAGATAAATTCGAAACTCATCAGATATAAATGTATGCTTGAACTGAAATTATGAAGACGGCGTTTCACACACGCGATAAAAACACGTCTGAAAATTCTATCAAACATGCTGCATATTATATCAGATTATTATGACATCAACTGATACTATTCTCCAACAGCGCACATAAATATAGACTTTACAATATACCATTATACATTTGCATGGGAATATATATTGTTGAAATGTAGTACATACGTTATAAAGTATATGTGTCATTCTTCATGCAACACCTTGAATATTCGCCAATGAAGGACAAGGTGAACGAAGATGATGCAATTCAAAAATACTACATTATGATGATTATATATAATGTCTTCATTTGTTCCTTCTCCGTGAGAAAACTCGTTCATTTAATCCCGCTTCGCATTATGAATTTGCACTGGACTTTTTGCAGTGAGAATGTCGTGAAAAATCGAACAATTAATTCCATCAACACGTGGAATACGGGACTATTCATAGCGATCAGTTTATAAGGAAAGTCGTATATGTTTAATGAGTGGAGTGAATGATTGGATCCCAAGTTTCACCTATACCCCGTCACACGCATGTTCATGATCAAAGGACAATACAGACCATATAGGCATGCTGAGAGAGAAAACATCATATATCTATTCAAAATATAGCAATGATGGCAACATAAATTTATCCTTTAACAGATGTGTATCCTAATATTGACAAGTCATTTTACAAATATAACCGATTGAATATTTACGATAAACAGAATATAAATCCATATGCAAGTCGAACAGATACAGCTTCATGTATAATGAACTCTTTTTCACCGTATTATTGGACACGTTAGCAATCAATATTATATAGTTAGCCTCCTCACTCAGTATTTTACTGAACAACCGAGTGTTAGTGGCTATTTTCGTTCTCCACATAAAACACATGGCGCCATATTGTCGTATATTTAAGCTTGATAAACCGCGGTATTCATTTTCACTTATAAAATTTCACATTGCAAAATTCACGCTTGGTTGCAATACCTTATTTCTGCCAGGTAGGCAGAAGTAAAGGGAAATTGTCCAAAATTTCGTGATTAACCTGTGACATATTCACTTGTCCAATCTCTGGTGTTTTCGGAGTTCGAGAGTTTGGGCGATGCTGTATAATATTGAGAGTATGGTATAAGCCATATAATGAAAACTATCCGGTACACTCAATTGATTTCAAACTTGTCGAATGGTTTGAAAATACAGACACTACAAAATAGTACTGTAAAACCCCATCGTATACATCCGGAACTGAACTTTAAATTCTACATCCAAAATATAGGTTCAACAAACGGCATTGTTGAGTGTGTCCTAGATTAAATATTGTTTTGCACCAATATTCATGCATGCATATGGATTTATTCACTTGAGACTTTAACACCAAATTCTGTTAAATGTACTTCATTAATTCTACAAATTCAATATTCAATTCAGATCCGACAATAGAGAATAAAAATATTCAAACAAAAATGGAGAAACTGAAATACCAAGATATTTCAAGTTTCTCGAAATTTGACGAGGACTGAACAACATGTGTACAATGCCGTGTATGTCGTCACTTCGCTTATCCCAATATATATGGGTTCGTGAGCATTTTGTTCAGGATATTGATGTGTATTGTCATAATTAAATCGTCTGGTTTTTCTATTTTCCATAATAGTCACTATTATGACTGTTTGTACTGAGAATGTCGTGAAAATCGAACAATTAATTTCATCAACACGTGGCATACAGGATTATTCATAAAGATCCGTTTAAAAGGCAGTTCTTTCATACCAGGCTGTAATCCCTACTCGTGTATACCATATTCTCTTTTTTCCCCCCTTTTTCCCCCGGTTTTCAATCTACAATGCCTGCGGCTGAGTGTTATATATGAACATTCGAAAATGTGCTCCTTTTTAAACCGTATCACCAATTTTCCATTTTGTTCTAAGTTCTATATTCGTGCAAGGTGACATAAATCGGGAGACTGTAAGCTAATTCCTATGATTTGAATCAAACCCGACGGAACCATCAATATAAGTTTATTGAGTGGGGTGAATGATTGGATCCCGAGTGTAGCCTATACTCCATTACACGCACGTTCATCATCAAAGGACAATATAGACCACACATATGTTAAATATTGAGAGAAACAATGATCGTATAGAAACACTATAGATCGTATAGAAACACTATATATAGCTATTCCAAATATATAACAATGATAGTATAGAAACACTATATATAGCTATTCCATATATATAACAATGATCGTATAGAAACACTATATATAGCTATTCCATATATATAACAATGATCGTATAGAAACACTATATATAGCTATTCCATATATATAACAATGATCGTATAGAAACACTATATATAGCTATTCCATATATATAACAATGATCGTATAGAAACACTATATATAGCTATTCCATATATATAACAATGATCGTATAGAAACACTATATATAGCTATTCCATATATATAACAATGATCGTATAGAAACACTATATATAGCTATTCCATATATATAACAATGATCGTATAGAAACACTATATATAGCTATTCCATATATATAACAATGATCGTATAGAAACACTATATATAGCTATTCCATATATGTAACAATGATCGTATAGAAACACTATATATAGCTATTCCATATATGTAACAATGATCGTATAGAAACACTATATATAGCTATTCCATATATATAACAATGATCGTATAGAAACACTATATATAGCTATTCCATATATATAACAATGATCGTATAGAAACACTATATATAGCTATTCCATATATATAACAATGATCGTATAGAAACACTATATATAGCTATTCCAAATATATAGCAATGATAGCAAGATGAAATGCTGCTTTAGTGGATGTGCACTGTATCCCTTGTATCCCTTGTATTGACAGGTCATTTTATAAATGTAGCCCATGGTATTTACGATTAACAGAATATAAATCGATATGCAGGTCGAACAGATACAGCTTCATGTATATGAACTCTATATCACCGTATTATTGGACACGTTAGCAATCAATATATATATAGTTAGCCTCCTCACTCAGTAGTATTTTACTGAACACCCGCGCGTTAGTGTACTGGCTATATACGTTCTCCATATAAAACAAATGGCGCCATATTGTCGTTAAGTACTAAACTTAATAAACCCGGTATTCACTTTCAATTATAAATTTCCATATTGCAAAAATCACGCTTGGTTGTAATATACCTTATTTCTGCCAGGTAGCCAGAAGTATACAGTAAAGGGAAATTGTCCGAATTTCGTGCATGGACCGATGTAGTGGAATATTCACCTGGAGCACGTTTGGGCGATGCTGTATAATATTGTGTGAATGGTATAAGCAATATACAATCCAAGCTATACCGTACACTCAGTTAATTTCGAGCATGCAAGTTGGTTTGAAAATACGAACAATAAAACGTAGTGCTGTAAAACTTCATCGTATATGCATCCGAAAACTGAACGTTAAATTCTGCATCCTATATAGGTTCAACAAACGGCACTGTTGAGCTTGTGCTATTGTATTGCACCGATATTCATGCATTTATTCGCTTGAGACTATAGAACCAAATTCTCCAAAATGTACTTGATGATTAATTCTACAAACTCAATATTCAATTCAGATCCGACAATGGAGAATAAAGATATATCCACATCTGACAACTTATCCCTTAATTCAAGTATATGGAGAAACTGAAATACCAAGATATTCCAAGTTTCTCTCAAATTTAGCGAGGAATGAACAACATCAGTCTACAATAGCGTGTATAGTCAACCCGCTTATCCCAGGGCTATAGAGGGGGCTCAAGAGCATTTTGTTCGGGATCTTGAACGTTGGAATATCTTATCAACAACCGTTGTATTTTGAAAATTATTTTCATTCAATATTATCAAACCGTTGTTTCCTGTATAAAACCGCTTATAATTGAAAGATTAAGTGTGAAAATGATGAATTATTATCCACTATAAATGATATAAATATCACGGTGATATCGTGCCAGCCTGGCATGGCCCGCCCCTTGTACTTTCTTGCTACGCCTGGTAATTTCGTATCATCCTGGTATACTTTCATGCTACGCCTGGTTATTTCGGATCATCCTATAGTAATTTCGTGCTATTCCTGGTAATTTTGTACTATCCCGATAATTTTGTATTATCCTGGTAATTTCGTGCTACGCCAATTTTGTGTCATCCTGGTACTTTAGTCCTGATCCTGGGATTCGTTCGCCAAAAGTGGTCCATCATTTCACTTTAAAGCCCAGAGAGAGAGAGAGAGAGAGATGGAGTTTTAAGGTTTAACGTCGCGTAGTCGTTTTATAGAGATTGTATATCATCGAGCAAAACAAGGACTGGATCGCTTGGCTGTTATCAATATTGTGAATTAGACAGCTGGTACAATCCAAGTTTAAATCACCATAAAGGGATTTCTTGGATCAAATTGATCCTCGTGGTGATTCCAATATATAATGCATGTTTGATGCTTCATCCATTTATCGCGATGGATTACACGAAAAACATGTGCGGCGTGCAGTATATCGTATTGGAACGACTTGTCCTCCATACTCAATATGTTTTTCATCAATCTTAAAGTCTGTCCATTTTAATTAGTCGTCTACTTTGGAGCTTGTCAAAAATCAATAGTTAACTCTGCATAATTTTTTTTGTTTTTGTTTTTGTTTGTTTTTTTTTCTTTGCAGCGTGTGGAACAAACTGAAAGATTTCTCCATAATATCGATAACATATCACGCTTGTGAAATAACTTTGCAATTTTCCCCATATGAAACTTCAGTACAGTTGTTTCATGTACTGGGTCTCAATTGCATAGGGAGACGTCATAATATATCCAGGTCTACTGTCACAAAGGTCATTGATGCCGTATATAGTAATAACAGGCGGTCCGTAAAAGTGTTGCTTATATCCCATGCCCAGTGAAGTTGTCGAATGATAAACCGAACACACCTATATATGACCGTACACGGAATTGTTGACCTTTGTGCTAATAAACACGAATACATTATGACGTCTCCCTATGTGATTGAGCCCAAGTACACGAAACAACTGTATTGGAGTTTTATATGGAGAGAATTACAGTTATTTCAAGCTTGAAATATTATCGATATCACGGAATAATGGTAGTCATTTTGCAGAATTTAGTTTGTTCTACACAATGCAAAAAAGAAAATTTATGCAGAGTTTACTACTTATTTTAGAGAAGCTCCAAATGAGACGACTAATTGTCCGAGGACCAACATGTCTCTTTACAATACAGGGTCATTCCACATCGATCGTCATCGATTTTCTTGAACTTGCCATGGTTGTTACGTAAAAACGCATCTGAACCCTAAATTACACACATCTAGGTCAATAACGTTCGGAAATATAGGTCATTGAAATTTGACCTTTGTGTTCATCACAACCAGTCATCTCTGTAACTATGACACAAAAAGATGATTCTTGCATCATCTGAAGCTCTTTTAACTACCACCACCGTTGACCTCTGAAAATCGAAGCCGCAAAATGTGAATCACAGGTAGCCTGCTATGGTAACAAAACTTCATGAGAATTTTGGAATGGGCGTCCCACGGGTTCTATCCCGAGAGCTTGAACTGTGCTGAATATGATAAGAGAGCAGATAGAACGAGTTCCGACATGGTATACATCATCTCTCACAATCTCACCTGATTCATCAAATTTTAATATCATTGGACTCTTATTCGTGGAGTCCATCCTAAAATTTTCAGAAATTGTTGTATGCATATTAGCAGGTTATGTGTGACCTAAATGTCCTGAATTTTGAGAACTATATTCAAAGGTCAAAAATATTGAAAACTTCTCCGTCACTCATTATCAGCATATTTTTCGATATATTAAGCAATATATGATGGTAGTTAAAAGAGCTTTAAAATGATGCAAGTATCCCTTTTCTATGTGCAATAGTTAAAATACAGTTATGGAGCTATGACCGGTTGAAAATGTTAGGGGGTGGACATTAGGTCAAATTTCAAGTACTTATTTCAGAAAATTATTGGCAAACATGTATATATCGGTAATTTGAGATAAGGGGTTAGTGAGTGAATAGAATTTAACGTTGATTTCAACAATGTTTCAGCTATATCGCGACGAACCAACTAAGCACCACCCAGGCCAGTTGTGTTCCCGCTACTTCAAAGACGAAATCTTTGAAGCAGCATGGAACCAGACACCCTCCATCCACCCCATAAAACACTGAAGACAGCGCACATGACACAGACAGGACTTACATGATACAATAAAGACAGGAGATATTACAGTGCTAGACATCACATATCAAGTTCCTGTTGCTTCTCAGCAAAATGCCTTGAAGCAACAGGAACCTGAACCCACCCAACCACCCGCTTTTGAGATAAGGTTTTTTTATATAACCAAATTACAAGCTAAATAGTGACGATCATGTCCAGTGTTCGGTTGATTCGGTGTTGAATGACCCAGTACCGTATAGAGACAGAGGCAAGTTTGTGATAAAATGCCTGCACATCAGACATTTCGAATATAGGCACCCTTCATTCATAAGGAATCTCCGTCCTTAATCAACAACAACATTCGTCCATCTACGCAGGAAATCACATGTTAATAAACACAAGCTAAAATAGTCAAGCATTTCAGGCATTAATTGTGTTACAACTCCAGCACAAATGAAAACTGCTGACCACAGAAAGCCACAACATCAAGATGTCCACATGTTATATGACTCCGAATATAGAAACTAACGTCCCGAATTTCAATGGAGAATGGCGCACAAAGGTGTTCAATGTTTAAAGTGACCATTGTCGAGTCCATAATTCCAAGGTCCAGAGGGAAATAAACAGTTTCGCATTGGTACTACAATTGGGCATTTATTTGCTCGAGTGGCAATTTATGTTATTAACACATTAAGTGCTGATACCCGTTGTATTAATTAACACATTAAGTGCTGATACCCGTTGTATTAATTAACACATTAAGTGCTGATACCCGTTGTATTAATTAACACATTAAGTGCTGATACCCGTTGTATTAATTAACACATTAAGTGCTGATACCCGTTGTATTAATTAACACATTAAGTGCTGATACCCGTTGTATTAATTAACACATTAAGTGTTGATACCCGTTGTATTAATTAACACATTAAGTGCTGATACCCGTTGTATTAATTAACACATTAAGTGCTGATACCCGTTGTATTAATTAACACATTAAGTGCTGATACCCGTTGTATTAATTAACACATTAAGTGCTGATACCCGTTGTATTAATTAACACATTTGGATCAGGTGTATGTCGATACTGATCCAAAAACACAATCTATCAAATAGGATAGGATATGGGTTCAATCAAATAAACAAGTATTATATGTAGCTGGTATGAGGAATACATTTTCGCACAGGAGATAGTCGCTGTTTTCTTTTTATTCCTTCGCGAAATATATTACCGAAACTGAGGTACATATGACTGAAATATATATTGTTATTCTCATCGATGACTCCACCGAAGTATAGAACCCGATTACCTGAAATTAATACCCTCCTATTCAATGTGAAATTAGTAACTCTGTTCAAGATGTTTGTTTGATGTCTATTATGCTCGTTTCAAAATTAAAAAATGTTGTTACGCTATACCCTAGACGGCGACGGCGCACTAGGGCATGCATATATGTGTATCTTATTCACAACCATGCAGCCTTCGCCAATATCTTACCCGACTCCCATTAACGACAAGTGTACATCTATCATATACACATCTGGTCTTGCAGATAATTAAAAAATACGGGATTATTGTGGAATTATGACGTCTATTATATTATACTCTAATAGTATACGATAAGATAAGACTTTATTTGCTCCTTATGCCCGAAGGCTAATGGCACAGCATGTTAAAACAATACGTGAGGACCCCCTCCCCTCCCCCTTTCGCTATGCATCCCTCCATTCTTATTCTTGAACTGTCTATGATAACTACCTGAGATAACATAGATGCGTGTGTGACAAGCCAACTGAGGGGACACACATCGCTCACATATGTGGCTGACATAGATGCGTGTGTGACAAGCCAACTGAGGGCACAGTTTAACTCTTAATAGCGACAAGCAGCCCGACTCCAAAGCAGACAAAACAATGCAAAATAAAACCACGCATATAACAATATGTGAATATAATAAGGGAAGACTGGTGAAATATGGAAGTGCTGTGAAGCTACCCTACATGACGTGATTTAACTATAGCCATCAAGCTTCGCTATACCCTATAGTATCTACTATATTCAGCGCATTGCACGGTGTACTCTGCTATGGAAAGCATACAGTAGTGATAACCTCACAAATAGATCTCTCAAATTCTATATCCCTGAGACTGATTTCACATGCAACTGTTACAGACTTTCTAAAAATAAGGTACACGCTTAAAAATTTCTTAAACTTCATGGAAAGTCCTTTAACTATCATAACACAAGCGGAATGTTCCATAAAAAAGGAATGAAATATTTCGTGGAAAGTGTACGCCATGGAAAATGTCAATGAATTTAAGGAATAATCCGCTGGTGCTATAGTTAATGGGAGGCTTGCACAAGGAGATAAACCGGGAGTGCTAGTTCTGTCAGCTGATTGATTAACTGGGCCAAAATCGAAAACAGGAAGTGGCAATCACAGAATCTGATTGGATGGTTTGTATTATATATCCCAATGGGAACAGTCCATCAAGTTTTAAGGATTTCGTTTTTCTCAAATGAAGAAATATATTTTTGAATACAGTAGTGCACTGAGCTTAACATTTTTAAAGAATCATTCAAATGATCGTTTTTAAACTGTCGCCTTTACACCGAATTATTGGCTATGTTAGAAATATAAGTCTCATGACGCACAATATCAATTGCCGATAACATAAATCAGCTTTAGCTACAAAATAGATGTTGCTGCAATGCAGAGAGTGCATATATATACGTGGGGCTATACAAAAAGTGCAACATTTGCGGGTGAAGCTTAGTGGGTAAACATACGAGACTCAAAGCAACTCAAATGCGAATGCAGACAGCAATGAAGGATTTTGATATAAGCAGAATGGGTGAATATAAGTATATATAACCCAAAACATCCGTATATTTGTCGAAGTTTATTCCTTAAAATGTTACGGTAATACATACATCACACATTCTTTTCTTCATATATGACTACGTTCGTTGTGACGACACTTCTATTTGGACCGTATAACAGTGCTGTTATTTTAAGTGTCGTAAATCTTATATATATATATAGGTCTACATATACATGCGCACAGTACAGATATACACAAGTTGCAAAAATAGACTATAAACACCATATATGTAAGTATCACTGGAGGGCGTAGTCTCAAACACTGATGCCCAATATAACCAAGAAATGCGAGCGTGTACAGAATACGTTGGTCACGTGTTCGGATGTTCCCAGTCGAGGCAATCTTATTAAATTAATATCATATCAACGCTATTTATACTCATTTGTATACAGCGACATATAAAATGGGGGAGCGTTGATAACATATTAATTAAGTTTGGTAGTCAAGATGGAACATCCACATATACCAGCGCATACAACTATTTTCCTTGTATATACCATTTTCTCTGTTATTTCTCCATTAACTAAAACGACATATACAACGTTGTACAATAAATCTTCGTAAAAATACAGGCAAACGATCACTGGTAATACTATTCATATACAGTTATATTTCAGTCGAATTTGATAGATCGGTGAGAATGTCCTTCCTGATAACTGTGCTCTGCACTGTAGGGAACAAACGTATACGGTAAATTACAGTTAGGCTCATTAAACTAGATCATTCGTTTATCATCACCTGTCCACCAGAAAGTGAAGCGTAAAGCGGGTGGGTGGATTTTTGGATACAAGGACTAAGTACGGAATATATGTTATGAAGCAGCTGATTGTTGAATTGCTAACTGTTGAATTGCTAATATGCAGAATATACACAAAACTACAAAATTTAGAAGACCATACTTTCTTACTTACTGGCACACGTATATTAAAGATGCAAGTTGTTTAAATAAACTTGAGTTTTAGACGTTCCGGAAAAATATAAAACAAACTAGGAAGAAGAAATACGGAGTGGGCAGCAACCAGGTAGGTTTGTGTCTGCAGCGTCAGTTTCTGTTTGAAATAGGCAATGATGATAAAGAAGGATTGAACGAATCTTATTTTATAGGAGAAAACCATAGCATCTTTATGCGTGTTTTGTAACAATGCATGAAGTTGAAGCAATCTTAATAAATTAATATCCTATCAATGCTCCCCAATCGTACATGTCGCTATATAGGATCTTACGTATTTCAATTGAATTTTGTGTTCTGGACGCCCATACTATGGATATTTAATAGCATTATGACATCACGGTCGCATCTGGACTCATCCATTTGCAGTCGGGGAGGGGAGATAGGTTAACTGTGTTCATTTACCCCAATGTTTACACCAAAGGTCAGCCCATATATTCACCCCGTATTATGGCGCCACAATATCGGGACCGCGTAAACATGAGCCGGCTAATTCGGCTGAGGCAACCAAAAATTCGTTGTCATCAATGTTCCCTTCAAAGAACTATGAAGCGTTCTCGGGATTGGTTAACACGCGAGTTACTGCAAGTCGGTTAGATCCTACAAGCGACAGTATCCAAATGGGGAGCAGATAGGATTTAATTTTAATTAGATTGGAAGTTGAAGTTATTTTCATCATAAACATCCGAAGTATGAAGAAGCGATATACCAGCTACATGTGCTCCACTAAGAGAATGTAATCCAATGGGACACAAGTACAATGAACACATCATTTTGTGTTTCGATATATATCTGTAGAGAACCGTGTGGTTATATACTCGCAGAATCCAACTGAACTATTACAGAACCATCATTATATACTCGCTATATCCAAATGCATGCATTAGTTAATAAATATATATGTACAGAAAAATACTCACTTTATCCAGCTGAAGTATCGAATTATTTTTAGGATAACATTTTCATCACGGATATAGTACAAAGATCGAACTTGCCTCCTCGGTCTCATACTGGAAAATCTGACTCAGCTTGTCTTGTTTAGAGCTTGGAGATAATCAACTGAAAAGGACGTCCGTTCGAACGTGAATACTTCCGCTCCAGATACAATAAAACACGTCCATTCTATACAAGAATTCAGCTGTGTTGCAAACCAGAGGCTATAGCACTATCTGGGTGCAAAAATAAACTAACTAGTTTGAAAATAGTTCAATGATTGCCTGTCATTGGCATACAAAAATGAAGAATATCTAGACAAGTATTTTTCATCATATCATATCTTGTTCGAAGGCTTGGAGTATCGTCTTGGAAACTATACGTAGGCGATGATAAATATATCTTCGCTTCATTCATGCACATGACACTTGTAATTGTTAAAAATGCCCGTACATAGAGAGTTAATAGCAAAACAGTCTATTTATAATAAACACCAAACCGATTTTCAACCAACTTAAAAAATTATTGAATACATTTTTAATATGGATTGGTGTTTTTTTTGTTTTTTTTTACTTTTTGGGAGGTTTTTTTTATACGGTCATTTCAATTTGTCTGATATCAATTTTACATGTATGAATTTCCTCAGTTATGACGATGGATTTATCCTGATATAATCTGTAATCATGAAACTAGAAAGTGCACGTTTTGAGAAAAATAACAATACTATAATAAAAGAAACCAGCTTAAATGTTGTTAAATTTGATAAAATGATAAAGTTCAACTCCTGGTAATTTTGACAAAAATTAAAATGTCATCACATCATTAGGAGGTCCACATCTTCACAGCATGTTATTGTTCAATGTTGTTCTGAATGCGGGGATATTGTTCAAAGTGTGACCATCACATTTTATCCAACTTTGCTCCATTAAGGATGTCCGCTGGTGGTTTTTGACTTTGGCAGCCATTTTGCCTGTTTCTCTATTGGGTTATCTCCCTTCCCTAGGTTAAGAGATGGGGATTTCCTTTAAAAGCCTTCTAGCCGAGAATTTTGCACACCAACATCCATCCAATTTGATGAATTTTGATAGACATTGTGATTATCTGCAAACAGTTAGAATATAAAAAAAAGTTAAATACTATATTTATATGAATTTTTCATGAATATGCTTCAAAACTAGGGCTATTCCCCATGCTTTCTGGGTTATCAAATTGAGCATGGGTCAGTCCACTTAACGTTGCCTACAGCTAAAGAATGCACACCAACCTATATTGTTTTCTTTGTTTTTCATCATATTACACGATTATGAATGCAACACCACACATTATTCAAAAAGTTAATTACTTTGATTTACCACCAGCGGACATCCTTAAAAACATAAAATTCCACACAAAAATATCTGGGTCAAATTTTGAAGAAAACAAAACTGAGGTGCCGATATTTTGTTGTTCTATTCGGTAAAGTTAACAATTCAACGGAAAATTTGGAGCTTCTCGAAAAATAAACATTCGAAAACTGAAGGCTCATTTTATGAAAAGGAAAGCATTTAAGTTGAAGTAACTTATCAATCTCACATCCAATTGAAATCCCACAGAAATAAGCTTCCAATAACATATACAATGTTGAGCAATGCTGCATGTTCATGTTTCTCACAATCAGGCGCTCAAAATGGATCACAAACCCTTAATGCATTCTAGGCTACTTCGTAGGCATAATTAGTCTATCGTGTTATGTTCATAAATACGCGTACTATATGTGTCCGTTATGTGTCCGTTATGTAGCCTGGCAGATGCTATCGTCGAAATAATCAGGTGCCCGTAAACCATCCTGCACCTCTGATAAATGAGGACAAATTAGGATTTCTCCACTGCCATCGTCATTCTTGTTTTCACGCTTGGTTGACTTCTAAAACCGGTCGGAGGAATGGTCCACATTTATCCAAGTCACAAATTAAATATTTGGGGGAGTTTTGTATTCCCCTGGCGACTCCGCTCTCCGTGTTTACCAAGCCGATCGCCGTGCTCAAGGCATGTCACATGCACGACCAGCCTATACAGGGTCACTCTGGGGATCCGCTCGGCGTTCTACAAAAGTCGGTTAAACTGCCTGGTTATGCCATCCAGCGGTCCTTGAACTTTGCCTGGACGATAATCCCCCCCCATGCAGACCGAGAACATTTTAATGTAAATCAATCTGTGAGGCGAATGTGATTCTGACGTCGAAAACCCGCTTTCAGGCAATCTGATTAAAACCAGACCTTAAAAGAACGCTTCCCATCTGACATGTCGCAAGATGGGTGCGGTTTTTGTAGGGTGCGGTTTTTGTAGATCTGGTTTTAATCAGATTGCATTACAGTTTAGCATATACGTCCTGGATTTTACAACGGGTTGCACACGGCCAGAATAAATATTTCCCCTATACATCAATTGCTATAGCAGGTAGAAAATGACATTAATAGTATACACCACATGGGTAGTGTGACTAACGTCACAGGACCTACGAAGTCGGGTTTGATATGATTTAAGTGTGTACTCGAGAGATGACTTGGGGGCCCTATGTGCTACCGCGAGAGAATTTATTTTGCAGTCTCTAATTGACACATTAAGGTGCAGAAATGGTTATTATTGTCTTGCATGCTATTTAGCAGATCTGCTACTTCGCAAATGATTTCTAAAATCAATGATATTTAGAAAGGGGTGTCCTACTTTGAAGATAATTTCTAGGACTAGTTAGCACTTCGACTTGCCTGTTCCCAAAGAAAATATATTGTATAATTAGCACAAATGCTAAATATTGAATATTTTTTCTAAATTGCAGCCAGAAGAAATATTTAATATTTATGATAACTCGCAAACGCAAATTGTCGGACTGCCTCTCCCGAAGAAAATATATTGTATAATTAGCACAAATGCTAAATATTGAATATTCTTCTAAATATTGAATATTTCTTCTAAATCGCAGCTCCAAATTGTCCGACTGCCTCTCCTTAAAGAAAATATATTGTATAATTAGCAGAAATGCCACATATTTTCAAACTTGCATGGGCTGGTGAATAAAGATGTTTAAGGCAGTCCCAAGTACACCTTCGTTGCTGGTCTGTGCAACTCCTCTGACAATAACAGGCAAGGCTTTGGTGTAAGACCTCCCATTGAAAAGGTAATATCCTGGACAAAAGTCTGTGCAACTCCACTTAGACAATAACAAATTATTCTGTCGTTCATCCTGGTTAAACAACGCGCATGTGCTGGTACATAAGATGTTTAAGACAGTCCCAAGTAAAGCTTGACTGGTGCCTACAGAACGGGCGATATATAGGCAACCTCACTGATGCAGACACCTGAAATGTATTCAGACTTACTGGTACAACAAGCCAATCATTCAACGACACTGTATGTTGGCATGCACCCAATGACCGAAAGTGTTTCGGAGACAATCGGCCCCTTTCAATGTAATTTCGAAAGAAACAAAACACCAAAAACAACATCTTCCTTTGGTACTTGATTGCAACAATCAAATTATATTCTAATTAGACGATATTATAAAAGTGCTAAATACTGAATATATTGTCTTTTAACTGCGAATCTCTTTCATTTAGTATAGATTATAAAAGTGCTAAATATTGAATGTATTGTCTTTTCTCAGACGCCAGATACTATTTAAGTGCGAATCTTTTCTAATTAGATGATATTATAAAGGTGTTAAATATTGAATATATTGTCGTTCTCGGACGCCAGCTAGATATTTAACTGCGAATCTATTCTAATTAGGTAATATTATAAAGGTGCTAAATATTGAATATATTGTCCTTTCTTCGACACGGCGTTACAGATATTTTAATGCGAATATCTTCTAATTAGACTAGATTATAAAAGTGTTAAATATTGAATATATTGTCTTCTCTCCGAAAAAGCTCTTGTGGATATTTAACTGCGAATCTCTTCTAATTACTATGGATTATAAAAGTGCTAAATATTGAATATAATATCTCTTCGCAGACACCAGCTACATATTTAAGTGCGAATCTTTTGTAATTATATAATATTATAAAGCTGCTAAATATTGAATATACTATCTTTCTCGGACGCCAGCTAGATAGTTAACTGTGAATCTCTTCTAATTAGATGATATTATCAAAGTGCTAAATATTCAATATATTGTCTGTTCTCAGACGTCAGCTACATATTTAAATGCGAATATATTCTAATTAGATGATATTGTAAAGGTGCTAAATATGGAGTATATTGTCCTTTCTCCGATACGGTGTTACAGATATTTTAATGCGAATCTCTTCTAATTAGAGTAGATTACTAAAGTGCTAAATACTGAATATAGATGCTATTAAAGTAATCCACTTTTCTGCCTACTGCGAAGTTTAGCAAAAATATCTGCACAATATTGCCAAGTAAGCTATTTCGCACCATGTTAAAGCATAGGAAATTTGAAAAATATCTAAAAAAAATGCCAATCCTGCACCTAATTAAATTGACAGTGGGTACTATTAACATTCCCAGATGTCACCGCTGGTGAGTCATTAGCGTAGCAACTATTATCGCCCTCAGTTCCTATTACCCTGGACACTTATCAGCCCAGCAGTGCAGCACGATCGAGGTCACCAAGTCTTGACTGGGCTTAAAGTCGCTTAACTTCAGTGATTTTACGAGAACCGGTGTGTCCAACATGATATACTGTATCAGGGAACCTTCAAAAGTCACAGTGAAACATACAGCCAAGGGTTCCCGATGGGCATGACAGTGCACTCGCTGAGCCATCAATAAAAAAATAAGAAACATAATTATAAATCAAATTTTCATCAGAATTCGGTCAGCTCAGAACCTGCTGGTAACAATGCCCTAATGCAAGTTCATGCCA
The DNA here is from genome assembly GCA_036873755.1 of Hanleya hanleyi. Lineage (NCBI taxonomy): Eukaryota > Metazoa > Mollusca > Polyplacophora > Lepidopleurida > Hanleyidae > Hanleya > Hanleya hanleyi. Next base: position 214,428 of record JAVTVY010006153.1, on the reverse strand, counting down.
AAAATCAAGATTCTAATGTCAACGGTTCTTCTTATTTTGCCGACGAAAGGATTCGGATGGACTGACTCACTCAATCACTCATTACCGGAGAATTTGCAAATGGTAGCCTACTTCGTAAAAAATAGATACAGCCATAAAGGGGTTCTTTTCCATTCCAATCCAGCATGTACGTGTCCTCTGGCTGTGTCGTTGGTTGTGATCAAATTCCGAACAGCGCATGTCAGCTGAACGACTATCGTCTGGCTACAAGCACTGTCCGCAATTGAAAATATCGTTAACACGCTCTTAGCGTTGAGATTACTCCGCAATATATACCTTCATTCTTTCCGCTAAAAGCCTATGTTTCACCAACCACATATATCCCAAAAGTATTTAATGAATAGCTTACACCAAAAAAAAAGTTAGATTCTTGATTTTCTCGCCGTTCTCAACGGATCTATTTGCGTAGGGAGTATATATGTGCGTGATTAGTCCCATCGTAACAAACCCACGTGTCCCCTGGTCTTCGGGTCTGTGCTAGAGCATTCGACTGCGGGCAGTGCTTGAAGCCAGACGATAGTCGTTCAGCTGACATGCGCTGTTCGGAGTTTGGGTTGTGATCTGTTGAGCGGATGTGGTGTTTTTGGCTGATGTGGCAGAGATTCAGATGTTTGAACTCTTGCTTTGTTTCTATTGATATACCAGTCCAAACCAGTTGGTGGGGAGAGTGGGGTGGGGAGTTGAATACTAGATTTAGTTTCGATTACCAAAGCTTAGTTTTTATAAGCTAGCTTACATAATAACATTTCAACCACTGACCATCTGGCCCATGATTATGCCATCCGTTGATAGGGCGATCAGTGGAAGGCGACAAAAGGCTACTGGCTTTGCTACTGGCTTTGAAATACACCGGTCCGCAAAAGTGTTCCAGCTCGAGATGTCCAGCTCAGCATATCTTGAGTTCAGCGAGAACATACAACTGCAAAGGACTGCACCGTACACCGTTTTCATAACTTCTGCTGGCAACTGCATGGCTAGTGATGTTAAGTGGGGCAAGCTCCAGCTACTGACACATGCTCACTCAATGCAAACTGCACACATATCCGAATATAATGAACAAACCTCCGCCACTATCTACCCCATTTTCGTTCTGTTTAGAGATTATTAAACCTGAAGAGATGCCCGTTTCAGAAATGTATAGATTGAAAATATTTCCATTTAAATCATGGCGAAATATTTACCTAAAAAGGTGGTATCAATTCGCCGGGAATTTTTGCGATATACCCAGATTCAGATTCAGATTCATTTTATTGTATAAAACACCTCATCGAGGCCGTATACAAATTTAACAAGAGGAATACCAATAAACAGTCAAGATCAACATATTATACAAGATGTTTAGGCCTAATGTCCTAATCACAATCATGCACGCTCTTTTTGTTTTTTTATCATTTAAGTCTCTCCATAAAATAAAAGTCCATGTATACATTTCTCATCTAGAGTATTATAGGATTATGAAAATATAAATCTCATCTCTGTATCTTCAATCGTTTTCTCGTAATGTCTAAAAGGGAACGTGTAAACGATCTCCGGTGAAAAAGTTCCGGCAGCCCAGCGGAACATTCTGCGATAGGCCGACAGATACCGACACGTAAAAGCTGCGGACATACGGCGCACATGCAAATCAGAATATAATCGAGCAAAACACCAGTAAATAAGGTGAGTTGTGTTTTGTTTTTTGTTTTTTTCGAATATAGACCATCAATAAAATTTAAAGATTTTATGGCAGGACTAGGGAGAATTCGTTGATATTTTAGAAATCTCGGCACTTTCACGCTTCAGCATTTTCTAAAACGTCTATGGTTCAGAGAAAAGTTTAGTATTCTCATCAGTTTACCGATTTACTCCATTCCAGAAGAAGATGAAGCGTGAAAGCGCACAAATGTGAGTCTTTTACATTTTTCAACAATATTCGGCAGCTTCTATTTTCTAAAATATCCATCAATTTTCTCTGCATGGTCTTAACATAACATCTTTAAAGTTTATTAATGTCTATAAATTATAGAAAAAACAACAACAAAGATTACTCACCATATTTGCTGGTGTTTTGCTCGATTATATTCTGATTTACATGTGTGCTGTGTGTCAGCGGCTTTTAACATGTCGGTCGGTATCTGTCGGCCCATCGCAGAATGTTCCGTTCGGCTTCCGGAACTTTTTCGCCGAAGATCGTCAACACGCTTTCTTTCAAACATTACAAGAAAACGGCTGAAGATACAGAAATGAGATTTATATTTTCATAATCCTATAATACTACAGATGACAAATAATTGATGGATTTGTTATTTTATTGGGGTATTTTTAACGAAAATGATTAAAAAATTAAGGTGGTTCATAACTCAAAACTCCAGTGACCAATCCTAATATTTTTTGCTGTGGGTAGTTCGGGTGTTGATCAGCAGTAAAAGCTGAAAAAAATTGATGGTCTTCGATCTAGATTTTTTTGTACATAGCCTGCCGCGAATATCACCATGTCAGCCGTTTTTGCCAAAATCATGAAAATATAATTTTCACAGTGAAAATATAGGAGAAATATAGGAATTTTCTTAATAAAATATAAGAAAATACAGGAAGTAAAGGTGTTTAAGACAGATCTGTACTACATTGTATATATGTTTCAAACGTGTTAGCTTTCTGGTGTTTAATCAAATTACTTTCACTGAATGCGGTCATAGTGGTGGTCTTTCAGGTGACCTGTTCTGTTGTTTGATTCAGCATAGAGAGATTTAAATGTGTTCATATTTGCCGAGCGAAGCGAGGCGAAAACAAATTTCTGAAATGAATTTCCTCATGTCAGTTTGACTCATTACAGAGCATTGATGAAAGTTTCATGAGAAAAAGCCAAAATATAGAAAATATAGGTTTTGAGTAAAATATAGGAATGACTCAAAAATATAGGAAAATATAGGAAATATAGGAGGCACTTGAAGGCCTGAATTTTCTGCGCAACAAGGCCAGGAAGTCGAAGCATACGGATATATATACACAGGTACTGTTTATTTTTATACAGAAACCTCAGCGGATCTTAGAAACACGTGAAAGTTGAATATAAATGCATAAAGTTTATATGAATTGTACATTTCATCGAGCTGGAAGACGTTGGAAATTGCATTTTCAGACTATGAAACCATTTCCAAAATCGAAAATCATCTGGTGAGTGTCCCTATCCCCATAGTTTTATAATATTTGCGACGCCATTACCTCCCCTGATAACGTCTCTTATCAGAAAAGGCGATATATGACGTTGGGAGAGTTATTACAGGGGAAATAACCCTGAGTAATGACGCCGCCGACGTTGTTTGAGGCATGAACCACCTTTTAACATTTAGCTCCCACTTGACGTCACTAACCAGTTCCCGCGCAAAACAGCAGGGGTTATGAAAGCGGTCTATATTAGCCGTATATCTGACATTCAGTGGCTAGCTCTAATCCATACAGATTAACAATATCACCAGCTGATGACAGTAGAAATAATTATCACATAATTAGATGATTATTCTATTACATCTGCATGTTTGTGGAGATATCTGAAACTGATGCCGACAATATACCGTAAACTTCATAAGAATGAGTGGTATACAAATGTTACACTTCATATGTATACACTTATTGAACGCCTCACGGGAGAAAAGTGTACCATTCTGCATAAAAGTGTTCAAATGCACACATCACATTTAAACACATATTTCCTTATTTTAAAATACTTATGTGTATTCTTCAAAAAGGGTCACATAATCTCACACTGTCAATTTCGATAACATTGTAGTGATTTCTTTTCACATTTTACTGAAGTGTTCAATTTATTTTCAAATTTTACTGAAGTGTTCAATTTATTTTCAAATTTTATACTGAAGAGTTCAGTTTATTTTCACATTTTACTGAAGTGTTCAATTTATTTTCACAGTTTACTGAAGTGTTCACTTTATTTTCACATTTTACTGAAGTGTTCAAATCTATAGAGTCCACACAGACAGTACCGAAAAGCTAGCTATAAGGTTTCAAGAGATACATGTATTGTGCTAATAGCATTACTATATAATTTGGAAAATAGGTCAAGGTCAGTCAATGAAATACTGGTCAATGAGCGAACGTAATTGTATTGTGGTTTTGGAAAGGACAGCCCCAACTCTTCAGAAGATGAGGCCAATGGCAATATCTTAATGAATTGACCGGTCAATGAGCAGATATCTCTGTGGTATATATTTACAAAGTCTATAAACAGAGATACTATTTAGCATCAATTTTGTTTTCAATGTTTAATTTAACCGGGGAAAAGTAGGTCAAGGTCGGTCCTTTTTAATAATCACGATATAGCTTCATATGTGGTATGGACTTAGCTGGCTATAATGTCCGCAAGAGATATTGTGTGAACAAATATGGACAAACGCACGACGCCGTCGACGGCAACACCAGCCAAAAAACACAACCTTCAGGGAGGTGTGAAAATTCAAACTCCGCCAATATCACGGTATACCGTTATTTGGCAGTTAAGGAAAGGGTAATCGACCGGACAGCTGCATGGTTACACTTCAAATTGTAATTGTACGGGATAGTTATAATACTGTTGTGACATTATATATTTCGCACTTGCAAACTATAGTAATGGTATAGATTAATCACATATTCTAGATAAATATAGAAATTAAACACTATTATAAGATCTGTAATGAATAGTTTGCGAGTGCCTTAGATTTGTCACTACATTTTCAGCTATATATGCCTTTTACTGTTCTGCTTTTTTGACACGATGTCGTATGGTTCACCCTATATATGGAACATATTAAATAGACCACATCAGCTGAACGAAGACCGTCCCAAACCTTGTATAAGACGGTACTAATCTATATTTCGCTCGTATTAGGATGCTCATTAATATTCCACTGAAAAAAAGCGAAAGTGCAACTAGATTGATCTGTCCATACAGATTAAACAATTTTAGTTTTGGATTTTATTCCGAACTGTGGCGAATTTTCATGTTTAGGCACTTCGGCATTGCAGAATATTATCGGAACGATATGTCTTCGTGTGTGGACAGAGATAGCTAAGATTCATAGCGTCTCCCTTCCCTCACCGCTATGCCGACGACAAATACATTTCCCTGGTGTAACTCGAACATCTCCATGGCGCACTTATTATTACCTTTGCGCCCTATTGGACCTTCATTAACTTGAGAAAATGGACCGCCACGAATAAAAATACAGAAATGGCAGACTAAATGGCCATTCGTCGGTCAAAAATTAATTACAGACGTTAAAATTATCCCTATGGAGCCTCAAAATCACCTGAAATGGAGGTTCAAGAAGATGGGCATTTCCGTCATAATAGACCCCGTGTATACAGGGGATGATGATCACAACATCGACTATGGAAATTTTAACGTCTGTAATTAATTTTTGACCGACGAATGGCCATTTAGTCTGCCATTTCTGTATTTTTATTCATGGCGGCCCTTTTTCTCAAGTTAATGAAGGTCCAATAGGGCGCAAAGGTAATAATAAGTACGCCATGGAGATGTTCGAATTACCACCAGGGAAATGTATTTGTCGTCGGCATAGCGGTGAGGGAAGGGAGACGCTATAAATCTTAGCTAGGACAGAGACTGAAGTTAGAGTGGTACTGTATGTATTGCCAGGTATTGCTTTCGAGAGTTCAGTTATTCTGCTGGCAACAAGCCATACCAGCCTGCCAGGCAACTAAACTACTTATTTGTAAGTTTCAACGTCGACAAAGAAGAAAAGTAGAAACTCGCTTGATAAAATGAAGATGGATATTTCCTAATATCCATATTTTCCTACAGGACAGTCCAGGAAAATTATTATCAGACATTCCATCTTTGTCATCCTCGAGACCTTTGTCCCGGGCCTATATATGGATCCATATTCATAAATATAAACGTTGCATATATAGGATACAACGACAGTTTGTCGAGTGTCCTATACCTTGTTCGTTAGTTTCATTCATGCAGGACAACAGATTGTTGAAATAAAACAAACACAAGGGATGAAATATATATACTGACACAACACGCAGGATTTCACGATCGATATAACGGAAAACCTCCGTGTTTAGTCAAAAACACCCATGTACGTCATGCATATACATGTACATCCCCGAGTTTTGGTGTTTAAGCTTATACACTACAGGTATCGTATAATGGAATAAGAATTTCTGAAGAACGATCCATAAAGTAGTTTTATGTCCAGCATCGTGTATCGAGGCATTTGTATTGGGATTTTTGTAGTATACCAGTAAGCAGCTTTCGACACCTCATACGCACGAAAAAAAATCATATATGTTGCTTAACTCCCAACCATGAAGTGCCTTTTTGATATAAAATACGCATACGTTTTAACATACAGAGATGGGACAATGTGGTTGGTTTGTAGATCCCGTCACAATTTGTCCATGGAAACTGTTGTACCGGTACATATAGTTAAGGTTACACGATGTCTTCTCAAACAATCGATGGTTGGCAGAACGTTTAGCGGTTTTAGCAAACGCAGGGCCGACATGTTAAATGTTTGCTATACATCAGGCCCGTAGCCAAAGGGGGTTTTCTGGGTTCCGGCGAACCCCCCTTTCGGAAATTTTATATATATTTTCTCATATATAATGCCCTTTTCAAACACTAAGCGAACCCCCTATTTGCCCCTTTTCCCATACAGCGAACCTCCTGGTGTGCCCTTTTAGAGTGAAGGGGAACCACCCCTGAGTAAATCCTGGCTACGCCCCTGTACAGATATAGCCAGTCATTGCACACACCAATATAAAACTATGGAATCGACAGAAGGGTATAGAAGGCCCATTTACAATTTAAAACTGCAGCAAAGATTAAAGTTTTGTGATCTTTCACTGTTCGTGTTTATAATATTCCCACATGAAAAGAGTTTTAACCATGCCATGGTAACCTCCTAGTGCCACGCCGCGCATACAGTGAAACAGCGGTCATGTATATTTACGACAGGAGGTTAAGACTCGACAATGGAAGAGGGGAAGAATGCGTAATTCTGTAGTAACGGTATATGGGCTGAATCAGTTAGAAATCTTAATAAATTAATATCCTATCAATGATCACCAATCGTATATGTAGGGACAAGCGACAAGCGACATACCCAAATGAGAGAGCAGATAAGATTTAATTTTAATTAGATTGACGACGAGTATTTACACAGAAAACTTGTCATTTTTTTCTACTCCTGACGGTCGTGATCGTGATATTCTATACTTTTTCTATGACTGAAGAGGTTCCGGAGGCAAAATGAAAACTGATATCGCCAAATAATTCAACGATTAATTTATGAGGCCCGAACATCACATGCAAGGTATTGATGGGTGAGGAAAATGATCGAGAACAATATTATAGAGAGTATTTCATAGGGCCATGGATCTCTAAATGTATGCAGCAATACGCAAGATTAGCGAATGATACAGTCATGCAACCTCCATTATCAAATGAATATGATACAAGCAGATATAGGACAAAACCCAAACCCCGATCACATCTGTACCTCACAGGGGGCGTCCATCAATAGATAATCCTTTTAAAATAGTCCCTATAAATACAGCTGCCTTCAGCTATATACAACAATACAATACGCGTCAGGACTTTAACATGCATTGGCACATAGCTCTACGAACATGTAAACGCCGTCTGATTCGAGTCAAGTTAACGTGTATCCCTTCCATTCTGGAGAAATTAGTAAACAATACTTGTTCAATAGCGTGGGGGAAATAATGAAAATTTCGCATAAAGAGATGACTGGTATTATAAGAGAAATGATATAGACTTTCAATCCGTCAGATGCATAATTCAATATACCTGTACGTGAAAAGAGAGACATACATGTGTCAGAATGATATGGAAGGAATACTCTCTGAAAAAGAATACAATGTATACATATATATATTATATTATGAATATATGCTATCTATATATATTATATTATGAATATATGCTATCTATATATATTATATTATGAATATATGCTATCTATATATATTATATTATGAATATATGCTATCTAATGTCATTTATCAGAAGGAAAGATTAAGAAATATCGTTTCTTACGAAAGCTGGAGAAATACATTGTAAACGATGGAAGAACATGAATGATATGGAGATGCAATATGAAAGAATAATTGCATCCATTTCAACTGATGTGTATTGTTATCATAACATGACGACACGCCTTTTCCATATCTATAGGCCCAAGTAGGCCCTGTATCTTCTTTCCATAATAATCGGATACGTGACGGGAAGTCGAACGTTCATTGCACAGCTCACTGTAGGATAACACAGTTCTAATATACAATGTATCATTAAAAGCCATACCGCTACACAACATTCATATAAGCAATTTCATCAATAATATAATATTTTCTACTTCATCTCTTCCAGAATTCAATAACGTACTTATAATTCTACTTAATTTACGAACGGAAGGAGACTGGATCTACATAGCGCTCAAGGTCTTAACATAGGACGAATGGGTCGCTAGAACGGCGAAACAAAATTCATTCGAAAATTACGATATTTAACATTTTTACTTGATTTTGATCCATAAAAAGCTGGAGTGGACTCTTATTTAACTAATGCCATGAAAACATTTCAGTAAATGAAACCATAAATTAGGTAATTATCCGATTTCGGTAAGTCGTCGTCGAAAAAATGTGGATTTGTAATACGAGCGACACATGTACAGGCACAACTCGGAGCAGTTACAGTTCGTAAGCTAAATTTCTCATAATTTCTCATGGACACAAATGTTTGGTATCGATAGAAAGAACAGAAAATCCCGAAACTTTTAATGCAAAAACTATGTGGATTAGTTTTAATTTGACTGAGATTTGAGTTATGAAATACGCTACATCGGCGAAAGGTAGCTCACCATTCGTCCATTTCAGTTGCTCACGTGCACCAAGGAGCGAAATTTAACCTCTAAAGTGGTATATTCAGAACTGGTGTGAGATTCCTTGTGTGTAAGAGCGAGGAGATTTATTGTTTAAATTAATCATGGATATTTTCCTTGAGTGCACGTTCATTTTGGGGGGATAAGTCGGAATTTCATTTGTTTCCATTCATTGTAAATCCGTGGTACACAAAATGGCTGCTACACTCGGGATAGAGAATGCATGGGCCTCAAACGAGGGGTCTCCGCTGCTCATATTGTAGAAATGGTTAGCAAACCTACCAATCTTCTCCCCGTTTCCGTCTGTTCTGCCATCATTGAATGCATAAATCCAAACTTACAGCAAATTTTTTGGAGAAATCAATATTTTACTATGTCTTTTTAGTCAGAGCACGACAGCCTAACTTTTTGTATGTCTTTTGACGTCACAAATCTCAAGCAATTTGATGTCACGTGACCTTTGACCGATGAGGTTCACGTCGGTTACTTTTTATTATCCTGTTTATGAAAATAAAAATGTACGTTTAGGACAGTCAAATCCATTGATGTATCAAGGTTATGTACCTTAAAAATAATAATTTTATTTCTAATATATCTAAAGTTCTAACAATGAATTAAATACAACGGAACAATATGAAAAATATGGCAAAACAGGTGCCCCTTCGGAATCACCTTTTTGCGCTTGCGCGGTGTGAACAGGAAGTTGACAGTGCTGTGTATTTGGCAGAAGGTACACGGGGTTTGTTTTCACGTCGCCGTCTTTTGTCTTTCGTAATTATTGAAGAATAGCTGGAGACATCAAGACAATATGATATCGTTCGTAGCGAAGGGTTAGTGTTATACAATGAGTGTTGATCACAGAGTTTAGACGAGTAGATGGATAGGGCTCTAAGAGCTTATCTCGGGACCGGCGACGTGGGCTCCAAAAATTAATTTTGACAGATGGCATTTTTGACCAGGAAAACCAACTGGGATTTGGCGTTTCATGTGACAGTTCATATCAACCACACCTCGCTTGTTGGTAATATTACCACGATCACGTGGAGTCGATGACTAACGTCCCGAGACTGTCAATGTCATATATATTCTAGATGCCAGGGATCCGATGTTCCACGATAAGTGGAAACTCTCAAAATCAGTACGAAGATTGGTTGGTTCAAGGTTTTGTTAACCAAATGTCAAGTGAACACAGTGCCCAAGCTCTATCATGGAGAAAACTGTACCTCAGCAGGGCCAAACTGAAGGCTTCAAGTAGAACTTCGGCTCTACTCTCCGGCTTTGCAATGGTGAGCATTTCAAATATTCAAAAATAAAACTAAAAATTCTGCTTGTTAAACAAATGCGGCAATAAAACGGCAATAAGAAACAGATTCTAGATGCTGAAATGTTGAGAGGTGATTATATTCATCTAGTACCCTCCCACTGGTTATTGTTGGCATAGAATGTTGTTACATGCAGCTGCTCAAATTACATTAAGCATATTTAATTTTTTAACCATTGTGGGATGGCTATTTTCATCCCTAAAATTTCTAAATTGATAAGTTTCATCCTGAATTCTTCCCCCATCCTAATTTCATTATATTTTCCCCCTAACATTTGGTCCCATGTATTGCATCCATGGAAGCTCATCACAATCTTTCTCTCTAATTTTCTAACAATTCAGCCTATCAAATGTTCTAACCTGCATGTGATTAATATCAAGTGATTTTTTTAATATATATATATTTATTTTTTTGTTATTGTATGTACATTGAATTTTGAGCTAAACCAATGACATACATATGCTGAATTTGTGAGTATTGGGGAAGATTTGGTGTGCAGCAAAATACTCCCGTACTTGATACACAGATAAAATTGTACGTTTGCATTTTGTACATGTTATTTTGAAAGCATATGAGATAGGACCCTCTGTGGGTCACAAATTATTCACAGCCTACAGTAGCAGATGCTGTTCCTCTATTTGTCACACTGGTATAAATTCCTGCACTCCTGTTCCACCATTTATTAGGAACATGAAAGTTTCTTTAGCTGTTCAGGCTTTAATTAATACAAGTATGGCTAATGGGCCACACTTTTAAAGCCTGGATTTAATTCCATATAGATTCTATTCTGTCTGCTGTAATACTGTTTACTATGTGGTCTACATTGAATAGGTTTAGCATGCACAACAATCGGCCTGACTAAAAGTAGGTCACACATTCATTGCATAAACTATATTTATATTCTATTTATATTCTAGTTTTTATCAAACCTGTGAACCGTTAGTAACTTAGGACCTAAAATGTGGCGAATGTGGTTTTAAATTAATTAATTTTCTTATTCAGACAGTGTGAGCATATTATAGCTCATTTTGACCAACCAGCGCCCGAGTACAGTGATGTTCTGCTTCATGTAGTTGACTGTTAACATTGATAACATGGATTTAGATTGACAAATTTTACTGCAATAATCTAACCACATTTATTTAAGTATAATAGTTTAGTAAGTGTTGCAGAATGTAGTTCGCTAACACATAATGTACTTCCATAATTTTATCATTTGTACCCCAGTAAAATCAAAAGTTATGCAAAAGCCCAACTCACACTACGAACATTTTGTTGTATTAGAACAGAACAGTTTGTTCGTGTTTTTGTTCGTGGTAACCTCACACTGCGAACATTTTTTCTTGACCGCCAGTCGCTGCGATCAAGAGCGAGGCCATTTTGTTGTGTCATGTGAGAGTGGCTTCATCACATGACCGACAGCGGCCAGTTGATTGGATAACTATTGGTAAATGTTCAAACACATGTTCGTCATCACCACACACTGAAGACAAAAACTGTTTTGAGGACGAAAACATGTTCCGAAAATCAAACATGTTTGATTTCACGAACTTGTCCCTCGAACAGAATGTTCGTGTTTCTGAGCACCTCACACTGCAGACAAAACATGTTCTGAACAGTGTTTTTGTTCTAATACAACAAAATGTTCGTAGTGTGAGTTGGGCTCAATACAACAAAATGTTCATAGTGTGAGTTGGGCTAAAATACTCAATCGGTACCATTCACTCCTGGGTTAAATTTATGGTTAAAGATCAATGACAAATTTTGGATGAGAGTCCAACAGTTCTGCAGTTATCTTAGTCTGTGTTCCTCTATATAATATTGTGTTAAAATATTTTTGGAAGATAAAGCCTGCATGGATAATGTGTGTCATGTAGACTGGCATTGTCTACAACCTCATGGGTCTGGCATCACTTGTGCAGGAAATAGGATATTTATTCATCCGATAACCAAAATGTTGCTTCTCATTCCAGATAATTTGTCTATGCAAAAATGTCAGATTGTCTGACAATCCACATCTAGTAAAGAATGTGTGATGGTTACCCGAGAAAAACTCCCTCGGACACTGGCGTGTGTATATCTATTGTCCAGGCCGGGTCAGCTGCCATTTATGACGTCAAATGCACAGTCGACTCTGTGCTATTTTGGTGCGTTCTATTTTTAAATGAACAGGTTTCCTTGACAATAACGTTTTTGTAGGCCAGTCGTACAGAATTATTCGTTTCGGTCAGTACCTTCGGTCGAAATTCCATTTTTACCCCATTTTCAAACAATACAAAAGGATTAGTTATTACTCAATGTATATATATTAACTCGCAACCGTCTTTTAGTTAAATAATTTGCGATTATGTGAAATTATTGCTGTTTCAAAAGTAACTTCTTTTAATGAGCTACGTCATTGTAATGTTGCAAATCGAACTTGCATTAGAATATCTGGTAGTATGACACAACGGGAACTTGACCCCGCCTCGAGCTGGTCATCATCGGCTACGGCTGTAGGCGCTTCGATGGTATCATCATTCGCAGATTTCAAATCTACATAGTATATAGCCCTACATTGAGGGCATAATACTCCTTCAGTGTTGACTTCAAAGTCACTCCTGCGTTTCACCCACTCTAACTGTGAACCAGACATTTTTCTGGTCTGGCCTGAACGTGTATTCTTGTGACAACACTCACACTTCGACTTTTTGAATGGTACATTACTGTTCATAGTGAGAACTATAATGATTCTTAAATATAAGGAGAACAGTTCAGGAAAATACACATGAAGCTTCCCTCGTTGTTTTATACATGGGAAGTATTGCTGACCCATGAAAATAAACCCATTCAGTCACGGTGACTTGGACATGTTATGAGTGTGCTGCAAAATTTGAGTTGTAGCAGTGAATGCAGAAATGTGTATACACAGTTATATCTATATTTTATTAATACACTTGTCCCTCATTATAACGCTGGAGTTGGGGGACAAAATATTGACCGCACTATAGGTGAGTCGCACTATAGTGAGTTTTTATTGCAGCAGCATACATATTGCACGTATATATGGGGGACATAACACTGGTGTGCTATACTGAAACCCACTTTATAATGAACCATGTTATAATGAGGGAAAAGTGTATCACTGAAGATTGTTTCACATAACATAAATAAATCCAAAGGTTAAATATTAGAAAGAAAGAATAAGAAAATAGGAAGAAAATTTTTCTGATCCAAATGTGAATCGAACTCATAGCTCAACAAACTGGTCACCACACTGTTTTTGAAAGGGGAGCAGCCTAACAACTGGACTACGACGACGTCTACTTGAAAAGCATTTTACTTGCTCACATAACGTTTCTGGTAGAATACAAGCGAAGCATTTGCACAATTTTTAATTTTGATGAAATATGACACCTCAAACCAGAATTATATTTCAACCGATTGTAACACTAACCATTTTTATAATAAATACAAACAAATTGTTTTGGTTTGAGATGTCATATTTTATATATGAAGGGAAATCCCTTCAGAAAATGTCCCTAAAATGTCGAAAGAGCACATTCGACCGTTTTCAAACTTGAATAAATCCAGTTTAGAGCAATTGACAATCACCATTTCGCATGATATAAAACTTCAGCATTTTTACAGCACATAACAATCACTTTTACCCGTTTCACTTTCAAACGAAAATCATGTTCACTACCGTCACGTCCGAGGGAGTTATTCTCGGGTAACCATCACACATTCTTTGGGTGGTGTAATTTGTCATATTTGTCCCCCTCCCTTTGTGACCTTCACTCTGAATGTAAAATTGTCACTAGCTTGTAAACAGGACCACCACTTCTGGCACACTCAGTCTAAATTGATGAGCAAAGCCAAAGACCACATGTGTGCAATGTTAAACATGCTATGATAAGACCCATGTATGCCTCAGTGGGTATAGCTTCCCTAGCTGCTGTCACACTGATTGAGGCTCCATTGGGTGAATGTCAGTCAATGTGGACAAACGTAACACAGCCTGAATTATTTATTGAACTGCCAGATGGAATGTAAGGCTATTTGGACTTTAAAATTTCACACCAAATCTTTGGGTACCAGTACTGACATTAATTGGCTAACAAAGGGCAAAGTTAAGAATTTATTTACCCAATCCTGCCTAGGTGGTAGGATAATATCTCGGGGGCACCGTACTATCCCCTGTACCTCATGTTATATATTCCCTACTTTGTTTGTCACTGGGTTTACTGAGAATGGCTTCCTCTGAATGGTATACTAAAGGAACAGTGTTAATGGGAAAGCCCCGATATGCTAGCAATAGCAGTGGTTATTATCACACCCCAGTGAGTCCAGACCCCAACAGTAAGGGTTGCTCGGTGTCCTGCTTGTCTTAGTTCTGCTAATGCTATGTTTTTTATGGATCAACAATTTGAAGCTCAGATATGCCCATGAGTAGTGTGACTAACGTCACAGAACCTACGAGGTAGAGTGTGATATGATTTAAGTGTGTACCTTGGTCTAAGACTGACCATTCCCATGGTCGTAGGCGGCATTGAGACATGTTTTTGCCAATTCCGAGGTTTATAGGTCACCTAATAAGGTCGAATTTTCAACAAAAGTAGGTCAGCTCAGAACTTGCTGATAATAGTACCCTAATCCATGTTCATGCCAAAAATCAAGGTTCTAATGTCAACGGTTCTCCTTATTTTGGATTCGGCTGGACTCACTCATTACCGACCACTTTGCAAATGAGAGCCTACTTCGTAGGAACATGGAGAAAACCACCACAGATGGGTAGGTGAATACAACTGCCATAGATATGCAGGTGAATACAAATGCCACAGATATGCAGGTGTAAACAACTGCCACAGATATGCAGGTGAATACAACTGCCACAGATATATGCAGGTGAATACAACTGCCACAGATATGCAGGTGAATACAGCTGTCGTGTGCGGACCAATTAAAGTACTAGCTTGTCTGGTGCGTGTCATCAGTTTATGATCTCCCGGGAATCTCCCTGGTCTGACTCGTGGTGAACGTGCAGGCAACGTTGTGGGAAATGTCGGAGTTTCACACACATTTATAGTATAATTCTGTTGCTCCTTGTGTTTGATTGGGATATGTCAGAAGTCACGAAACGAAAGGAAGAATTGGTTTTCCTAAAAACAGTTAGAAATTGGTCGTTCGGTGTTGACTTTGAACCAGTAACTGAAGATAATGGGAACATTTCAATATTTCTACACTGCAATGCTATACGACAAGACTCGTGGTCCCTGACATTGAGTTCCGTTTTGAACTATGTTGACGGAATCAATTACGAACCTCTGTGAAGTAAATATACTTTAATTCTTAAAATACTTTAATGCCAATTCACCATGCTTGAACAATGGTCACAAAGACAATACTGGCAAATGAAAACCGAACAACTTCATTTTGTGACATTTAAAAACAAAAGTTCCCATACAATTATTTCACAGAACCTAATATTAGTTTCCCATGAATAGAATTAATGGAAACGAAAATAAAAGAAATTCTGACTATTCACGAAATATTCTGGCCTGTATACAGTATTGTATTGTAGGTTAGAACTGCCACACATGCATACATAGTTGAGGAAAGCTGTCACAGATTTGTATGTGGGTGAAGAACACAGCAGCAAATATATAGGTGAAAAAGCAGTGCTCACCAGATAAATAATAAGAATGTAGCTGAAGCTTTAGGTGGTGAAAATCTCCCGAATGGTGTCGGTGAAGCAATCTGCCATAGATATATCCAAGAAGAAAACTGCTACAGATTTTCAGGTGAAGAAAACCATCACAACTATGTAGGTGAAGAAAAGTGCCACATCTATGCAGGTGAAGAAAACTGTCACAGTTATGTAGGTGAAAATAACTGTCACGCCGATGTAGGTGAAGAAAAGTGCCACGCCGATGTAGGTGAAGAAAACTGTCACAGTTATGTAGGTGGAAATAACTGTCACGCCGATGTAGGTGAAGAAAAGTGCCACGCCGATGTAGGTGAAGAAAACTGTCACAGTTATGTAGGTGGAAATAACTGTCACGCCGATGTAGGTGAAGAAAACTGTCACATCTATGTAGATGGAGCAAGCTGCCACAGATATATAGGTAAAATTTGCCACAGATATGTAGATGAAGATAATTACCTCATGTACAGGTGTGTAGGTGAAGATGGCTGCTACAGATATGTAGGTAAACAAAGCTGCCACTGATACATTTTATATTATTCTCTGATATTTCTGTACCTGTCATGTGTAATATTGTCTGGGGTATTACACACACTACATAATTGCTGATTATGCAAATAATGCTATGCAGGCAATACATTTTGTCTGAACAAGCTGTCACAGATATATAGGTAAAGAAAGCTGCCACAGATATGAAGGCGAAGAAAGCTGTCACAGATATGTAGGTGAAGAAAGCTGCCATAGATATGTAAGTGGAGATAGGTGCCACAGATATGTAAGTGAAGAAAGCAGCCACAGATGTGTAGGTGAAGAAAGCTGCCACAGATATGTAGGCGAACCAAGCTTCCACAGATATGTGGGCGAAGAAAGCTGCCACAGATATGTAGTTGAAGCAAGCTGCCACAGATATGTAGGTGGTGATAGCTGCCACAGATATGTAGGCGAAGAAAGCAACTACAGATGTATAGCGAAGAAAGCTGCCACAGATATATAGGTGAAGCCAACTGCCCCAGATATGTAGGTGAAGATAGCTGCCACACATGTAGGAAAGAAACCTACCACAGATATGTAGGTGAAGAAAGCTGTCACAGATATGTAGGTGAAGAAAGCTGCCACATATGTGGGCGAAGAAAGCTGCCACAGATATGTAGGTGAAGCAAGCTGCCACAGATATGTAGGTGAAGCAAGCTGCCACAGATATGTAGGTGAAGCAAGCTGCCACAGATATGTAGGTGAAGCAAGCTGCCACAGATATGCACGTGAAATCTGTCACAGCTATGTAGCTGATCAAAGCTGCCACAGACTTGTAGTTGAAGAAAGCTGCCCCAGATATGTGGGTGAAGAAAGCTGCCACAGATATGTAAGTGAAGAACACTACCATATATGTGTATGTAGGTCACTGAAGCAAGTGGCTACAGAAATGTAGGTGAAGAACGCTGCTACAGATATGAAGGTGAAGAAAGGTGACACAGATACGTAGAAGCCGTCACAGATATGCATGTGAAATCCGCCACAGATATGTAGCTGATGAAAGCTGCCACAAATACAAAGAACCCTGCCACAGATATGCATGTGATGTCTGGCACAGATGTGTAGTTGAAGAGCACTACCACATATATGCAGTTGCAGAAAACTGACAGAGATATGTAGTTGAAGAAAGCTGCCACAGATATGTAGTTGAAGAAATCTGCAAAATATGTAGTTGATCAACTGTGCCAGAGATACGTAGTTGAATAAGGCTGCCACAGATCTGTAGCTGAAGAAAGGTGTCACAGATATGAAGTTGAAGGACACTGCCACAGATTTGTAGGTGAAGCAAGTTACCACAGATATTTAGATGGAAAAAGCAGCCAAAAATATATAGGTGAAGAAAGTTGGCATAGATATGTAGTTCAAGAAACCTGCCATAGATATGAATGTAGTTGAAGCAAGCCATCACAGATATATAGTTGAAGAAAACTGCCACAGATATAAGTATGTAGGTGAAGAAATCGGTCTGGGATTTAGGCGTAGCAAGTTGCAGCATATATGCATAAAAAGAAGGTGGCAACAGATATGTAGACGAAGACAACTGCAACAATTTACTTAGGTTGAGAAAGCTTCCACAGATATGTAAGTGAAGAAGTATGTCACAGATATGTAGGTGAAGAAAGCTTTGATGAAGCTACAACAGATATATGTAGACTGAGCAAGCTGCATCAGTTTATGTAGGTTAAGAATGGTGTCCCAGATATGTAGGTGAAGAAAGCTGTGACGGATATGTTGATCTAGAAAGTTACAACAGATATGTAGAGAAATAAAGCTGCATCAGTTATGTAGGTTAAGAAAGGTGTCTCAGATACTTAGGTGAAGAAAGCTGAGACGGATATGTATTTGAAGAAAGCTACAAAACTTATGTAGGTGAAGAAAGATATATGTGACAGATGTGTAGGTGAAGAAAGCTGCCACAGATTAAAGATAAAGACCTCCGCTGTTTGAATGACAATCTCATTCACTACTATTTTGATGCGGATGGATGTTCAAGAAAAAGTCTTAGTTGATCAGATGACGATAACCGTCTCAGGTGTGGCGTTTGGCGGGGCGGGGGGGGGGACACAATATGAAGCTCTTGTGACATGGCTTTATTGCGAAATATTCTACCCATCTAAAGCTTCTCAGAAGCGTCGAAGTGCGTTAAATCGCATCTAAAATTCCTAATATTTTCCGACCCGAGGATAACTGTTTTACAAAAAGTAAGGATATTTACTTCGACTGATCTAAGTTTCAGGCGATTGACGAACCATGTTCCTATTGCAAAATCTTCAAACTGATCTGTATTCTGTTTTCCAATTTCGTTCCGGATAACTGACGCGGTCACATCGAATCTCATCTTCAAGAATGACAGGTCCAATTACCACCAATCTGTCTGACTCAGTGATGTTGATTTGGTTCACCGGGACCGAATTATTGCATATTAATTAATATTCATACGGACATTGTACAGACATTTGATCTTGGGTTCAGTGGCCAGCAGCAGAAACCATGCATGCTTATGAAAGCAACAAGTATCAGAGATTGACTCTGCAGCTTTAGTAACCATCGTCCTAGTTGAAGCAATTGTCCTGAAAAACTATGACCGGGAAGATGTGGGTGGGGCGGGATTTGTATAGGGAAAATACAGGCCACTCAGGGTATCCAGAAGAAAATATTTGGAGGTGTTAGTCACCCAGTGGTGGATTGTGTAAAATTGTGCCCATCCATTCTCGGGCAACATGTACTTTAGACAATACAAGTGTATTCTAACCAATGTATTTGCCGATTGATATGAGTTGTTACTATTAACGTACGTTTATTTTCCAATGATCCAGTTTACCGACTTTCTGTATTGCTACATGCAGGGTCTGTAGAGACATTACAGAAGTGTCGCATCCCATGATAGGATCAACAGATGATGACGAAGGGACAACTACCTTTAATTAGCCAATGATGTATTTTATTTTCACTGTTTGAACCACATCGTTATACCTTGAACTGAATGAAGAGGAGTATTAATTGATTATTGTGATTGCATTGACTGATTGAATTTCGGTGTGCTTTCCAAATCATGTTCCAGGTAAAACGAAATCAGATGGAACTGTTTGGAAATCTCCCATTTATATGATAGAAATAATTCTCGTCTTGGCCGCATTACGGCATTGTCACCGTTTCCCACATTAATCTGAACGTAGCTTCAGTTACAGTAAAAGGTACTTGTTTGTTCGCATCGGGCTGAAGTTTAAGCATCAGTCCATATCTTGCTTGTCCATTAAGCTGATTGTATCGGGCTGAAGTTCAAGCATCAGTCCATATCTTACTTGTCCATTAAGCTGATTGTATCGGGCTGAAGTTCAAGCATCAGTCCATATCTTACTTGTCCATTAAGCTGATTGTATCGGGCTGAAGTTCAAGCATCAGTCCATATCTTACTTGTCCATTAAGCTGATTGTATCGGGCTGAAGTTCAAGCATCAGTCCATATCTTTACTTGTCCATTAAGCTGATTGTTTCGTGATTCTTCTTAACTTGTGTTGTTTCTCTTTGCCAGGTGGCCATGGTGGAGGTACAGCTGGATGACATACCCAATGCCTTGTTGATATCGTTCAGTGTTTGCACCACTCTGTTGGTGTCCGTACATCTCTTAGCCCTCATGATCAGTACGTGTATACTGCCCAACATCGAGGCGGTCAGCAATGTACATAACCTGACTGCCGTGCATGAGTCACCTCACGAGACAATGCAGTGGTACATAGACATGGCCTGGGCATTCTCCACGGCCTTAGGAATTCTTCTCTTCCTAGCAGAAATAGCCATATTGTGTTGGGTGAAATTCTACAAATTCAGCTTCGAAGCGGCCGTAGCTTCGACAGCCATTGTTATACCAGTTTCTTTTATGTTTTTAGTGTTCGCGGTCCATTTTTACAAAAGGCTTATCGCTCATAAGTACGAACGGTCGAGCCGTGGCCTAGAGGAATTAGAATCTATGGCTACAGAGTTGAGCAATAACACCACATTACGTGAGGTCTGACCGATGGCCATTGAGCGTGTGCAATCAGATTATCGGAAGGACAAGACTGACCAATGAATGTTGAGAAATTGTGTGATTATTTTGTGTACAAGACTAAACTCTATACCAGTGATACAGTTCATACTGTAATGCTTGTGAGATTGCTCAATAACCTTGAGGCCACAAGGTTGGAATAAGACTTCCCAGGTGGACATCCGTGAACCATGGAACCAGCTGGTCTTAATTCCTTGCATCAATTTTCTTGTTGATTACTCGGTTTTCTCGGTTCTGTGACCCCGAGGAAAATGCCGAAGCGTTGGCCAACCGATACTAGTGAGAGCTTTCAATGGCAGGGCTTGTACAAGACGGCCAAAAGATAAAGCCGATGTGATAGAACTTTGTGTCAATTAATTTGTCAACTGGGCCAAAATGGACAAACGTGAAGTGGCCATCAAAGAATCTGATTGGATAGGTTGGTACTGTGCAGGTCTGTTGTTTACAGTTGAAAAAATACCTTGCATCTCCTCTGTGTCTCGATTTTCTCATATCCCTAATATTGAGCAGACAAGGATCTGACGAGGAGAGTATCATTTAAATAACCTTCCAATGGTGATACTGAGAGACGGACTAACTTCCATTCCTACAAACTGCTAACTGGGTTTTGATACCCAACCGGCAAATGATGGTCTCGGTAGAGTGTGGTATTCCTAATCAAAATGTTGTAATCGCTCAGTATGATTCCATGTACGATAAATTGGTAAACGGAATTGTCATGTTGTCTTTACTTGTCTCAAATGAGAACCATCGTTATCATCGGTCCTCAACCCTAGATACCAGGCCCGGTGTATATTGGTGCAAACGTTTCAGTCTAGTTCCGAAGTGCTTGTCCCAAATGAGGATCATCGTTATCATAGGTCCTCAACCCTAGATACCAGGCCCGGTGTATATTGGTGCAAACGTTTCAGTCTAGTTCCGAAGTGCTTGTCCCAAATGAGGATCAGCGTTATCATCGGTCCTCAACCCTAGATACCAGGCCCGGTGTATAAAGGCGCAAACGTTTCAGCTTAGTTCCGAAGGGAAACGAACTTGAGTTTACACCAAACCTATATCATATTGGAGTAATTCTCAGCCGAGTTGGATAACTCCCCGATAGGATTCATTCAAATATATACTTAGTGTGTTAACACCATTCCCTGGTGTACTTTTTAGCCTATTTTTTTCAAGCTATTCGCGATTTTTACGTAATCAATACTAAACGTTGTGACCTTGCCAATTTCTCAGAAGAAACTTTCGGCCAATTTTTAGGTCCGATTTTGGGATTTTCTTCGCAACAACAGTAGTGGAAAAATTGGAGGTACCCAACATTACAAATTTGTACGTAATGTATGCATATAACATTCTTTAAATTGTTCACAATTTACTTTTATTCATCGGTAACTTTTTTTTTGCATTTATATATCTGAATCATCACCATCTGTCACATATCTTTCAGCTATTAATTTATTGTTTGATACTCCGTTTGATATCTTCTCCATAGTCAAAATTTCTCTCACTTAGAAGATGACTGGCTGTCTTCCATGTTCCATTATAAATATATATATTCCTCTTTCATCGTGTGACAATGAATTATATGATTGTAAAAAAAAATACGTAATCTTTTTTTATTGTTGGAATATGGTCATTCCTTGCCATATCACTCGATTCATCTTTATAGTCTTTATTCAAATAATCCTGCTTTCTCTCTTCGGTATCATCACTATACTGATCTTTATAGGACCGGCGAAAATCTCTTTCTTCGTATTATATTTGGTACACTTCCACATATAAACAGGTTGATTTATCTCTCTAGGATGAATACTTCAAAATCACTCATCATCTGAACGATATTTTCTTTTACGTGGATTCCCCTCTTCAGTCAGTCCCGCAGTCTGACCCTGACCCTGTTGTGGCATATCCTGTTTAAACCGGTGTGGATGTATATACCATCTCCAGCAAAAACAGCCTTTCCAATCTCCTGTAAACAATCTTTTGGTGTAAAGCTTTCAAGTACATTTGCCTTCAATATTTGATGTTCCTGAGTATTTGGTTTGAGATCGAGGAGTTGAAATCCGTGACCATAAGGTGATGAGATTGCATCTTCGTACATTTTCATGAAGTAGTTGAATATTTGGAGAGGTATTACATGAACAACAGAAATGTCCTGGGTGAGACCCTTTGATAAACTTCTAAAATTTTGTATCCTGCTTGGCTTCTGTCATCAGATAGTCGACTATAATTATCAGATTACTTACACTGGAATCGAAGTACCCTTTAACTCCTAAATTCATGGGTATATCCTTCACGAATTCTATGCCAGGGCCTCGACTCGTATCTTGGAAAATCTTTTGCCATTTACCATAACAGTAGATATTGGCCCACTTGCACAATGCAGGGTTCTGAGTTCTCCCGCTAGGATCACTTTTGTTCCTATTTCTGTTTTACCAAGCCTCTGTCGTTTGCTAGACAATGAACGGCTATGCTGGCCAAACTGTTCGTCTGCGTACTCCGCTGGTGATAACTCTCCAGAATAGAGACTAGTCTACCACCATGTTTGCAACTTAGATTTATTGACAATGGTCCTGAATCTTTAATCTCAGCTTTACAAGTTTATGATGCTGACAAAGACTGACAAACGTCCATTTAGCTACAAAGACATTTTATTATTCTTCAACTAAGGCCATGCTATTTTCTTTTCTCTTGAATGGCGGGCCCGCTAATAAGAAAATGCCAAAAGTGTAAAATAAAAATTGAAAATCCATTTTTTGTTCAGCCGCCGAAATCGTAAAAATATGCTGACGACCCAGAAAAAAATAAAAGAAGCAATATTCACCAACCTCGTTGAATGCGTTCCATATATTAAACGGTAATTCCACCAAAATGATACGGACATACATAATGAAACTGTTTCGGGTACGGCGCCTTGCAAGGTCGAGCACCGGAACTTTTTGTGGATCTGCGATAGGCTATACTAATCGATGAATTGGAGCAATATGCAAGAGGTGGTAAAAATTGACGTCTGGCGACTAAAAAGCAACCATATGACTATACAGGAAAGCTTCCTTCGTCACCTCACATTCAGACCCGAGAATACGGTGGATTCTCGGCGTAGCCTTAGTATCTCCGCTGCGATTTATTGCAGCTGTACATGTGGAGACTATGAAGTATCCACACGGTCTCTAACACCGGCTTAAGCGGAATTAGATACGCTAGCTGTGGAGCTGTGATGACAGATCAGCTCAAACAAATAACTCATCTGATGTTAATGGATGAACATCGAGGACGTCTGATGGAATATACGCCTCATCATGGGGTAAATATGGTAAATGCAAGAATTCCCAGAAAAACTAACCTGTTCTGCCCGACGTCGTACGGCTTAAATTTCCCACCAAAACAATAAAAGGACATGCACAATGGGTCGGCCTCTGAGACTAAATCCGAGATTGTCCTGCGGTAAAGTTTTGTCACTGAATACGAAAAGTCTATATAAGTTTAACCTTTATGTTTGCCTCTTTTAAAGACTAAAGAATCCGATAAATGTCATTTTTTATTACTGTCATTTTTGATTTCATGATCGTGTAGTTCTGTCAGGCGACTCCGAAAAATGATGTGACCCGCTGCGCGAGTTTAGCAGGTGCTGTGTTTATTTCTAAACGGACGTTTGTCAGTCTTTGTGGGCATCGTTAACTTGTAAAGCTAAGATGAAAAACAAAGACCACCCGCGGCGAACAGTTTGGTCAGCACTGCCGTTCATTCTCTAGCAGACGAAAGAAGCTTGGTAAAATGGAAATAGGAACAAAGGCGATCGTAGAAGGAGAAGTCAGAACCCTGCATTGTGCAAGTCCCAGATTCGCTCCGG
This sequence comes from Hanleya hanleyi, assembly GCA_036873755.1. Classification (NCBI taxonomy): domain Eukaryota; kingdom Metazoa; phylum Mollusca; class Polyplacophora; order Lepidopleurida; family Hanleyidae; genus Hanleya; species Hanleya hanleyi. Next base: position 190,056 of record JAVTVY010006153.1, on the reverse strand, counting down.
ACCAGGTTCAACATAGTTATCAAATCCTCGTAATAACTTATCCATCCATATGGTTTGCCCATTCCAGGTAGGGCCCGCGACTTTCATCGTAACTGGTTGACGTAATAATTTCACAGCATCTTGTATACTTAGTTTTTCTTCACTATCGAATTTAGACTCCATTCCTATATGTTTGGGAATACTATGTTCTAACACAAATGATGCTTGTCCCGGTCTCACATCTTGACATACAGCTTGATCACCATGTAGTAATTGCATAATTCTTCATAAACTCTGTGGTCTGCATAATGTCTTGGAACATATATTACATACATTAGCCATTAGCCAACGCTGGAACTTTCCCACTAAAGGGTGTCGCTAGGGGTGTCTCCCTCTCAGCTACCAACTGCATGTTATTTCCCTATACTGGACAGCACAGTACTGAGGTCTCTAATAAGAAAGCATACGAAACGACCCCCTCTCAAGAAATCCTGGCGACGCCCATGTCACTACAAATGTAGTCGGGATGACCATGCATATCCTTTATATAATCACAGCGCAAGTACAAGTATCAAACCGTGTACACCGTCCTGGACATCCGTGTACCTACCATAGGCGTCTATAGCCGTACATGTACCGCTCATGCGTCCATAGACGTGCATGGCGTTCAATTCCCAAACATATAGGAATGGAATTTAAATTTTATAGTGAGGTGAAACTGTTTACACAAGATGCTAAGAAACTATTACGTCATCCATTTACGATGAAAATCGCGGGTCCTACCGGGAGTGGGAAAACCATATGGATAGATAAGTTATTACGACGACTTAATAACTATGTAGAACCTGGTCCGCAGCGAATTATATACTGTTATGGTAAATGGCAACAGATTTTCGAAAATATGATGAAAGGGCTAGCCCAAACTACTTCAAACTCGGGAAAGAAAACTTGGCACCAACAATTTTCTTAATCGGAAGATCCAATCTGTAAGAAAATGCTTGTTGCCAATAATTCACAAACAAAAAATACTCAGACATATGCCCGTGCACTAAGATGACAAAATGTGATGTAAAGCTAATAATTGTGCAGTGTTCATCGCCTATGGCACTGATATACACTATTATACTGTCTGTCTTAAAGCTTTCAGTTTTCCTTTTGCGTACTGAGAGGCTTTGTTCATTTTTCTTATCACAAAGGACATCCAATTATTAAATGTCAACAGAATCAGATGTATTCAGTTAAATATATCAGTATAAAACAAAATAAATGACGGTCAGTGAGATATAAATTGCATCGTTCGATAGAGTATTACACAAATGATGTTTTCAGCTCTCTATTCGCGAAGATAAGCCAGTTGGTGGAGTCAAATCGCGGTCTCTGCAAAAAACAAACATATTTTGCAGATTGTGTCGAAAAGGGGGTAGGTAAACTTTAGGTCAAATTTCGCCACAATAGTGGGGTGACCATGGTCATATTTGGTATTGCTGAATGCCCAATGACTGTCGTCAGTTTTCTGGATGCATGAAAATAAGCTAGTGATAGAAATAACGAAATCATCGTGTGAGACCACTGTAACCAATTACGTATGGCTTTTTCTCTGGTATATGTTTGGACCAGTTCAGCAACTTCATTTGTAGCCATAAATGGAGGCGCAGTTACATATTCGTTTATTATACATTCATTTTATCAGTTTCGATGAACATTTGGTCAAAAATTCGAATAATGGCATTTTCATTCGAAATGCAGCAGCTTTGACCACCAAGACGCACATTTCCGGACTCAGCACAAAATCCTGATAAAGAAAACTGACTCGAATTTCATTATGGCTGTGTGAGTGGGCGTGGGAAAGTACTATTTGGTGATTGTGATTTCGTGTATACATGTCCGAACTTGATGTCGTTGTTTTCTTCCATTTTAATTTCAGTAGAATATATTTACAATCTAAAATACCCGCACAATCTAAAACGACATTGATAAAATAGGCCAAGGTCGGTCATTTTCAATAGACTTCTGACCCTTCACCAAAGGCATACGTGGTATGAATTTACAATGCTTGGCTCTAATCCTTGAGATTCACAAAAAGATGGATAGACTGGCAGACGACGCTGACGAAGACAATTCCCTAGCATCCAGAGTAGTAGTCCATCTAATTAAAATTAAATCCAATCTGCTCCCCATTTGGACATGTCGCTTGTAGGATCTAAGAGGCTTGTAGTAACTCGCATGTTAACCAATCCCGAGAACGCTTCATAGTGCTTTGAAGGGAACATCGATGAAAAAGAATTTTTGGTTGGCTCAGCCGAATTAGCCGGCTATGTTCCGCAGTTCCGACATTGTGGGACCATAATACGGGATAGATATATGGACTGATCTTTGGTGTAAACATTGGGGTAAATGGACACAGTGAACCTATCTCCCCTTCCCGACTGCAAATGGATGAGTCCAGATGCGACCATGATGTCATAATGCTATTAAATATCCATGGTACGGGCACTCAGAACACCAAATTCAATTGAAACACGTAAGATCCTATATAGCGACATGTATGATTGGGAGCATTGATAGGATATTAATTTATTAAGATTGCAGTAGTAGTATAAGCGTAAATTCCCGCATATTGAAACCAGGGGGCGCCATCAGTCGCGGAGCATGCGAGGCTCACGTGATCGAGAGGTCAAGGTTACTATAGTTCCGTCACGTGAACGGAAGTGACCTTTGGGAATGTATGCGGGCGCTTCCGGTTCCGGGAACAAGCCTCCGCGAAGAGAAAGTAGTCCCGAGACTTCAAATACGCGGGTTTTCGTGAGAATCATCTTGAATGTCCCAGAATGTCCGGGAATGTTCGGTCATCTTCGTCATGTGAAGCATACGTCAGGGAGCATCCGACGGGATGAGTGTGACGTGGGACTGACGTAATCCTGGGCATGCGCAGTAGACAAAGGATATGGAAATAGACGTTTTGGGTTCGAGATGGCCCAATATTGGTCCGATTTGGCCGAGTGAGATATCAATGTGAAGCACTCGTGGAGGTCCATCCAACTGGATGGGTGTCTCGTCCGTTTTCATCATTGTGCGCATGCGCAGTCTGGCCGTAGTATAGAAAGCAGCAATTTTGAGGGTGTGAAGGAAGGTGTTTGTGGGTAGAATGGGTCGTGGGAGGTGTCAAAGTGAAGCTCTCGGGGTGTAGACTACGATTTGATGGATGTTAACGTCATCTGTGACGTCATCAGTAGGAGTAATAGCCAGTGTGCATTTTGGAGGTGTGACGAAAGGTGTATGGGGTAGAGATGAACCATCCGTGGTCCAAGTGGACAGTGTGGGGTGTCATCTTGTAGTTCTTGCATCGTGCTACGCATACACAGTTGGGCAGTAGTAACGAAAGATGTGATTCTGGAGGTGCATGGGCGTGTTTTTGAGTGATTGAGGGACCATTCTTGGTCCGAATGCGACGTGTGTGGTGTGTCAGGTACAAGTTTCTGGACTGTTAATGATAGAGTTGAAACTGTGCTAGAGACCATATCAGAAGTTTAGGTACCACAGTGAAGGTCCTATACTGGAGGAAGACTGCAGAAGACCGTGGAGCTGACAAGACGTGGTCACGGTCAGTGAGAAAGTTTCGTCAATTTGCTGTAACAAAAAGTTTGATGGCCGTATCAATATTCGTTACAAGAATTGTATTGACATTCCTGGATACACAGCCGTGGATTTTCATTCACTTGAGTGCGTGCAATCGAGGACGTTAATTGGAGGCTATTAGAACACTGACTGCAGAGTTGAAAACTACTTGCCGCTTCCCTTCATCAGGAAAAGAAAGGGCGTGGCACAATTGATTTGATGTGCGGGAAAAGTGCAAAACGCACAGGGACGTTGAACGGTTTTGTGATCTGGATTACCGTACGAACTTTGGAACTATATGGATTGTGAAAGCACCCAAGACAGAATGCATGGGGTAAGACTTCGTCACATATTTGTTTAGTAAATGTATAGTTCTGAATTTATTAGTGAATGTATAGTACTGAATACCTCATCAGGGTATTAGTAAATGTATAGTACTGAATACCTCATCAGGGTATTAGTAAATGTATAGTACTGAATACCTCATCAGGGTATTAGTAAATGTATAGTACTGAATACCTCATCAGGGTATTAGTAAATGTATAGTACTGAATACCTCATCAGGGTATTAGTAAATGTATAGTACTGAATACCTCATCAGGGTATTAGTAAATGGATAGTACTGAATACCTCATCAGGGTATTAGTAAATGTATAGTACTTAATACTTCATCTGGGTATTAGTGATTGTATAGTACTGTATTAATGATCTCATCTGTGTATTGAGAAGTGCTGTGAGCACCAGGGTGAATTGATCTAGTTTTGTCGTATCATTGCTGTACAATTGAACCGAAAATTTGACATCTGTTTTAGCTGTAGTAAATGTTTGTAGAATTATTACATATTTTGTGTTGGTGTTTCTACTTTCGTTCGCCCTCTTCACGTCCGTCATGACAGACCACAGTCCATGTTGAGACATCACCAGATAAACGCAAATCGGTTTGTGACATATGGGGGCCAAAAGCCGGGAAATTGGTCTGTTTATTTGATGATATAGATTCTCAGCGTGGCTGTGAGTATTTTGTCTGGCGTTGGAGTTTGGACAAACGATTGTGGTGGCACGCGTAGGTTACATGTACTGCGGTGTCTATTGTTATTTAAAACCGGGCTAGCTGAAATTTGTTTAACAATGGATATTGTCAGTTTGACTACAGCGGGGACGAAAATGGGTCTCTCGGGGGCGGATTTATTAGCATTTGTAAGGGAGCAGCAAGATCTATTTAGGAATGAAAGGGCTGCAGAGCGAGAGGCCGAAAAGCTTAAAGCAGAATTAGTCAGGGAAGAATTAAGCACCCAACTCAAATTAAAAGAGGAAGATATTCAAATGCAAATTCGCTTGAAAACAACGGAGTCAGAACTTCGGCTGAGAGAATTAGCAGCAGAGAAAGATTTAGTCGAGCGAAAAAAAGAATTGCCGTCGTCTGCGCATGTCGGGTCAAGATATACAGGCCTCCCTACTCCCAAAATTCCCCCATTTGACGAGCGTACGGACGATATAGACTCATATTTATTGAGATTTGAAAGATTTGCGTCAGGGCAAAAATGGGATGAAGAAAATTGGGCAACAAATTTGAGTGTTTGCTTGAAGGGTAAAGCGCTTGAAGTATATTCAAGGCTCCCAGCAACGGATGCATTAGATTATCAAACACTGAAGAGGGCTTTATTGAAGCGGTTTGATAACACTGAAGATGGTTTTAGGAGGAAATTTCGTTCTTGTAGGGCTGAACCAGGTGAAACTGCAGGGCAGTTAATTGCACGAATGAGTAATTACTTGGATAGGTGGATAACGATGGCACAAATTGAGCCCGATTTTGCGCCATTATGTGGCCTGCTAATTAAAGAACAATTTACGGAAGTGTGTAGTAAAGAGTTAGCTACATTTCTGAAAGAGCACGAATGTTATTCGACGGACGAACTCTCAAAATTGGCGGACAAGTATGTCGAGGCCCACGGTTCACATAGCTTGTCGAATGGGACTAGTCAGAAGGGACTGGGGAAAAATCCGAACATAACTTTCCAAAGGGGAAATCAGCAGACCTCTCAGGGAAAGGTGGGCCAGAATAGAGTCGGTCACACGGACCAAAAATGTTATCGATGTCAGCGGACAGGTCATGTACAAAATCAGTGTATGGCTAAGTACTTAGTGTCCGGTCAACCGATCCGTTCCCCTGCATTTGCAAACAGGAAACCTGACTCGCATAAACGGGACACAGCTAATGCTTGTTTGGTGGAGCAGATTGCAGATAGTCAGTCTCATATGATTAAGCTAGCTTGTGGCCATTCGGTTCCAATTGTGAGTGCCGCTTGTAGAGACCCGCCTCGGGGTACTTCCCAGATTCAAATCGGGTTAGCAAGGAATATGCCGGTTTCAAAAGGTTTTCTGTCTGGGAATGAGGTTTCGGTTCTTAGAGACAGTGGATGCAGTGGGGTCGTAGTCCGTTGTAGTTTGGTTCGGGAAGACCAATTTACTGGTGATACACAGGAGTGTATATTAATTGATGGCTCGGCTAGAAGAGTCAAGGTTGCCACAATTGAAGTTAACACCCCATACTTTTCTGGAAGTGTAAGAGCCATGTGTATGGAAGCTCCCGTGTACGATATAATAATAGGAAATATTCCTGGAGCACGTGACCCAATGGATCCAGATCCATTTTGGGATGGTGTAGCTGAGAAAACTGAGTTTATGTCAGTTCACCAACGTGATAACAACCAAGGTTCTGACAAGGATCATGTAGATTCTGTACAGGCAGTCGAAACAAGAGGTCAAAAGGCTGTAAAATCTAAGCCTTTCAGACCACTGCCTACTTTCCAGGGGGCCTTTGATAATGTAGATCCTGTGGTTTTGAAGCAAAAACAAAATGAAGATCCGACCTTGAAGAAATTTAGAGACAAAGTTGAAAGTGGTGGTAAAATGGATCCGCGGGGAAATCTGGTTACATTTGTGAAGGAGCAGGGAATTTTGTATAGGTCGTACGAGAAAGCATCAGGAAAGGTTAGTAAACAGGTGGTAGTTCCCAAGGAATTTCGCAAGATGGTTCTTTCACTTGCACATGATTCTATCATGAGTGGACATTTGGGGATAAGGAAAACATATGATCGAGTGTTGACTCAGTTTTACTGGCCAGGTGTACATGGTGATGTAACGAGATACTGCAGGTCGTGCGATATATGTCAAAAGACCACTCCTAAAGGTCAGACACCCAGGGTTCCGCTGGGTACTATGCCGTTAATTGATACCCCATTTGACCGGGTCGCCATTGATCTTGTAGGACCAATTTACCCCAGATCGGCTCGAGGAAATCGGTATATCTTAACCTTAGTGGACTATGCCACCCGCTACCCCGAGGCGGTAGCTTTACCAAATATAGAAGCCGAACGTGTTGCGGAAGCTTTGGTAGAGATATTCTGTAGAGTAGGAGTGCCAAGGGAAATATTATCAGATCAGGGTTCCCAATTCACCTCAGGGGTAATGCAAGAGGTAAGTCGGTTATTGTCCTTGAAACAATTAACTACGACTCCGTATCACCCGATATGTAACGGGCTGGTTGAGAAATTTAATGGAACTCTCAAACGGATGATTAAACGTCTGTGTGACGAAAAACCCTCCGAGTGGGACAGATACCTTGGTCCTGTCCTCTTTGCTTATCGCGAGGTCCCACAAGAGAGTCTCGGCTTTGCTCCGTTCGAGCTTTTGTACGGTAGGTCTGTTAGAGGACCCATGGAAATTCTTCGAGAATTGTGGACTGCGGAGAAAGTAGAACCAGAGACTAAAACGACTTACGAGTACGTTCTCGATTTAAGGAACAGGCTTGAAGAGACCTGTCAACTGGCTAAGGAAGAATTACAGAAAAGTGCCGGTCGGTATAAGAGATATTATGACAAGTCCAGCAAAGATAGGAAATTAGAGATAGGGGAACAAGTCCTTCTGTTGTTACCAACGGATAACAATAAGTTGTTGCTTCACTGGAAAGGACCTTACACAATAGTGGGAAAAGTAGGTAGAGTAGACTATAGAATTGACCTAGATGGAAAATGCAAATTATTCCATATCAATATGCTCAAAAGATATGTGACTCGTGAGGAGGGTGTTACCTCTCCATGCAGCGAAATTCCCACAGTGGTTCTTGCTCTCACTGGACAGGAGTCTGATGAGGTCGAAGAGATCAAGCAAGATATTCCGTTATTGTCTCTCAAACAAACTGAGTTTATTGTAGATGTTAAGGTTGGAGATGATTTATCGGAGCCCCAAAAGAAGCAAGTGGAGTCACTGCTACAGCAGTATCAGTCGGTGTTTACTGACTTGCCCGGTCATACTAATTTATGTGAGTGTGACATCAGGGTTGAGAGTAGTACACCGGTACGAGGGAAACAGTACCAACTCCCATATGCGGTTAGAGAAGCTATTTCAGGGGAGGTCGAGAAAATGTTGCGCCTAGGGGTGATTGAGCACTCCGAGTCTCCCTATAGTTCTCCAGTAGTATTGATCAAGAAGCCTGATTCCACATATCGCTTCTGTGTGGACTTCAGAGCTTTAAATAAATTAACCCATTTTGACGCCGAGCCCATACCTGATCCAAGGGATATATTTGTCAGACTTTCGGGGGACCGATATTTCTCAAAAATCGACCTATGTAAAGGGTACTGGCAGATACCCATGGCCCAGGGTTCTAAAGAGAAAACGGCATTTTCTACCCCTCAGGGCTTATATCATTTTATGACTATGCCATTTGGTTTGGTGTGCGCCCCCTCAAAATTTTCTAGGATGATGCGAAAACTTCTAGAAGGGATCCCCGGTGTGGATAATTATATCGATGATATTCTTGTCCATACAAAGACCTGGGAGGAGCACAAAACGATCCTCCGAGAGGTGTTCAAGCGATTACGGGATGCCAATCTAACAGCTAAGCCTTCGAAGTGCTTCTTAGGGTTTTCTACCATGGATTTTGTGGGGCATGTAGTAGGGGAAGATAATCTTAGGCCAATGATTGTCAATCTGGACAAGATTCAGAAATCTCAGCGCCCCACCACAAAGAAACAAGTTAGGGCGTTTCTTGGACTGACAGGTTTCTATCGGGAGTATATTCCTAAGTATTCTGATCTTGCTGCCCCCTTGACTGATCTCACCAAGGCTAGGGCCCCTTCGCGCGTTAAGTGGGGTGAAAGCGAAGAGGCGGCTTTTAGCGCTTTGAAGACGGTTCTGTCCAACCCTCCTGTTTTGAAACTGCCAGATCTGACCAAGCAATTCACTCTGCGGACGGATGCGTCTGATATTGGTCTTGGCGCTGTCCTCTTGCAGGAGATGGAGGGCAAATTATTCCCAGTGGCGTATGCCAGTCGTAAACTTCTAGATAGAGAACGAAATTACTCTGTGTTTGAACGAGAGAGTTTAGCCATCATATGGGCTATTCAAAAGTTCAATCGTTACTTGTATGGAACCGAGTTTGTTTTGGAGACGGACCATCAGTCTTTAGCGTACCTAAACAGAGCCAAGCTGCTAAATTCTCGGGTACTACGATGGGCACTCTTTTTACAAGAGTACCGGTTTACTGTGCGGTCCATCAAAGGCAAAGATAATATTGGGGCTGATTACTTAAGCCGAGTGAACTAGCTGACACAACCACTGCAGTAGTGGTATTTCTGACCAATACTTTGAGACAACCCACATTCATGTGCAAATTGTAAATTTGAAGGTTATATATGGAATTCCACATTACTTGTTTGAAAGCATTTGTGTTATATTCACTTGGATCACCATAAACTTGTTGAAACATTAATATCACCGATTAATGTTCTTAAATGGGGGGTTGTGTCAGGTACAAGTTTCTGGACTGTTAATGATAGAGTTGAAACTGTGCTAGAGACCATATCAGAAGTTTAGGTACCACAGTGAAGGTCCTATACTGGAGGAAGACTGCAGAAGACCGTGGAGCTGACAAGACGTGGTCACGGTCAGTGAGAAAGTTTCGTCAATTTGCTGTAACAAAAAGTTTGATGGCCGTATCAATATTCGTTACAAGAATTGTATTGACATTCCTGGATACACAGCCGTGGATTTTCATTCACTTGAGTGCGTGCAATCGAGGACGTTAATTGGAGGCTATTAGAACACTGACTGCAGAGTTGAAAACTACTTGCCGCTTCCCTTCATCAGGAAAAGAAAGGGCGTGGCACAATTGATTTGATGTGCGGGAAAAGTGCAAAACGCACAGGGACGTTGAACGGTTTTGTGATCTGGATTACCGTACGAACTTTGGAACTATATGGATTGTGAAAGCACCCAAGACAGAATGCATGGGGTAAGACTTCGTCACATATTTGTTTAGTAAATGTATAGTTCTGAATTTATTAATAAATGTATAGTACTGAATACCTCATCAGGGCATTAGTAAATGTATAGTACTGAATACCTCATCAGGGTATTAGTAAATGTATAGTACTGAATACCTCATCAGGGCATTAGTAAATGTATAGTACTGAATACCTCATCAGGGTATTAGTAAATGTATAGTACTGAATACCTCATCAGGGTATTAGTAAATGTATAGTACTGAATACCTCATCAGGGTATTAGTAAATGTATAGTACTGAATACCTCATCAGGGTATTAGTAAATGGATAGTACTGAATACCTCATCAGGGTATTAGTAAATGTATAGTACTTAATACTTCATCTGGGTATTAGTGATTGTATAGTACTGTATTAATGATCTCATCTGTGTATTGAGAAGTGCTGTGAGCACCAGGGTGAATTGATCTAGTTTTGTCGTATCATTGCTGTACAATTGAACCGAAAATTTGACATCTGTTTTAGCTGTAGTAAATGTTTGTAGAATTATTACATATTTTGTGTTGGTGTTTCTACTTTCGTTCGCCCTCTTCACGTCCGTCATGACAGACCACAGTCCATGTTGAGACATCACCAGATAAACGCAAATCGGTTTGTGACATATGGGGGCCAAAAGCCGGGAAATTGGTCTGTTTATTTGATGATATAGATTCTCAGCGTGGCTGTGAGTATTTTGTCTGGCGTTGGAGTTTGGACAAACGATTGTGGTGGCACGCGTAGGTTACATGTACTGCGGTGTCTATTGTTATTTAAAACCGGGCTAGCTGAAATTTGTTTAACAATGGATATTGTCAGTTTGACTACAGCGGGGACGAAAATGGGTCTCTCGGGGGCGGATTTATTAGCATTTGTAAGGGAGCAGCAAGATCTATTTAGGAATGAAAGGGCTGCAGAGCGAGAGGCCGAAAAGCTTAAAGCAGAATTAGTCAGGGAAGAATTAAGCACCCAACTCAAATTAAAAGAGGAAGATATTCAAATGCAAATTCGCTTGAAAACAACGGAGTCAGAACTTCGGCTGAGAGAATTAGCAGCAGAGAAAGATTTAGTCGAGCGAAAAAAAGAATTGCCGTCGTCTGCGCATGTCGGGTCAAGATATACAGGCCTCCCTACTCCCAAAATTCCCCCATTTGACGAGCGTACGGACGATATAGACTCATATTTATTGAGATTTGAAAGATTTGCGTCAGGGCAAAAATGGGATGAAGAAAATTGGGCAACAAATTTGAGTGTTTGCTTGAAGGGTAAAGCGCTTGAAGTATATTCAAGGCTCCCAGCAACGGATGCATTAGATTATCAAACACTGAAGAGGGCTTTATTGAAGCGGTTTGATAACACTGAAGATGGTTTTAGGAGGAAATTTCGTTCTTGTAGGGCTGAACCAGGTGAAACTGCAGGGCAGTTAATTGCACGAATGAGTAATTACTTGGATAGGTGGATAACGATGGCACAAATTGAGCCCGATTTTGCGCCATTATGTGGCCTACTAATTAAAGAACAATTTACGGAAGTGTGTAGTAAAGAGTTAGCTACATTTCTGAAAGAGCACGAATGTTATTCGACGGACGAACTCTCAAAATTGGCGGACAAGTATGTCGAGGCCCACGGTTCACATAGCTTGTCGAATGGGACTAGTCAGAAGGGACTGGGGAAAAATCCGAACATAACTTTCCAAAGGGGAAATCAGCAGACCTCTCAGGGAAAGGTGGGCCAGAATAGAGTCGGTCACACGGACCAAAAATGTTATCGATGTCAGCGGACAGGTCATGTACAAAATCAGTGTATGGCTAAGTACTTAGTGTCCGGTCAACCGATCCGTTCCCCTGCATTTGCAAACAGGAAACCTGACTCGCATAAACGGGACACAGCTAATGCTTGTTTGGTGGAGCAGATTGCAGATAGTCAGTCTCATATGATTAAGCTAGCTTGTGGCCATTCGGTTCCAATTGTGAGTGCCGCTTGTAGAGACCCGCCTCGGGGTACTTCCCAGATTCAAATCGGGTTAGCAAGGAATATGCCGGTTTCAAAAGGTTTTCTGTCTGGGAATGAGGTTTCGGTTCTTAGAGACAGTGGATGCAGTGGGGTCGTAGTCCGTTGTAGTTTGGTTCGGGAAGACCAATTTACTGGTGATACACAGGAGTGTATATTAATTGATGGCTCGGCTAGAAGAGTCAAGGTTGCCACAATTGAAGTTAACACCCCATACTTTTCTGGAAGTGTAAGAGCCATGTGTATGGAAGCTCCCGTGTACGATATAATAATAGGAAATATTCCTGGAGCACGTGACCCAATGGATCCAGATCCATTTTGGGATGGTGTAGCTGAGAAAACTGAGTTTATGTCAGTTCACCAACGTGATAACAACCAAGGTTCTGACAAGGATCATGTAGATTCTGTACAGGCAGTCGAAACAAGAGGTCAAAAGGCTGTAAAATCTAAGCCTTTCAGACCACTGCCTACTTTCCAGGGGGCCTTTGATAATGTAGATCCTGTGGTTTTGAAGCAAAAACAAAATGAAGATCCGACCTTGAAGAAATTTAGAGACAAAGTTGAAAGTGGTGGTAAAATGGATCCGCGGGGAAATCTGGTTACATTTGTGAAGGAGCAGGGAATTTTGTATAGGTCGTACGAGAAAGCATCAGGAAAGGTTAGTAAACAGGTGGTAGTTCCCAAGGAATTTCGCAAGATGGTTCTTTCACTTGCACATGATTCTATCATGAGTGGACATTTGGGGATAAGGAAAACATATGATCGAGTGTTGACTCAGTTTTACTGGCCAGGTGTACATGGTGATGTAACGAGATACTGCAGGTCGTGCGATATATGTCAAAAGACCACTCCTAAAGGTCAGACACCCAGGGTTCCGCTGGGTACTATGCCGTTAATTGATACCCCATTTGACCGGGTCGCCATTGATCTTGTAGGACCAATTTACCCCAGATCGGCTCGAGGAAATCGGTATATCTTAACCTTAGTGGACTATGCCACCCGCTACCCCGAGGCGGTAGCTTTACCAAATATAGAAGCCGAACGTGTTGCGGAAGCTTTGGTAGAGATATTCTGTAGAGTAGGAGTGCCAAGGGAAATATTATCAGATCAGGGTTCCCAATTCACCTCAGGGGTAATGCAAGAGGTAAGTCGGTTATTGTCCTTGAAACAATTAACTACGACTCCGTATCACCCGATATGTAACGGGCTGGTTGAGAAATTTAATGGAACTCTCAAACGGATGATTAAACGTCTGTGTGACGAAAAACCCTCCGAGTGGGACAGATACCTTGGTCCTGTCCTCTTTGCTTATCGCGAGGTCCCACAAGAGAGTCTCGGCTTTGCTCCGTTCGAGCTTTTGTACGGTAGGTCTGTTAGAGGACCCATGGAAATTCTTCGAGAATTGTGGACTGCGGAGAAAGTAGAACCAGAGACTAAAACGACTTACGAGTACGTTCTCGATTTAAGGAACAGGCTTGAAGAGACCTGTCAACTGGCTAAGGAAGAATTACAGAAAAGTGCCGGTCGGTATAAGAGATATTATGACAAGTCCAGCAAAGATAGGAAATTAGAGATAGGGGAACAAGTCCTTCTGTTGTTACCAACGGATAACAATAAGTTGTTGCTTCACTGGAAAGGACCTTACACAATAGTGGGAAAAGTAGGTAGAGTAGACTATAGAATTGACCTAGATGGAAAATGCAAATTATTCCATATCAATATGCTCAAAAGATATGTGACTCGTGAGGAGGGTGTTACCTCTCCATGCAGCGAAATTCCCACAGTGGTTCTTGCTCTCACTGGACAGGAGTCTGATGAGGTCGAAGAGATCAAGCAAGATATTCCGTTATTGTCTCTCAAACAAACTGAGTTTATTGTAGATGTTAAGGTTGGAGATGATTTATCGGAGCCCCAAAAGAAGCAAGTGGAGTCACTGCTACAGCAGTATCAGTCGGTGTTTACTGACTTGCCCGGTCATACTAATTTATGTGAGTGTGACATCAGGGTTGAGAGTAGTACACCGGTACGAGGGAAACAGTACCAACTCCCATATGCGGTTAGAGAAGCTATTTCAGGGGAGGTCGAGAAAATGTTGCGCCTAGGGGTGATTGAGCACTCCGAGTCTCCCTATAGTTCTCCAGTAGTATTGATCAAGAAGCCTGATTCCACATATCGCTTCTGTGTGGACTTCAGAGCTTTAAATAAATTAACCCATTTTGACGCCGAGCCCATACCTGATCCAAGGGATATATTTGTCAGACTTTCGGGGGACCGATATTTCTCAAAAATCGACCTATGTAAAGGGTACTGGCAGATACCCATGGCCCAGGGTTCTAAAGAGAAAACGGCATTTTCTACCCCTCAGGGCTTATATCATTTTATGACTATGCCATTTGGTTTGGTGTGCGCCCCCTCAAAATTTTCTAGGATGATGCGAAAACTTCTAGAAGGGATCCCCGGTGTGGATAATTATATCGATGATATTCTTGTCCATACAAAGACCTGGGAGGAGCACAAAACGATCCTCCGAGAGGTGTTCAAGCGATTACGGGATGCCAATCTAACAGCTAAGCCTTCGAAGTGCTTCTTAGGGTTTTCTACCATGGATTTTGTGGGGCATGTAGTAGGGGAAGATAATCTTAGGCCAATGATTGTCAATCTGGACAAGATTCAGAAATCTCAGCGCCCCACCACAAAGAAACAAGTTAGGGCGTTTCTTGGACTGACAGGTTTCTATCGGGAGTATATTCCTAAGTATTCTGATCTTGCTGCCCCCTTGACTGATCTCACCAAGGCTAGGGCCCCTTCGCGCGTTAAGTGGGGTGAAAGCGAAGAGGCGGCTTTTAGCGCTTTGAAGACGGTTCTGTCCAACCCTCCTGTTTTGAAACTGCCAGATCTGACCAAGCAATTCACTCTGCGGACGGATGCGTCTGATATTGGTCTTGGCGCTGTCCTCTTGCAGGAGATGGAGGGCAAATTATTCCCAGTGGCGTATGCCAGTCGTAAACTTCTAGATAGAGAACGAAATTACTCTGTGTTTGAACGAGAGAGTTTAGCCATCATATGGGCTATTCAAAAGTTCAATCGTTACTTGTATGGAACCGAGTTTGTTTTGGAGACGGACCATCAGTCTTTAGCGTACCTAAACAGAGCCAAGCTGCTAAATTCTCGGGTACTACGATGGGCACTCTTTTTACAAGAGTACCGGTTTACTGTGCGGTCCATCAAAGGCAAAGATAATATTGGGGCTGATTACTTAAGCCGAGTGAACTAGCTGACACAACCACTGCAGTAGTGGTATTTCTGACCAATACTTTGAGACAACCCACATTCATGTGCAAATTGTAAATTTGAAGGTTATATATGGAATTCCACATTACTTGTTTGAAAGCATTTGTGTTATATTCACTTGGATCACCATAAACTTGTTGAAACATTAATATCACCGATTAATGTTCTTAAATGGGGGGTTGTGTCAGGTACAAGTTTCTGGACTGTTAATGATAGAGTTGAAACTGTGCTAGAGACCATATCAGAAGTTTAGGTACCACAGTGAAGGTCCTATACTGGAGGAAGACTGCAGAAGACCGTGGAGCTGACAAGACGTGGTCACGGTCAGTGAGAAAGTTTCGTCAATTTGCTGTAACAAAAAGTTTGATGGCCGTATCAATATTCGTTACAAGAATTGTATTGACATTCCTGGATACACAGCCGTGGATTTTCATTCACTTGAGTGCGTGCAATCGAGGACGTTAATTGGAGGCTATTAGAACACTGACTGCAGAGTTGAAAACTACTTGCCGCTTCCCTTCATCAGGAAAAGAAAGGGCGTGGCACAATTGATTTGATGTGCGGGAAAAGTGCAAAACGCACAGGGACGTTGAACGGTTTTGTGATCTGGATTACCGTACGAACTTTGGAACTATATGGATTGTGAAAGCACCCAAGACAGAATGCATGGGGTAAGACTTCGTCACATATTTGTTTAGTAAATGTATAGTTCTGAATTTATTAGTAAATGTATAGTACTGAATACCTCATCAGGGTATTAGTAAATGTATAGTACTGAATACCTCATCAGGGTATTAGTAAATGTATAGTACTGAATACCTCATCAGGGTATTAGTAAATGTATAGTACTGAATACCTCATCAGGGTATTAGTAAATGGATAGTACTGAATACCTCATCAGGGTATTAGTAAATGTATAGTACTTAATACTTCATCTGGGTATTAGTGATTGTATAGTACTGTATTAATGATCTCATCTGTGTATTGAGAAGTGCTGTGAGCACCAGGGTGAATTGATCTAGTTTTGTCGTATCATTGCTGTACAATTGAACCGAAAATTTGACATCTGTTTTAGCTGTAGTAAATGTTTGTAGAATTATTACATATTTTGTGTTGGTGTTTCTACTTTCGTTCGCCCTCTTCACGTCCGTCATGACAGACCACAGTCCATGTTGAGACATCACCAGATAAACGCAAATCGGTTTGTGACATATGGGGGCCAAAAGCCGGGAAATTGGTCTGTTTATTTGATGATATAGATTCTCAGCGTGGCTGTGAGTATTTTGTCTGGCGTTGGAGTTTGGACAAACGATTGTGGTGGCACGCGTAGGTTACATGTACTGCGGTGTCTATTGTTATTTAAAACCGGGCTAGCTGAAATTTGTTTAACAATGGATATTGTCAGTTTGACTACAGCGGGGACGAAAATGGGTCTCTCGGGGGCGGATTTATTAGCATTTGTAAGGGAGCAGCAAGATCTATTTAGGAATGAAAGGGCTGCAGAGCGAGAGGCCGAAAAGCTTAAAGCAGAATTAGTCAGGGAAGAATTAAGCACCCAACTCAAATTAAAAGAGGAAGATATTCAAATGCAAATTCGCTTGAAAACAACGGAGTCAGAACTTCGGCTGAGAGAATTAGCAGCAGAGAAAGATTTAGTCGAGCGAAAAAAAGAATTGCCGTCGTCTGCGCATGTCGGGTCAAGATATACAGGCCTCCCTACTCCCAAAATTCCCCCATTTGACGAGCGTACGGACGATATAGACTCATATTTATTGAGATTTGAAAGATTTGCGTCAGGGCAAAAATGGGATGAAGAAAATTGGGCAACAAATTTGAGTGTTTGCTTGAAGGGTAAAGCGCTTGAAGTATATTCAAGGCTCCCAGCAACGGATGCATTAGATTATCAAACACTGAAGAGGGCTTTATTGAAGCGGTTTGATAACACTGAAGATGGTTTTAGGAGGAAATTTCGTTCTTGTAGGGCTGAACCAGGTGAAACTGCAGGGCAGTTAATTGCACGAATGAGTAATTACTTGGATAGGTGGATAACGATGGCACAAATTGAGCCCGATTTTGCGCCATTATGTGGCCTACTAATTAAAGAACAATTTACGGAAGTGTGTAGTAAAGAGTTAGCTACATTTCTGAAAGAGCACGAATGTTATTCGACGGACGAACTCTCAAAATTGGCGGACAAGTATGTCGAGGCCCACGGTTCACATAGCTTGTCGAATGGGACTAGTCAGAAGGGACTGGGGAAAAATCCGAACATAACTTTCCAAAGGGGAAATCAGCAGACCTCTCAGGGAAAGGTGGGCCAGAATAGAGTCGGTCACACGGACCAAAAATGTTATCGATGTCAGCGGACAGGTCATGTACAAAATCAGTGTATGGCTAAGTACTTAGTGTCCGGTCAACCGATCCGTTCCCCTGCATTTGCAAACAGGAAACCTGACTCGCATAAACGGGACACAGCTAATGCTTGCTTGGTGGAGCAGATTGCAGATAGTCAGTCTCATATGATTAAGCTAGCTTGTGGCCATTCGGTTCCAATTGTGAGTGCCGCTTGTAGAGACCCGCCTCGGGGTACTTCCCAGATTCAAATCGGGTTAGCAAGGAATATGCCGGTTTCAAAAGGTTTTCTGTCTGGGAATGAGGTTTCGGTTCTTAGAGACAGTGGATGCAGTGGGGTCGTAGTCCGTTGTAGTTTGGTTCGGGAAGACCAATTTACTGGTGATACACAGGAGTGTATATTAATTGATGGCTCGGCTAGAAGAGTCAAGGTTGCCACAATTGAAGTTAACACCCCATACTTTTCTGGAAGTGTAAGAGCCATGTGTATGGAAGCTCCCGTGTACGATATAATAATAGGAAATATTCCTGGAGCACGTGACCCAATGGATCCAGATCCATTTTGGGATGGTGTAGCTGAGAAAACTGAGTTTATGTCAGTTCACCAACGTGATAACAACCAAGGTTCTGACAAGGATCATGTAGATTCTGTACAGGCAGTCGAAACAAGAGGTCAAAAGGCTGTAAAATCTAAGCCTTTCAGACCACTGCCTACTTTCCAGGGGGCCTTTGATAATGTAGATCCTGTGGTTTTGAAGCAAAAACAAAATGAAGATCCGACCTTGAAGAAATTTAGAGACAAAGTTGAAAGTGGTGGTAAAATGGATCCGCGGGGAAATCTGGTTACATTTGTGAAGGAGCAGGGAATTTTGTATAGGTCGTACGAGAAAGCATCAGGAAAGGTTAGTAAACAGGTGGTAGTTCCCAAGGAATTTCGCAAGATGGTTCTTTCACTTGCACATGATTCTATCATGAGTGGACATTTGGGGATAAGGAAAACATATGATCGAGTGTTGACTCAGTTTTACTGGCCAGGTGTACATGGTGATGTAACGAGATACTGCAGGTCGTGCGATATATGTCAAAAGACCACTCCTAAAGGTCAGACACCCAGGGTTCCGCTGGGTACTATGCCGTTAATTGATACCCCATTTGACCGGGTCGCCATTGATCTTGTAGGACCAATTTACCCCAGATCGGCTCGAGGAAATCGGTATATCTTAACCTTAGTGGACTATGCCACCCGCTACCCCGAGGCGGTAGCTTTACCAAATATAGAAGCCGAACGTGTTGCGGAAGCTTTGGTAGAGATATTCTGTAGAGTAGGAGTGCCAAGGGAAATATTATCAGATCAGGGTTCCCAATTCACCTCAGGGGTAATGCAAGAGGTAAGTCGGTTATTGTCCTTGAAACAATTAACTACGACTCCGTATCACCCGATATGTAACGGGCTGGTTGAGAAATTTAATGGAACTCTCAAACGGATGATTAAACGTCTGTGTGACGAAAAACCCTCCGAGTGGGACAGATACCTTGGTCCTGTCCTCTTTGCTTATCGCGAGGTCCCACAAGAGAGTCTCGGCTTTGCTCCGTTCGAGCTTTTGTACGGTAGGTCTGTTAGAGGACCCATGGAAATTCTTCGAGAATTGTGGACTGCGGAGAAAGTAGAACCAGAGACTAAAACGACTTACGAGTACGTTCTCGATTTAAGGAACAGGCTTGAAGAGACCTGTCAACTGGCTAAGGAAGAATTACAGAAAAGTGCCGGTCGGTATAAGAGATATTATGACAAGTCCAGCAAAGATAGGAAATTAGAGATAGGGGAACAAGTCCTTCTGTTGTTACCAACGGATAACAATAAGTTGTTGCTTCACTGGAAAGGACCTTACACAATAGTGGGAAAAGTAGGTAGAGTAGACTATAGAATTGACCTAGATGGAAAATGCAAATTATTCCATATCAATATGCTCAAAAGATATGTGACTCGTGAGGAGGGTGTTACCTCTCCATGCAGCGAAATTCCCACAGTGGTTCTTGCTCTCACTGGACAGGAGTCTGATGAGGTCGAAGAGATCAAGCAAGATATTCCGTTATTGTCTCTCAAACAAACTGAGTTTATTGTAGATGTTAAGGTTGGAGATGATTTATCGGAGCCCCAAAAGAAGCAAGTGGAGTCACTGCTACAGCAGTATCAGTCGGTGTTTACTGACTTGCCCGGTCATACTAATTTATGTGAGTGTGACATCAGGGTTGAGAGTAGTACACCGGTACGAGGGAAACAGTACCAACTCCCATATGCGGTTAGAGAAGCTATTTCAGGGGAGGTCGAGAAAATGTTGCGCCTAGGGGTGATTGAGCACTCCGAGTCTCCCTATAGTTCTCCAGTAGTATTGATCAAGAAGCCTGATTCCACGTATCGCTTCTGTGTGGACTTCAGAGCTTTAAATAAATTAACCCATTTTGACGCCGAGCCCATACCTGATCCAAGGGATATATTTGTCAGACTTTCGGGGGACCGATATTTCTCAAAAATCGACCTATGTAAAGGGTACTGGCAGATACCCATGGCCCAGGGTTCTAAAGAGAAAACGGCATTTTCTACCCCTCAGGGCTTATATCATTTTATGACTATGCCATTTGGTTTGGTGTGCGCCCCCTCAAAATTTTCTAGGATGATGCGAAAACTTCTAGAAGGGATCCCCGGTGTGGATAATTATATCGATGATATTCTTGTCCATACAAAGACCTGGGAGGAGCACAAAACGATCCTCCGAGAGGTGTTCAAGCGATTACGGGATGCCAATCTAACAGCTAAGCCTTCGAAGTGCTTCTTAGGGTTTTCTACCATGGATTTTGTGGGGCATGTAGTAGGGGAAGATAATCTTAGGCCAATGATTGTCAATCTGGACAAGATTCAGAAATCTCAGCGCCCCACCACAAAGAAACAAGTTAGGGCGTTTCTTGGACTGACAGGTTTCTATCGGGAGTATATTCCTAAGTATTCTGATCTTGCTGCCCCCTTGACTGATCTCACCAAGGCTAGGGCCCCTTCGCGCGTTAAGTGGGGTGAAAGCGAAGAGGCGGCTTTTAGCGCTTTGAAGACGGTTCTGTCCAACCCTCCTGTTTTGAAACTGCCAGATCTGACCAAGCAATTCACTCTGCGGACGGATGCGTCTGATATTGGTCTTGGCGCTGTCCTCTTGCAGGAGATGGAGGGCAAATTATTCCCAGTGGCGTATGCCAGTCGTAAACTTCTAGATAGAGAACGAAATTACTCTGTGTTTGAACGAGAGAGTTTAGCCATCATATGGGCTATTCAAAAGTTCAATCGTTACTTGTATGGAACCGAGTTTGTTTTGGAGACGGACCATCAGTCTTTAGCGTACCTAAACAGAGCCAAGCTGCTAAATTCTCGGGTACTACGATGGGCACTCTTTTTACAAGAGTACCGGTTTACTGTGCGGTCCATCAAAGGCAAAGATAATATTGGGGCTGATTACTTAAGCCGAGTGAACTAGCTGACACAACCACTGCAGTAGTGGTATTTCTGACCAATACTTTGAGACAACCCACATTCATGTGCAAATTGTAAATTTGAAGGTTATATATGGAATTCCACATTACTTGTTTGAAAGCATTTGTGTTATATTCACTTGGATCACCATAAACTTGTTGAAACATTAATATCACCGATTAATGTTCTTAAATGGGGGGTTGTGTCAGGTACAAGTTTCTGGACTGTTAATGATAGAGTTGAAACTGTGCTAGAGACCATATCAGAAGTTTAGGTACCACAGTGAAGGTCCTATACTGGAGGAAGACTGCAGAAGACCGTGGAGCTGACAAGACGTGGTCACGGTCAGTGAGAAAGTTTCGTCAATTTGCTGTAACAAAAAGTTTGATGGCCGTATCAATATTCGTTACAAGAATTGTATTGACATTCCTGGATACACAGCCGTGGATTTTCATTCACTTGAGTGCGTGCAATCGAGGACGTTAATTGGAGGCTATTAGAACACTGACTGCAGAGTTGAAAACTACTTGCCGCTTCCCTTCATCAGGAAAAGAAAGGGCGTGGCACAATTGATTTGATGTGCGGGAAAAGTGCAAAACGCACAGGGACGTTGAACGGTTTTGTGATCTGGATTACCGTACGAACTTTGGAACTATATGGATTGTGAAAGCACCCAAGACAGAATGCATGGGGTAAGACTTCGTCACATATTTGTTTAGTAAATGTATAGTTCTGAATTTATTAGTAAATGTATAGTACTGAATACCTCATCAGGGTATTAGTAAATGTATAGTACTGAATACCTCATCAGGGTATTAGTAAATGTATAGTACTGAATACCTCATCAGGGTATTAGTAAATGTATAGTACTGAATACCTCATCAGGGTATTAGTAAATGTATAGTACTGAATACCTCATCAGGGTATTAGTAAATGTATAGTACTTAATACTTCATCTGGGTATTAGTGATTGTATAGTACTGTATTAATGATCTCATCTGTGTATTGAGAAGTGCTGTGAGCACCAGGGTGAATTGATCTAGTTTTGTCGTATCATTGCTGTACAATTGAACCGAAAACTTGACATCTGTTTTAGCTGTAGTAAATGTTTGTAGAATTATTACATATTTTGTGTTGGTGTTTCTACTTTCGTTCGCCCTCTTCACGTCCGTCATGACAGACCACAGTCCATGTTGAGACATCACCAGATAAACGCAAATCGTTTTGTGACATGGTGTCAAAGTGAAGCATTCGTGGGGGGAGCGCTAGACTGGATGAGTGCGGGGTGGAAACTCGCGCCAGGGAATTGTGGGATAAAAGGCATTGGAAGGGGCCTTATGGGGTCGAGATTGACCAATATTGGTCTGAATGGGTCGGGGGAGGTATCAGTTTGAAGCACCCGTGGCTCCGATTGGAGGGGCTGAATCATGGAAATGACGGCATTCTGCACATGCGCAGTCGTGGAGTAGTAGAAAGAGAGCACATCAGGGGTATATATTTCATCCAAGTATAGCGGATAGCGGTTGTCGTGAATAACAAGTTCAGCAATGTTCATACACTTTATTATCCCCAATGTTACATCATATCCAGGCTGGGGGAGCCGCCATGGGTATGTTTAGTATGTTCACAGCAAAACAAATTGAAATGTCAAACACCAGCATCCCATTACTTAGCGCACCGTCACATTAGGTACATGTGTTTACTGAGCTCAAGTCAACGATCAGCATGTAGACCTATAGAGTATATACGGCATGTTATGCTATTTCATCAGGGCATGCGTGACGACATTCAGCCGATGAAGTGGTCGATCAGTTTAGCCACGAAGAACGTAACATTGGTCACCCTCTCCACTGTCAATTTGGTGTTGGGGAGTTGACGTTGCACCCATTCCAAGGGATCCACGTTCTCTAGTTGGGTCAGGAACGTCTCCAGTGACGCATGGTTAATGATGGTGAATGGCTGGTCGAACACTTGGTTGTTTCCACTGAAATAGAAAAAACGGAGTTGACCCGTCATCTTATGATGTAAAATGTACCCAAAGGCAAGATTTAACTTGAAGGCCGTGGTTTGGTCGTTGATAATGACTTCCACGTAGTTGCGTAGATGGGCGAGGTCGCTCAGTCGAAAATTGTAGATGTCTAGCAGCGGGCGATGACGGTTGAAACATCGTCGGATCATGGCCAAATGGCCGATAGATGTCACTTACTGCACTGGTATCCGGTAAGAGATCGCTAGGAACATTTATGGGCTCGTCCAGAAAATGTTCGATGTTGTCAGGCGTATGACTCGGAACCGTAACGCTGGGGTCCGGCTGGATATCCAGGCCCTCCTGGACTGTGGGTATAAGCGGGCTGGTCATGGTCACATCACCAGTGGCATTCGTCTCCCTGGACTCGTCTTCAATGGGACTGACCTTCCTGTGATCCTCTTCAGATGTAAATTGTCGCCGTGGTGACGGGGCATGAATCAAACGTTGATGCTGTCGTAACTGACTGGGTCGTTTGAAGAGTCAACCACAATCGTTACATTGTTCCGTCGCGCCCTCGTGGAGTCCTCTCTCATGGCGCCGTAAAATATCCCCCCGATTAAATGACGGTGAGCACGTTTTACAAGTATATTGCAAGGGATTGTGGGCGGAGGCCTAGTGGCGTCGTTAATTGTTTAGACGAGTAAATGGCTTCAGGCAGGTCGTACAAGGGAACATGTCGACTGCGGATCAGCGAATGATGAAACCTCACATACCACCACTTTTATAAGCCCTCAACCCACCAAAAGTCTCCTACGTTATTCTCTCCACCAATCAGTGCATCGCTCGGGTGCGCGCTTGAGACTTGTGTTCCCCTATACATTAGCCCATAGGGAAGGGCATATGAACCATCCGTGGTCCAAATAGGTCGTATGAGATGTCCTGTTGGAACACTCGTGGGAAGCGAGTCCCAACTCTTGTGATTTGTATTGGAAGGCACGTCATTACGCTCATGCGCAGTCGTGGGTGTAGCGCTCGTGAGGTACAGTCCGCCTGGGGTGGTTGTTAGTGAAAGTCACGTCATTCAGCGCATGCGCGGTCGGGTAGTAGTAGAGAAAGGGCAGTTTCGGAGGTGCGCCTGCGCGAGTAGTTGATAAAGGGCTCGTTCGATCTGGCTACTTGAAAGGTTACCTCTTCTGTATAGGGTACCGAGTACATCAAGTGTGTGTGTTTGTGTGTGTCTGACCGAGCACCATGTCGAGTCTCTCAGAAAAGTTTCTCTCATAGCGACAATATGCTCAGACGCATTCAGTGTAAACACAACCAAGAAATATCAACTACAACAAGCATATTACGTATTACACATTTTATTTCGCCTTCATCACAACACCGGTGTAGTTACAATTCTGGTATGCTCTTTTCCGGATGTCAGACGCATTCTTGGCTGTTCTTGTCCAGCGCTTTTGGCATTTGTTGTTGCGTCTGTCTTCGTATTTATCCACAGAATAAATATTGCAATATCAAATACCATGTTATTTTATTCCAAGTGACGTAACATTAGGTACATGTGTTTACAGAGCAGACTTTAACGATTAGTATGTAGACCTATAGAGAATATGCGACATGTTACGGTATTCATCAGGGCATGTCATGGATGAAGATATTCAGCCGATGAATTGGTCGATCAGTTTAGCCGCGAAAAATGTAACATTGGTCATCCTATCCACCTGCCATTTTTCGTTAGGGCGTTGTTGACAGGCCCATTCCAAGAGATCCACGGTGTCCAGTTCCTCCTGCATCGTCTCTAGTGACGCATGATTGGTAATCGTGAACGGCTGGTCGAACACTTGGTTGTTGCCACTGGAATAGAAATACCGGAGTTGACCCGTCATCTTATGGCATAAGATGTATCCAAAGGCAAGACTTAATTTGAAGGCCGTGGTTTGGTCGTTGAAGATGGTATTCACGTACCTGCGTGGATGGGCGAGGCCGTGAAAACGTCGTCGGATCATGGACCAATGGCGCCGATAGTTGTCACTTACTGGATGGTCTTCGGGTAACAGATCGATGGGGACATCAACCGGATCTTCCAGAAAATGTTCGTTGTTGTCAGGCATATGACTCGGAACCGTAACGCTAGGATCCGGCTGGATATCTAGGCCCTTCTGAACTGTTGGTATAGGCGGGCTCTTCGTGATCGCCTCACCAGTGGCATTCGTCTCCCCGGGCTCGTCTTCACTGGGTCTGACCCTCCTGCCTGTTCAGTGGGAAGGTGTTGTCGTGGTGACGGGGCATGAATCAAACGTTGATGCTGCCTTAACTGACTGATCGTTTGAAGAGTCGACCGCAATCGTTACATTGTTCCGTCGCGCCCTCGTGAAGTGCTCTCTCATGGCGCCGTAGATTTTCCAGGCGATTAAATGACCGTGAGCACGTTTTACAAGTATACTGCAAGGCATTGTGGATGGAGGACTCGTGGCGTCATAAATTGTCTAGACGAGAAAATGGCCCCAGGCAGGTCGTACAAGGGAACATGTCGGCTGCGGATCAGCGAATGACGAAAACTCCGATATACCGCCACTTTTATAAGCCCGCACCCCACCAGAACTCTCCTAGGTTGTTCTCTCCGCCAATCAGCGCATTGCCATCCTGTACAGCCTATGCTCGAGTGCAACCTCTGGTGCACCCGTACCCTGGTGTACCCTATGCCCTACGGGCTATAGGGTAATGGTGCACCAGAGGTTGACGTCACTATGACGTCATTTCCGGTCACGTGGCCGAAACTGATCTTTGACCCGGATGTGACCTGTGACCGGATGTGACGTCATAGTGACGGCAATTTGATAAGTAGTATAGACCGCCCCACGGGAGCTACCACCACCACCACCACCGGGCGTCATGATGGCATTTCCGGCTATGACGTCACTTCCGAAGATGTACATAGGTGAGCGCACATGCATACGGGGCGTCATCAGGGTTCAGGCGGCACCACCAGGTGCTGGCACAGACGCGTGATGACGTCACTCCCGGTGATGACGTCATCTTTCTGTGATGATACACAACCCCAACAGTGTAAAGGAACGCAATGTAGTGTTGCTGAGCAACACTAGTGTTACAGGGCATCAATTCGGCATGGTAAGACAACACTGTAGTGCTTTATAGTGTCTGTTTCGTGCTAAAGAGCAGCAATGCGGTCTTGGAGAACACCAGTGATTTAATACAGAACAGCAGTGTACTGTATTGGGAGTGAATTTCAGCCTTGGGTGTTTTAACATGGCCTGTCTCAAGTGCGCGCCCGAGCGACTATGCTTTTTCTACTACTCATGGGGTCACAGATGACGTCGCCTAGTCTTCTCTGGGTACACTCCAGAGTTCGCGTGTACGTCCAAGGGTCATATGCCCACCCCATTGGCTAATGCATGGGGATACACGGGGGGGGGGTGTACAGGACGGCGATGCGCTGATTGGTGGAGAGAACAACGTAGGAGAGTTCTGGTGGGGTGCGGGCTTATAAAAGTGGCGGTATATCGGAGTTTTCGCCATTCGCTGATCCGCAGCCGACATGTTCCCTTGTACGACCTGCCTGAGGACATTTTCTCGCCCAGACAATTTACGACGCCACGAGTCCTCCATCCACAATGCCTTCCAGTATACTTGTAAAACGTGCTCACGGTCATTTAATCGCCTGGAAAATCTACGGCGCCATGAGAGAGCACTTCACGAGGGCGCGACGGAACAATGTAACGATTGCGGTCGACTCTTCAAACGGCCAGTCAGTTAAGGCAGCATCAACGTTTGATTCATGCCCCGTCACCACAACAACTTCCCACTGAACAGGCATCCAGGAGGGTCAGTCCCAGTGAAGACGAGCCCGGGGAGACGAATGCCACTGGTGAGGCGATCACGAAGAGCCCGCCTATACCAACAGTTCAGAAAGGCCTAGATATCCAGTCGGACCCTAGCGTTACGGTTCCGACTCATATGCCTGACAACAACGAACATTTTCTGGAAGATCCGGTGGATGTCCCCATCGATCTGTTACCCGAAGACCATCCACTAAGTAACATCTATCGGAGACATTGGTCCATGATCCGACGACGTTTGCACCGTCATCGCCCGCTGCTAGATATCTTCAATTTCCGACTGACCGACCTCGCCCATCTACGTCAAAGCCATCTTCAACGAACAAACTACGGCCTTCAAATTAAATGTTGCCTTTGGGTACATCTTATGCCATAAGATGACGGGTCAACTCCGGTATTTCTATTCCAGTGGCAACAACCACATTGATACCTCATACGACTCCATAGGACCACTAGTGGCCCACAAAGACCCGAAAACGTCTATTTCCATACCCTTGGTCTACTGCGCATGCGCAGAATGACGCTATTTCAACCCCACACCCAGCCCATCGGATGCTCCCTCACATAGGCTTCACATTGATACCTCACTCGACCCAATCGGCCCAATAGTGGCTCCCCTAGATCCCAAAACGTCTATTTCCATACCCTTGATCTACCGCGCATGCGCAAAATGACGATATTCCGACCCCACACCCACCCGTCGGATGCCCCCTCACATAGGCTTCACATTGATACCTCACTCGACCCCATCGGACCATTAGTGGCTCCCCTAGACCCCAAAACGTCTATTTCCATACCCTTGGTCCACCGCGCAGGCGCAGAATGACGCTATTTCAACCCCACACCCAGCCCATCAGATGCGCCTTCACAAATGCTTCACATTGATACCTCATACGACCCAATTGGACCATGCAGGGTATTTGAATTCTGGGGACTACTTTTTCTCCGCGGAAGCTTTTTTCCGCGACCGCATCACCGCCAGACATGACCGCATCACCGCGGAGGAATACAAAGGTCACGTGACCTTGTATCAGAATTCAACAGAATAAGCCGCTGCCACATTGGTCAAGTTTTGTACCAAATTCAAGATGGCGGCCAAACTCTGGCAGAGGTCCCTTTCCAATCTCCAGCGCCAACGCCTCAAGTTTAAGTGCAAAGAGGTCAATGGGACCTTTTTTCAGTAGACACTACTACTCACGTCTCGCCCATCCCGCCGGATGGTCCTTCACGGGTGCTATACAGTGACACCTCACTCGACTCAATCGGAACACTAGGGGTCCATATCGACCCCAAAACGTCTATTTCCATACACTTTGTCTAATGTGCATGCGCAGAATGACGTCAGTTCCACGTCACACCCATTCCGTCGGATGCTTCATCACGTATGCTTCACATTGATACCTCACTCGATTCAATCGGGCCATTAGGGGCCCATATCGGCCCCGAAACGTCTATTTCCATACACTTTGTCTACTGCCCATGCGCAGAATGACGTCAGTTCCACGTTTCACCCATCCCGTCGGATGCTCCTTCACGGGTGCTTCACATTGACACCTCACTCGATTCAATCGGATCACTAGGGGCCCATTTCGGCCCCAAAACGTCTATTTCCATACCCTCTGTCTACTGCGCATGCGCAGAATGACGTCAGTTTCACGTCACACCCATTCCGTCGGATGCTCCCTCACGTATGCTACACATTGATACCTCCCTCGGCCCAATCGGATCAATATTGGGCCATCTCTACCCCAAATCGTCTATTCCCATATCCTTTGTCTACTGCGCATACCCAGAATGACGTCAGTTCAACGTCGCACCCATCCCGTCGGATGCTTCCTCACGTATGCTTCAAATTGATACATCACTCGACCCAATTGGACCAATAGTGGCCCAGCTCGACCCCAAAACGTCTATTTCCATACACTTTGTCTACTGCGCATGTGAAGAATGACGTCAGTTCCACGTCTCGCCCATCCCGCCGGATGGTCCTTCACGGGTGCTACACAATGACACCTCACTCGACTCAATCGGACCACTAGGGGCCCATATCGACCCCAAAACGTCTATTTCCATACACTTTGTCTAATGTACATGCGCAGAATGACGTCAGTTCCACGTCGCACCCATTCCGTCGGCTCCTTCATCACGTATGCTTCACATTGATACCTCACTCGACTCAATCGGGCCATTAGGGGCCCATATCGGCCCGAAACGTCTATTTCCATACACTTTGTCTACTGCCCATGCACAGAATGACGTCAGTTCCACGTTTCACCCATCCCGTCGGATGCTCCTTCACGGGTGCTTCACACTGATACCTCATACGACCCAATTGGACCATGAAGCGTATTTGAATTCTGGGGACTACTTTTTCTCCGCGGAAGCTTTTTCCGCGACCGCATCACAGCCAGACATGACCGCATCACCGCGGAGGAATACAAAGGTCACGTGACCTTGTATCAGAATTCAACAGAATAAGCCGCTGCCACATTGGTCAAGTTTTTTACCAAATTCAAGATGGCGGCCAAACTCTGGCAGAGGTCCCTTTCCAATCTCCAGCGCCAACGCCTCAAGTTTAAGTGCAAAGAGATCAATGGGACCTTTTTTCATTAGACACTACTACTCACGTCTCGCCCATCCCGCCGAATGGTCCTTCACGGGTGCTACACAGTGACACCTCACTCGACTCAATCGGACCACTAGGGGCCCATATCGACCCCAAAACGTCTATTTCCATACACTTTGTCTAATGTGCATGCGCACAATGACGTCAGTTCCACGTCGCACCCATTCCGTCGGCTGCTTCATCACGTATGCTTCACACTGATACCTCACTCGACTCAATCGGGCCATTAGGGGCCCATATCGGCCCCGAAACGTCTATTTCCATACACTTTGTCTACTGCCCATGCGCAGAACGACGTCAGTTCCACGTTTCACCCATCCCGTCGGATGCTCCTTCACGGATGCTTCACATTGACACCTCACTCGATTCAATCGGATCACTAGGGGCCCATTTCGGCCCCAAAACGCCATTTCAATAGCCTTTGTCTACTGCGCATGCGCAGAATGAAGTCAGTTCCACGTCACACCTATCCCGTCGGTAGCTCCCTCACGTATGCTACACTTTGATACCTCATTCGGCCCAATCGGATCACCAGGGGTCCCTCGCGGCCCCAAACCGTCTATTTTCATACCCTCTGTCTACTGCGCATGCGCAGAATGACGTCAGTTTCACGTCACACCCATTCCGCCGGATGCTCCCTCACGTATGCTACACATTGATACCTCCCTCGGTCCAATCGGGCCACTAGGGCCCTCTCGGCCCAAAACGTTCATTTCCATAATCTTTGTCTACTGCGCATGCGCAGAATAACGGCAGTTCCACCTCACACCCATCCCGTCGGATGCTTCTCCACGTATGCTTTACAATGACCCCATCGGACCACTAGGGGCCCCTCTCGCCCCCAAAACGTCCACCCAGCGCTATTTATCCACTACGCATGCGCACAGTGACTTTTTCCAAAAAAAATCACCCAATCGCTTCGGGACCGCCCATCGTGTTCTACGTGGTGAGGCTTGAAAAACAAGATCCCACAACCCATACCGCAATGAGCATGTGTGGATTTCCCATTAGGTTCAACATTGTCCAGTGCGCCAGTATGGGCCATATAGTGATCGGCCCTCTGGTAGATATATATATATATGCTATTTTCAACCTTGGTTTGTAGTATATGACTCGTGGTGTAATGGATAACCACTCAACACGATCTCGGGCAATGTAGGACATTAGAACCACGTACCGCACTGCTGGCAATTCATATTGGCATCCATGTTAAAAGAATAATATCACGCGGAAACTCTAAACAGCGCATGTCAGCTGTATGACTTCCGTTACCATGGACACTGATGGAGATTAGCTCAAGAGGAACAAGCTGAGTAGCTAGCAGGTCTCCCGCCAAAAAAGCTTGTCGGGAAATGGGCTTCTCACACACACGGGATATAATCACCTTATATATTTTGTGTGATGGTAAATTGTTGCTAGGAGTGTGGTCTTGTTGATGTGAAGGAGATATAATTGTGAAGGACAATGTTGCAAATTGTCTATGGAAGAAAGGGGACAGGCTGATCGAGAAAGATCATCCGGTGGCATAGTTGTGCCGAAAATGAGTGACTTTCTTCTGAGATCCCAGCCATCTGCTAAGTTTGAAGTTCATCGGTTGAATTGTTCTTGAGATATCGCGTTCACAAGATGGTTGGGATGGAAGGACGGTATGAGGGACGGAAGGACATTATGAGGGATGGAAGGACGGATGGGTAGCTAGTGATGTAAAGTCATCCTCCATATTTGAAGTTGATCGGCTCGAGATATCGTGTTCACAACATAGTTGGGATGGATGGAATTTAAGATGGCTGACGGCGGCCATCTTGGTTAACAGAGTTTGGTGAAAATCAATTCCAGTCATCTTATTATTGATGTGAAGTCACTCCCCAGATTTGAAGTCGATCGGTTGAATTGTTTTCGAGATATCGTGTTCATAACATTTTGGAGATGGATGGAATCTAAGATTACAAGCGTCTAGTCCGTCATTCATAATCCAGCCGTCGTCCATTAGAGAATATCCGCGTCCATAATCCAAAGACCTATTCCATATTCCATATAACAGTATTAGCACCAAATTCAAAAAGACAATCATAGTATACATAAACATAGGCTTGTTTCCTGCAAGAGAGAAGCGGTCAACAGTTTTCAATGATGCCGGCAAGACATC
Organism: Hanleya hanleyi; assembly: GCA_036873755.1. Classification (NCBI taxonomy): domain Eukaryota; kingdom Metazoa; phylum Mollusca; class Polyplacophora; order Lepidopleurida; family Hanleyidae; genus Hanleya; species Hanleya hanleyi. Next base: position 158,373 of record JAVTVY010006153.1, on the reverse strand, counting down.
ATGATGTTCCAAAAATATCAAATCCGTATCGCTGATCAGTATTCTTAATCCATAATATTCGTTGCAAAGTCGTCATCTAAAGAATGATGTATCTCAGTCACGCTTTGATTGTGACTGTTCATATGAGTACCATGAGGTTCTTGAAGTACATGGGTTCATACGGCCCCTAGCCCCGGGTTAAGCGGAATTAGACACAAGTTACGAAATGTAACGCCATAGATCTTGCACGCTACGTTCGTATTTTGCTATCAGCATGCGATATATATCGCCAAATTTGAGAAACTTTGAGTGTAGGCGCTTGGTGGAATAGAACTGTTTTTTAAGTTTCTGCACCAGTGTTTTGTGACGTTGATTAAAATCGTCACATTTAACACAGGATCTAGCAAATGCTACTAAGCGAGATATGTATACGCCATATGCAGGTCCCACTGGAATATTACTGTCCAGAAAGGGATAGTTTACGATGTCGAAATTGTAATCATCTCTTTTGTCATAAAGTCGACGAGAGAGAATGCCCGCTTCATTTTTATAGAGATAGAGATCTAAATAAGATGTGCCTGTAGGGCTATCTGTAGTTTCCTTCAAATCCAGTGAAGGTGGATATATATCCTTCACTGCGTCATTTATATAGCGATTATCCACAGCGAGAAGATCGTCTATATAGCGTTTGGTGAATGAGAAGGAACGGGCTTTGAATGGATCGGTTTTTGAAAGCGCCTGCATATAGTCATATTCATAAGAGAACAGATACAGGTCAGCCAACAGGGGTGCACAATTAGTACCCATTGGAATACCTATATGCTGCTGATATATTGTGTTGCCAAATTTCACATAGATATTTTTAATGAGAAATTCAAGCAACTCTATAAACAAAGAAACATCCCATGAATGATATCTCTTGTATGTAGTAGAGCTAAAGAATGCTTTATGGCTTCCGACATTAATATATCTACGATCAGTTTTCTTGAACACAGATACTATTAATGAACTTAGACGGTCAATAAGGCCCTGATGAGGGATTGTAGTATAGAGAGTCGAGAAATCCCATGTGGATACATGTCTGTACGGTATGTGACCTTTAGCATAAAGTTCTTCCGTAAGACATTTTGAGTTTTTCAATATCCACATACATTCAACGCCAGAGTTCTTAGAAATAATGGCGCAATACCTTTCCCAAAATGCTTTTACCTCCTGAAGGGCCCTCGTCAATAGGGTTGAAAGAAGCTTGGTGGTGCAGCTTCTAGAACCAGCTATGAATCTAGCTTTGTATGGTGATTTATGCATTTTGGGAGTCCAGTATAGTTTTGGTATGTCGTTATGATTGGTCGAAAGACAAATACCTCTTTCCCTGAGAAACTTTTTGTGATTGTTAAATAAATCTTCCAGAGTAAATGCAGTTTGGGAGTAAGTAGACGTATTTGATGAAGATATGTCTACACTCAATTCTTTAACCAGCACCTGGTAATAGTAATATTTACATATGAATATTATATTATTAGGAGCTTTGTCTGCTGGGACTATGACGAATTTACGGCGGCCATCTTGGCTAACGCAGTTTGGTGAAAAACAATCCCAGCCATCTTCTCACTGATGTCAAGTCACCCCCCCAGTTTGAAGCCAATCGGTTGAACTGTTCTCGAGATATCGCGTTCACAACATTTTTGGGATGGTTGGAATCTAAGATGGCCGACGGCGAACAACATCACGGGATCGCAGAGAGACACTGGTATTCCACTCTGGAGTCTGAACCATTTTTGCATAGTTCTGGGGAGAAGTGGCCAGCCAGAATCCATTGATCTCACTCCAGAAACCTCGAGGACACTTGCTGCACTCCAGTGGATGAAACTTCTCCATATGGGGGCGTAGATCTAACATCCGCCGCAAAACCTTCTCATTCTCATAACAAAACGGGCAGACGACCTCTATGCATCTGTGTTGCCAGGTTGCAGATGCCAGGTGCATCTTTAGGTCCTTCTCATAAGTGAAACTCAACGGACACAACCAACACTTGTTGTCTGTGGATGTCATTTTGACCAACTTTTTAAGCACTTTTGGAGATTCCAGACTGAGACTTCTTGTACCAAGAAGGTGTGGGTGTTTCCCACGGTACTGTGCAAGACGATATATATGGTAAGCCTTGGGTTGCTGTTTAGCACTCTTTTGGACCAGATATGTTATGTCGTCTAGACGTTTGACGACAACATATGGGCCTTTCCATTTAGATGTGAGTTTATAACAAACTCCTGCTTTTCGCACAGGGTCATACAACCAAACAGGTCCGAGTTTCAGAGACCGTTTCTTTGACCTCAGGTCATAGTGCTTTTTCTGATAGTTGGCTGTCTTCTTCAGAATATTTCGGGCATCGTCATGGACTTCCTCAAGTGTTTGGCGGAGTTCCATTGCATACGTGTCAAGATCCCGGTATTCTCGTTCATCAACTGGCTGACTAACCGAGGCTTGCATAGGCAAGGTAATTTCATGTCCAAACACCATCATATTCGGTGTTTTCTTGGTTGTGGAGTGCATAGAGGACCGGTAGGCCATAGCTAATTGTGGCAGATATTCATCCCATTTTCTCTGCCGTTTTTCACAGAACGCCGTAAGCATGGCTCCCATGGTTCGGTTAAACCTCTCAGCGTTGCCGTTTGCCTGGGGCCTCATGCTGGTTGTTCTGGTTTTGTCGATTTGCAAAAGATTACACACTTCTGCGAACAACTTGGACTCAAAATTGGTCCCCTGATCAGTGTGTATTTGAAGAGGCGTGCCGAATCTGATGATGAATTCATTCACAACAGCTTCTGCTACCGTCCTGGCTTCCTGGTCAGGTAAAGGAATGGCCTCCGTCCACTTAGTAAAGCAGTCAGTGAGGACTAGCACATACCTATTGCCCTTGTCTGTCAGGAGTAGAGGACCGAGAATATCCATGGCCAATCTCTCCATTGGACCTCCTGACAGGTACTGCTTTAGTGGTGCTCGACTCTGGTCTTTACTCAGTTTCCTTTTAGTGCACTTATCACACTGAGTACAATAGCGCTCCACTGAGTTCCTCATAGCAGGCCAGTAAAAGCACTGCTTGATTCTCTCCAGGGTTTTCTCCCCACCCAAGTGTCCTGCTGAGGGTATGTCATGGTGATACTTCAAGACCTGCTCCTTGAAAGACTCGGGTACAATGAGTTGGAAATTAAATTTGGAGTTATTTACAATTACAAGCGTCTAGTCCGTCATTCATAATCCAGCCGTCGTCCATTAGAGAATATCCGCGTCCATAATCCAAAGACCTATTCCGTTTTCCATATAACAGCACTAGCACCTAATTCAAAAAGACAATCATAGTATACATAAACATAGGCTTGTTTCCTGCAAGAGAGAAGCGGTCAACAGTTTTCAATGATGCCGGCAAGACATCATGATGTTCCAAAAATATCAAATCCGTATCGCTGATCACTTCCACTTCCTGTACAGCATTCCACCACGGATCTCGAGTCTATCCCAGTTTCGCCAAAGCGTTTTAAGGGATGAAGAGAGATGGGAGATACTTGACCAATCAGGTCGTTTTCCTTCCTCTAGAGCGAGCAATATAAGTCCAATATTTGGATCTTGAATCTGTCTTTGACATACCTCATGTGAATGCCAAGAGTCTAGCAGAGCTTGGTTTTCCTTCAGTCCGACTAATGCTGGTTGTTGACTTCTCGTAGTAACCCTAGCAGTTGTCACTAGCAGATCTAGACATAGTGTTTCTTCCGTGCCACCACTGGGTACAATCGGCGAAGGAATGCATTCTTCGTCCGATTCATCATTCCCACGTTGCTGTCTAGTGCAAGCATGGCAGGGATTACGAGACATTGCATCAGCATTCCCGTGACTGCGGCCTGCTCTGTGAGTTACTTCCAAGTTGTAGTTTCCTAACTCCTATAGCCACCTGGCTACTTGACCTGTCGGATTCTTCAGGTTCTTCATCCAGGACACTGCAGCATTATCAGTTCGGAGCAGCACCTTTTGACCATACAGATATGGGTGGAAATGTTTAATTGCTGTTATAACAGCCAGGAGCTCCTTCCTTGTGGTGCAATATGAGCGCTCATGCTTATTCAGAGATTTGCTCATATAAGCAATGACATGCTCTCGTCCACCCTGTTCTTGGGAAAGAACGGCACCTACAGCCTGGTTGCTGGCATCAGTGTCCAAGATAAATGGTACCTCTGGAATGGGGTAGGACAAAAGAAGTCAAAAGTTGCTTCAAAGTGTCAAATGCTTCCTGACACTCGTCGGTCCATTTAAAATGTGACCCCTTTTCGGTCAGTATGTGAAGGGGCTTGGCCACATTAGCAAAACCCTTCACAAATCGCCTATAGTAGGAACAAAGTCCCAATAGGCTTCTGACTTCCTTCGCAGTTCTGGGTTGTGGCCAGCTCTGAACCGTTGAGATCTTGTCCGGGTCAGTTTGTATCCCCTCGGCTGACACAACATGCCCAAGAAACTTCACCTTCTTCTGGAAGAATGAACACTTTGAAGGTTTTAGCTTAAGGTTGGCCTCCAGCAGTCTTTCAAAAACGTGTTCCAACCGTATAAGGCACTCGAGGACTGTTGTCCCAGGGACGATAATGTCATCAATATAAAGAAGACATTCTTCCCATTGGAGCCCGCGAAGGACGTACTCCATCAGGCGCTCAAATGTACTTGGAGCATTTATGAGCCCAAATGGCATCACCGTAAATCGGTACAGCCTCCGACTAGTGGTAAAAGCTGTTTTCTCTCTGTCTTGTGGTGCTACGCCGATTTGCCAAAATCCGGAGCTCAAATCCATACAATTGAACCAAGTGGACCCATTCAGGCAGTCGAGGCAGTCATCCACACGAGGCAAGGGGTAGGCGTCTGGCACAGTTACGTTATTTAAACGTCGATAATCAACACAAAAACGTGTGCTTCCGTCTTTCTTTGTGACCAATACAACCGGTGATGCCCAAGCACTCTGAGAGGGTTCAATCACATTCCTGGCAGTCATCTTCTGTAACTCTTCCTTAACTATCTCACGTTTGCCAAGTGGGAGTCTTCTAGGGGGCTGTCGAATGGGGGCAGAATTTCCAGTGTTAATGCGGTGTTCTACTCTGTCTGTTCTGCCAAGATCATCAACAGACTTTGCAAATACAGATTGGTATTTTACAAGCAAAGTTGCAAAAGATGCTTCCTCTTCTTCATTCAAGTGGACAGAACCCTTTTCCCACATTTCTATGAGATGCTCAGGTATAGGTGAAGATGCCGGAATGTCGTTCTGACTACTGCTTGCAGAACACAGATGTGGCTTAATGTCCACATCATCATACAGAGATGTGCACTTGCCCAGCCGAGTGTCTGGAATAAGCTTGACTTCTTCACTGCTGTGGTTAACCAACTTGAGGACTATATTGCTGGAACTGGTGTCAACAATTCCCTGTATAACCCGAACACCATGTTTCCTTAATAACTCACTAGATGGCTCCACAACTCCAGTTGGTGCAAGATGTTCTTCCTTGGGGATATCTACAGGCACCCAACCGACAGACAAAGGGGGAATTGTTGTACTAGTTCGGACTATCACTTGGCATGCCATCTCGACTTCTCCACCGATCCAACAATAAATCTCGTTATCACACGTTTTCAGTTTAAGCTGCGTGTAATCTATTCCTGTGACATGCTTCAACAGAAAATCCTGACCTAAAATACCTTCTGTTGTGATGTCACATACGACAATGGGCTGCAGATATGACTTGTTACCAAACCTCAATTCGAACTCAGCTGTCCCATAAACTTCCAGGCAATTACCATTGACTCCAAGGACTTTAGTAGGCAACCCCTGTAGCCTAGGATCCATGCCCAGTCTGTCAAGCGCTCGCTTAGACAGGAGGGACATGGTGGACCCACTTTCAACCAAGAAGTGTATGGGGTGCTCCAATCCTTGTATTAAACCGGCAACAAAGAGACCATTGTCAAATTTGTTTGCTTTTCCCTCAAGCTGACCACCACGAATTGTTCCTCTTCTCTCGTTAGTGTCACTTATCTCCGGGGTAGACAAAAGACAAGTCTCTTCAAGATTGTCAATTTTCTGATAGCTGTGGTTTGGTTCATAATCTGCAGGCCCATTTACACCCGTCAACTCTTGGCCTACTGAGGTGACGGGCGGCCGTTTCCCTGATGCTGTTGGGCTTGCTGCCTACACTTCTGCAACAGGGGACACTTGGCATAGAAATGGTTGGGGGAATCACAAGCAAAGCAAGTTTTACCATCTTGCCCAGGCTGTCTGAATCGTCTGGCAGGGGCGGGGGATGGTTTCTTTGTTTCCAACTTTTCCAGGCGGTTCAATACTTCCTGCAATAGTGTGGTAAATTCTGATTGCTGCTGAGAGGGGGAATCTGTTTTGACAGCAGTAACACCCGTCATTCTGATTGCTGGCTTCTTTTCTCAGAATCTCCCATGAGGGCCTCAAACCGTTCAATGATGTCGACTGCATCTCCTATAGTAGTGCAGCCACGATCGAAACATCGGCACTTCATATCAACTGTGATGCTCTTATACGGTTGGTTGAGTGCTAATGCCTCTTGGGCATGGAGATCCAAAGTGGGGTATGCCTTTTGAGTCATTTGCCGGAGGTCATCACCTAAAGCGGCTATTGACTCACCAGACATCCTTCGACTGGCTTCTAATTTAGATAACCAGCGATTCTGATGACGTGTACTGCCGAAACGTTGCTCAAGTTTTGATGTTAGTGTTGCGAAGGATCTCTTGTCCTTCATGGTCAATCCAATATAAAATGTTCTGGCAGTACCTCGTAGGCTATCAGACAAGGCAAGAGCTTTCTCTAACTCTGTCCATCGTCCTAGCTCTGCACAATCCTGAAAATGTTATATGTATTCCTCGTAGTCACCCTTGCCATCGAATGGTTCTGGTTTAAATCTCAGATTGTGATTCTGAAATCCTCCAATCTCAGCATCCAGACCTGGCAAAGGCCTACGTGAAGTCTGGCGCCCTCTAGGTTTAGGGGCGGCTGTATCCCCTGCCTCGGGCCGGGTTGTTTCTTCAAACAACATAGCATTGTAGCTCTCATCATCGAACATATTTTCATGAATATCGTCCTCTATATCAGAATGGTCCCCATGTTGGATGTCATCCTCTATGCCTTCCTGGTCACGGAACACAATTTCTGGATCGAGACTGTCGGCCATATTTAATCAGCTGGCGATCTTATATTGTGTGGGATCGATCACTGGATGCTGTGTAGAATTACAGCATCCCACTTCTGACACCAGTGTAATATCCGTGGGTTTCCCACGGGTAAGTAGGGTAAAGCCTATGCTGTATAATATCTGCAGGTATTTCTCTGGTAAGTAGGACAGATACTGCGGAATATCTGTGGGTACCTCTCTGTCAAGTAGGGTTTCTGCTGAATAATATCTGCAGGTCTCTCTCTGGTAAATATGGCAGATACTGTGAAAACCCCTCTGGTAAGTAAGGGAGACAATTTTGGTGATCTGTCCAGTAAAGCACCCTCCAAGGGGAGATAACCCTACTTCTGATGACTAGATATGGCACAGCTCAGTGGTCATGTTATCCAGAATCCATGTGCCTCCAGTTCAGTCGCTTAGCCTACCAAGGGAGATAATCCCTTGACATCGTCATTGTGTACCTCTTGTCTTCGTATTAATAAATTCGACAATTCATATTCTGGTGCATTGAGTTCTTTTTATTCTTTCCAATCATTTTCTAAGAAGCCCTGACCTAAATATATGGGTCATACTAGCAGATTCTCAGAGTGATGGTAGGTGTATAGGCCTTTCACATATATTGCATTAGAGGCATAAACAAAACAGCATAATATGATATTTCATCATCCTAATTGAATATGGATTTAACCTCGTATTAAATTCCAATATATCAGCATATCCATATATGCTCACATGTATTTTGCCTGCATTATGGGCCGAAATGAGATTCCCAGGTTAATGTATGGGAGCATTAACCTCGTATTAAATTCCATTATATCAGCATATCCATATATGCTTACATGAATTTGCCTTTAATATTATGGGCCGAAAAGAAGTTCCCAGGTTAATGTATGGGAGCAGTGAGTTGTTCACTGGTCTGGCACACCAGCCATTGTGTCAAAGCCTTGCTCTGAGCTTCCTTATATACCCTCCGGTCTGGGTATCACGTGACTGTTCTCATGAGTTAAATCATCATTTATTACATAACTACAAAGGAGCCCAGGGTGCTTTTTGCAGGCCTTGTGGGCTTTTTATCTCAGGATTACTTTGCCAAAATACTGCCTCTAAGGCATGCAGGATAAACTAAAAGCATCCCGGCCTCCCGTGCAACAAGCTGACAAATCGTGATGGCTGACGTCATACAGTAGCATTCGGGGTAGGTACCCTCCTTCTAGCTATATTTATGCAACGCACAATTATTTTCCTGCATAAACAAATACATAGTAATTAACTACAATAAACAAGCTAATTAATAATAATAAAGTTTATACATACTCAAGGTTGATTTAGTTCAGAATTAACATCAGAAAACTTTCCTCAGACTCCTGCCAACGAAAATCTCTAGCAGACGACGTGCGTAGGATTTTGACAACAAATAGTCCGATGAGAAATTATTATTCTAAATTCACACGAGTCACTCTAGTTCACAAAAGTTATCTGTAAAATCTAATTATCAATACTAGAGTTACCAAAATTACGGACTATGCTGGGAAAAATCTGTAACTGGTAGTAAACAACTTTGTAAACAACTAGGTCACATGACCAACGAAGAGACACTGGCCATAATGGCGGCAAGCAACAGAATTTCTGTCCACATTGCGACACATTTCTGGTACTTTCTAAATGTTAAGTGACTCTTGCAAGATAGCTACAATGAAATAGAGCTTCTGGGCAACAAGTAAGTCGAACTAATTTACAATTGCATGTTAATATAAACTACACATTTATAAGAATGACATATCTGCGTGGAGCGATCAGCTGTTCAGGAAACAAAGTTTGACACTGCACATATATGACACTCACTCCAAACAGATACACCACGTATACTAAAAAGTACTCCGTGTGTATCTGTCGATAAGTGCACACACATAGCAAACATTCCAAACTGATACAACATGTATACAGAAAAGTACTCCATGTGTATCACAATATTTTACCTCTCGATAAGACAGAAATACAACGAGGACTATGTGAGGGAAAACACATCCTACAGCATGTGATGTGCCTCACGTGCGGCGGATCACGGTTTACAGCTGACAGCTGTAAAATCCTTACACCATTAATGCGCGAGGTAGTATTAATTCACGGAATAAGCCGAGCAGTCGTGAATGATGGATAACGTGTCTGCCTCTTGATAAAGCGCACTCACCTAAAGCGACCCGGGTTCAATTCCCGCTGGAACCCTTTCCCTTCTCCCACTGTATGGCTATGACGAGGGTTCCCCACTTGCCATTTATGCTAGGCAAATAGATGGCGATATTGTCGGGGACCCTGTGCATTCCATTGATGCTTCGGAAGGGCAGATCAATGCTCTATATTCTCCCGAAGATTACCGGAGATGACCGGACATTATATTCCCGGACATTGCCGAAGATGACGAACATTCCCGGAGATTCCGGGACATTCAAGGTGATTCTCAGGAAAACCCGCGTATTTGAAGTCTCGGGACTACTTCTCTTCGCGGAGGCATTTTCCCGGAACCGGAAGCGCCCACAGCACCGCCGGACCGCATCACCGCGGAAGAATACATCCCCAAAGGTCACTTTCGGTCACGTGACGGAACTATAGTGACCTTGACCTCTCGATCACCTGCTCGTCACGTGAGCTCCGCATGGTGTCAATATGCGGGAATTTACGCTTCTATTACTACTATCCAGCATGCGTATTTCAAAGATCAAGGTCATGCTAAACAACCAATCAAATGCCAATGGCCTTAACAGGTATTCGAAAACTTGGTATCAGGGCTACTACTCAGAAGTGAATCATTGTGACTTCGAAAAACAAGCTTTTTTAACATGAAAACAAACGCGTACTCACATGTACATCTGGCCAAAACACCTGACCTCCCACAAAATTGACAGAGAGAGAGAGAGTGGGCAACATAACATGTGCACATAAACTTGTCAGTAGTATATAGACCTCCCATTCACACTTTGGCTCGTCACTGCGCATGCGCGAGAAACCGGGTGTGGTGTGGTGTGCGCAGGAGTGTTCTGCGCAAGTATGACGTCATGCATGACGTCACTTCCGGTCTGCGTGAATCGGGCGTGACCTGGGTAGGACTGGCTGACCTATATCCGGGTCCTCGGGGTTAATGTACTTCAAGAACTGTACTTCAAGTTTAAAGTACTTCAAGATCCTCATGCTGCTCATATGAACAGTCACAATCAAAGCGTGACTGATATACATCATTCTCTAGATGACGAATTTACAACGATTGCTATGAATTAAGAATACTGATCAGCGATACGGATTTTATATTTTTGGAACATCATGATGTCTTGTCAGCATCATTGAAAACTGTTGACCGCTTCTCTCTTGCAGGAAACTAGCCTATGTTTATGTATACTATGATTATTCTTTTGAATGCTAATACTGTTATATGGAATATGGAATAGGTCTTTGGATTATAGACGCGGATATTCTTTAATGGACGACGGCTGAATTATGAATGACGGACTAGACGCTTGTAATTAGATCATTGTTTACAGCCGGGTCTTGGGGATAATAGGAATGCATGTATCTGTATCTGGGGTTTTTCCATAAAAAAATACCCGGCGCATGGTGGGTGTGCGCAGGTGTTTTTGTGTAAGTGTATGACGTTATTTCCAGTGTGCGTGAATCGGGCGTGTGCACTCCTCCGCGGTGGTGCGGTCTGGCGGTGATGCGGTCGTGGGGAGAAGCTTTCGCGGACAGAAAGTAGTCCCAAATACGCGGGTTTTCGTGAGAATCATCTGGAATGTTCGGCAATGTTCAGGGGCCCCTAGTGGACCGATTGGGTCGAGTGAGGTGTCAAAGTGAAGCGTTCATCCAGGGCCATCAAGTCATGGATGTGTGCATGTAAATTGAGGATTTGTCCCGAAAATATAAAAAGCGGAACACGGACTTTACCTCCACAATAGAGGCCTGATTCGCACATTTGCATCTATACGGGAAAAATGCCCGTATGGGGTATGGGGGGTGGTCATTTTTTAAAAAACAAATTGTGGATTTTACTATGGGTTGTTTGGTCATGTTTTTCACGTCTCGCCACGAAAAACACGATGGGAAGGGTCCCGGAGCTAAGCTGTGAAATTTTTTGAAAAGTTCACGGAGGTCTGGATAGGCCCATACTGGCTCAGTGGATAGGTCCATACTGGGCAATTCACACATGTTCATTGCGGTATGAGTTGTTTGGTCTTGTTTTTCACGTCTCGCCCCGTAGAACACGATGGGAGGGGTCTCGAGGTGAAGCGGTGACATTTTTTGAAAGGATCACGGAGGTCTGGATAGGCCCATAGGCCCATACTGGCTCAGGGGGATAGGTCCATACTGGGCAATTCACACATGTTCATTGCGGTATGGGTTGTTTGGTCTTGTTTTTCACGTCTCACTACGTAGAACACGATGGGTGGGGTCCCTAAGCTAAGCGGTGAATTTTTTTGAACAATTCACTGCACATGCGTAGTGGGTAAATAGCGCTGGGTGCACGTTTTGGGGTCTAGGTGAACCCCTAGTGTTCCGATGGTATCGTATGAGGTCTTATTTTGAAGCTCTCGTGGAGGAGCATAGGACTGGGCTAATGTATCGTCCGTTTTCAATACTCTGCGCATGCGTAGTCTGGCCATAGTATAGAAAGCAGGCATTTTAGAGATGGACCACTATTGGTCCATGTTTGTGGTTTGGTGGTGTGGGTTCTGCGCAAGTGTGTGATGTGTGACGTCACTTCCGGTTTCTATGACCAAAAACTACCTCCGAACACAGAAGACTTCCAATTTTTCCTTAGACGTTAGACGTATGGAATGCATGTACTGACTTTCAACATCCGGGTTTCCCACCGCATTTATGGAATGCATGTACTGACTTTCAACATCCGGCACCTCTTCAACATCCGGGGGACTGGAGTGCGTCGTCCCTCCGTCTTATATCCGGGACCTCTTCAACATCCGGTTTTCAACATCCGGGGTTTCCCACTGGGTTTTCCCCGGCCCGCCCGCCCGCACGCCTATGCGGGTTATCCGGCCACACGCCTGCGCGGGTTTTCCCCGGCCGCAGGCAGCGCGCGGGTTATCCGGCCGCACGCCAGACCTTGGACTCAGGGGACAATTACAACACATATAAGGGAAGTGGGAAGAGGTGCCGACATACTGACAGAGCCACATGACTTCACAGTAGTCTTCCGGTTAACCTATTCTAAAGCACATACCAAGAATCTAACGATTCGTGATGTGTGTTGTATCTCAGGTATGCTTTTATTGTACCTGTTCATGTGGCAACTTGGATGATATGACCACACGGCCCGAAGACCTTTGCAAGTGTATGTGCTGTGATGGAGGGGATAATAAAAGGATTGACCTGTAATCTTTGATGTTGTTGTTGGTGCGCATGTGTGACATGGTCTATAAAACACGGCTCTATGCACCCCACTCCCCCATTCCTACTGTTGCAGCTCCATGGCGGAGACCCATCACTATGCGACTCGCATTTTACAGCATGCGACCATGGTTAATTCACTTACGGATTAACGAGCAATGGTTCGGTCCATGTTTACAGATGACGATGACAACGAGGGGCGACGCCAGATCCTGAAAGAGTTCACAGAAGCGGTCTTCGACAGAGTCGACTCGATTGAGAGGTGTGCTATCACCCACCACTACTGGACTATGACAGCCATCCTTGATGGACCACGAGCGCTCACGCCGGAACCAGCGACGGCTCGTTGGCCTCACAATGGTCTTTGCCCTATTGGCCCTGACGCTGTGGCAATGACAACGACAGCGACAGAAAAGAACGGCTCTTGAGAGGCTCCACACATGCGCTTATGTGCAACCGATATATACGAGGGTCAGTCACAGTGTGCGTCATTCACCGTTCGTCATTGGGTCAACCATGTCACCAAGGGGACCTGGCCATAAATACGAGAGACAGTCAGAGTGATGTGATTATTACAAGCGTCTGGTCCGTCATTCATAATTCAGCCTTCGTCCATCAGAGAATATCCGTGTCCATAATCGAAAGACCTATTCCATATTCCATATAACAGTATTAGCACCAAATTCAAAAAAGACAATCATAGTATACATAAACATAGGCTTGTTTCATAGAGTACTAGATGGGGGTACAGTGCATTTTACCCTAGACCCTGTTCCATGGTCTGCATTGAAAGATGCCGTGGCAGATGTGAATCAAGTGCTTACGGAGGAAGAGCGGTCATCAGACGAGTTGGAATGGTCATTTACCATGGACAATGTGCTTGCAGAAGCCAAAGAAGAAAATCAGAAAGAAACTCTGGCCCAAGATATATCCGTTATAAATAAACCATAGAGCCAGGGTCCATCATCATTTGCCACCATGAAGATCTGGGAGAAGGTGTTGGATAACTTATACTACAGTCCCGACAGTCCTGCTGCGTATAGTGCATTGTCGGCTCTCAATCGAGCGGCCAAACCCCAGGGGATACAACGTGCCAAAGTCCGAGATTGGTTTAAAAAACAAGACACCTATACCTTACATCGATCTGTCCGTCGCCATTTTCAACGGAACTGGGTCAACGTGGGTGGTATAGATGCCCAGTGGCCAGCGGATTTGGTCGAGTGCCTTTGCCAAACACAACGATGGGAATCGGTATATCTTAACGTGCATCGCTATCCTGTCAAAGTATGCGTGGATAGTACCCATCCGGACGAAAACGGGGGCGAATCTCATAGCGGCGTTCAAGGACATCTTCAAGACCGGGCGCAAACCCTTGTATTTGCAAACCGACGAAGGCTCGGAATTCCTCAACAGAGCGTTCCAACAGTTTCTGAAAGCCCATAAGTTCTTCTTCTTTCACACCTACAACGAGACCAAGGCGTCCGTTGTGGAAACGTTCAACAAGACATTCAACGGCCGCATGTATAAATATTTCACCTATAAGAATACAAGGCGGTACATCGATGTTCTCCCAAAACTTGTGAGTAGTTACAATCGAGCCTATCACCGGAGTACACAAAGAGCCCCCATTACTGCGACCCAACGCAATGAAGCCCAAGTCCGGCGTGTCTTGTACCCCAGGCAATCGCAACGAACGCCGAAGGAGGTGTTCAAGGTCGGGGACCCTGTACGGATCAGTAAAGTCAAGGGCAAGTTCGAGAAAGGTTACTTATCCAACTGGAGTGATGAGCACTTCCTGATTAAACAGCGCCTACCCCGACAGCAGCGAGTCCATGAACTGGAAGATCTTAAAGGGGAACCGTTGCTAGGGACGTTTTACGAGACGGAATTACAGCCTGTCGTAAAAACACAGCAAGACTACTACACGGTGGAGCCGATTTTGAAAAACGTCGACGTGGCAAACAGTTTCAATTCGTCAAATGGCAAGGCTGGCCCAGTTCCTTCAATTCCTGGGTCGCGGCCAACCAGGTGAAACGATTATAAAACCAGACACCACCGCCGTCATCCTTAATTCCACGTTCGACCATGAACACGGTGCAATGGACAAACAGCAGCTGCCTCTGAACACAGCGTCTCCCAAAACGCGCAAAGCGCAAGCGGGCTTTGTAGTGACATTGCTAACCCTACTGGGTGTGTTGTACTGAGGTGTGTTTTACGACGTAGCCTATCTCAGCACTCTACTTAGCCGACCTCAACACCAGCCGTGAGTGGCAGTCAAACCAGTCTACAGACCTTCTCTACACCAGTCAACCCCGTGATCGAAACGAGCCCAGTCATCACCACCACACCTCGTGTACAAGCCACATCGAGGTCCACACCAAGTATACAGTCCACATCGAGCTCTACACCAAGTACACCCACTACGTCTGAAAATCCACCGAGTTTCATCACTCATAGTGAACGCCCATCGACAACGGCAACCGACGTTGTTGTTGTACCCACCACCACCCCAGTTCGTGTGGTGTTCCGGAGAATGGCAGGCAGCGTATGCAGCAATGCCCCACATCACGTTCGTGGAAGGGCTACCCAACCTGACCGATTTGGAACCGGACACCTTGGTGGTTCTGGATGATCTAATGGCGGAGACGGATGCGCGGGTCACCCAACTCTTTACCAAAGGCAGCCATCATCGACGGCTCAGCATCATCTACATTGTGGAGAATCTGTTCAGTAAAAACAAAGAACATTCGTTTACAACGAATATTATGGATTAAGAATACTGATCAGCGATACGGATTTGATATTTTTGCCGGCATCATTGAAAACTGTTGACCGCTTCTCTCTTGCAGGAAACAAGCCTATGTTTATGTATAGTATGATTGTCTTTTTGAATTTGGTGCTAATACTGTTATATGGAATGTGGAATAGGTCTTTGGATTATGGATGCGGATATTCTCTACTGGACGACGGCTGAATTATGAATGAAGGACCAGACGCTTGTAATCGGAACATCAGCTTAAATGCCCACTACCTGGTGGTCTTCAAAACCCCGAGAGATACCACTCAACTGCTGCACCTGGCAAGACAGCAGTACCCCGGCAGCACGCCGTTTGCATAGGGAGTCTTTAAAGATGCGACAACCCCTCAGCATGGGTATATTCTCCGTGTCACCTGAAGCAAGCCACCCCCAACCACCTTCGACTACGGACCGGTATCTTTCCCGGAGAGACCCACAACGTGTACATGCAAAAATAATGTAAACACATCCACAGTGGCTCTCTCAGCTGGGGTGTGTGTTTGATGTTGGGGATAATAAAAGAATTAATACATCATGGTTGACTTTGTCTCTGAAGTGAAACAATATTCAGCAGGTAGCCCGCAAAAGGATAAAAAGGGAAGGGTTGTGGGTTCTAGCATTAGTTGTACATGTCTGCGCGAGTACGGAAGCACGCCCCGACGCTCCGTGTATTGAAGGCGGCCCTACCCGAGTTGGTCCGAACCATTGTACGCGGTGCGGATCCTGACCTTGTACGCTGTCTGTGCGAAATCGGGTACAACCTGTTAAAAGGCAACGTACCACTGATTCCGACTCAGAAGACCAAGTTGGCCAAGAATAAGACAGGTCTCCGAACCCTAGTCCAGAAGCGAGTCTCTCAAACACAAAAGAAAAAGGATTTACAGAAAGGCGGCTTTCTCGGGGCCGCACCGCCGCACCATTTTAGCACCGTTGGCCGCTTCCATGTTGGGTCCAGTATTGGGTGAGCTGTTCGGCCGACAATGATCCACAAATAAAAAATGGTCCTCTTCGAACCTCGGCTCCTTCAAAACCTCCAATCGCCGTATCCCATTCCACCTACGGTGAAGACGATAAACACCCTCGATGAAGAGATGCGGCAGATCTGACAAAGACCGGGGTTAAGCGACAGTGAGAAAGTACAACAGTACAATTAGACGCTTCGGCGGTACATGGCCTTCATGGACCAATACAAAACCTTCTCTACCCCAGCACCACCACCACCACCACGCGACACACCGCCGACCTCAGCACCGCTCCAACAGCCACCATTACCAGGGGTACCACCCACAGCCTCACAGTGGGTCGAAGACGAAGTCCTGAAGGGTGTACCTGCATCGTTCAAGAGACAAGCTGACCTGGTATTACAACGGGTGAAAGATAATCCTAACATGACTTGGAATGATCAAGGCGAACAACTGGTACAGAATCAGGTGGTCCCCGGTACCCACATGACGGATTTAGTGAATGACCACCTGATGCGTCAACGCAGGTCGCACACGGATTCTCGAGGATGGGAGGTCTTTGCTCAAGGCTTGAAAGACATGCATGTACCACAGGAATTGGTGGGGAACCCCCAGCGCTGGACCTGGATGCAGCGGACCCAGCAATCGCCGGTGCACGCACAACGACAGACGCGACTCCCACATACTTGGGAAGCCGAGTGGGGACCGGAGTCACCACCCAAAACACCACAACGGCCGGCACATTCTTTTCATCCCTATTCAACATCTAGGACAGGTAGCAAGTCACCGCGACGAATACGACGCCGGGTACAACCGCCCAAGGCCTGGTACAACTATTAAAACCAACAGCAGCAGCAGAAAAGCTCAGTCGCCATGTTTTACCTCACCTTACCCAGTAACAGTTCGCTCGATGTGTTTCCTGACAACACCTTGGCCAAGTACGTGACCCAGTTACCGCAACCGTTGCATTTACCTGGACGATGGGAATGTGGACTCGTGGATATCCAATACCCTTACTCGTGGTACAACGTGCAAGCCAATGAAGTGTGGTACGAGATGACCTACGAAGGGAAAGACACCCGACTCACCCTCCCCGAAGGCCAATACGATACCCCCAAGTTCATGCAGGGACTGACAAGACTGTTGCAAGACTCTACGGGAGGTCACGAATACTTCAAAACCCATAAAAACCTTTCCCTTCAAGAATCACGTGGACTTCGATTACAACGCACACGACAAGGCACAGATCATCCTCACCGCCAACGTGAGTGTCGTACTGAGTCTTATCCTACAGCAAATGCTGGGTCTCGTCACCCGACCTACACAGGTTCATCCGAGGACCATGGCCAGATCCCGATGGATATGAAATCGGATATGTACGGACTCTACGTCTACTCGAACGTGGTCGACAACCACATCGTGGGCGATGTCAACACACCTCTCTTATGGGTGGTCCCCATTAAAAAGAAATATGGAGATCGTCACCCACAGTTTCACCCACATGCTCTACCTACCCGTACGACAAACCGACATCAACACTATCACGGTGGATATAAGAGATGACACGGGACGACCGGTCGTATTCAAATGAGGAAAGGTGGTGCTGACACTTCATTTCCGACAAGCACGTTCTCCCAACTTTGTATAATGAAAGTACCTTCTTACGAGTGCGATGCACGCAGCTATATGGACTATTATGTCCAACAGGCCGGGGGTGGCCTTCCGGTATTTGCAGGTACACGCATGCAACGTGATCACGGGCTGGGGAACATACTCGGGAGCATCGTCAAAACGTTCCTGTCCTTGGTGGCGCGTGGGATAAAAGCGATCGACAAACAAGCGGTGCGAAGTGGACTGCAAGTCGCCGGTGATGTCTTGGGTGGTACGGCACCCAAAGAAACACTGAAACGCCGAGCTAAAGAAGCAGGAGGCGTCTTGGTCGCCAAAGCACAACGTACCGTAGGGAATAAAAGACCTGCACCACCGAGACCACGCACCAGTCGACGACCGACCCAGTGACGACGCACATCGAAACCCAGGATATCTTTTCATAAAACATGTCCTTAATCCACGCAGAGTCCTGCCCCTCCACCAACAGTGAATTTGATTTGTGGACTGTCCCGGCCACACAGACCAGTGCCGATCAAGGGTTATGGGTGGAGCAGCTCCCGCTCTCCAGCATCAACGAAACAGGGTCCATTGAGTTCACCATCAGTAATGCAGATACGGCCTATGTGGATTTA
Source organism: Hanleya hanleyi (assembly GCA_036873755.1). Classification (NCBI taxonomy): domain Eukaryota; kingdom Metazoa; phylum Mollusca; class Polyplacophora; order Lepidopleurida; family Hanleyidae; genus Hanleya; species Hanleya hanleyi. The sequence continues at coordinate 139,784 of JAVTVY010006153.1, read as the reverse complement.
GCACATACGTACTTGTATGTAAAAGCCAAGATCGTCAATAGGGATGGCTCCAGTATCATCGACGCTGCAATGGTGGGCCCGACGAATCTCTGGCTGCACAATATGTTTCAACAGGTGGATATTTTTCTCAGCGACAAACTCATCAGTGACTCGACCAACACGTAGGTGGCCTACCCCTATCGAGCCTACATAGAGACGCTGTTGTCGTATGGACTAAAAAATCTCAACTGACAGCCCCTTTATTCTACCAGGACACAGCCAAGCACATGGGTACGGCAACAATGAGGGATATAACCATCAGCTGGCCCAAGGTAAAGGGTATATAGTGCACTACACTGGAAGCCGGGAACATGAAATCTATATTTACATACTATTACATACTTCAGACTTTTATTCAAGGCTAAGCGTCCCCTAGCAGCCAGTACAATCACAATGCCGTATTAAGGGGAGTAATCCTAAAGCTATCCACAGATGTTATGATTTGGCGATTAGAAAATATCATTAGTTATTTATTAATAAGCCAGTAATAAAACTATAGCTCTAAGGAGTAAGCAATTAACCATAAACTAGTGCAACATCTATACAGAGACAGAGTGATGTTACGGTAATCTTGCAAGGACAGGAAGTCTTCGGTATACTAAAATAGATATGCAAGCCTGTTTGTCTCCATTAAACGGTCACAGTTTTGGTATACTAGTGATCATGGTGTTTATCGGGAAACCTGTGCGGTCACTGGGGCGACCTAAAAAAGAGAGAGAAAAGGTCACCTAACGGAACCGGATCATTTTTAGTCGAAAGGCCGTGAATCTTAGACAGGATAGCTCTGGCATCGGGACTCAAGCCCGAAGAAAAATTAGTTCGGACATTCAATTAACGCCAACTCGAAACGGAAACATAAAATGAACAATATTATAACGTTTTTGTCGTCTTGAAAGGGACAGATGATGAAGGACTGGTTGGTCCGATGTCAGGATAATGTGACTGGGTCATCGTTATATGATTGAAAACTTGTTGAAAACAACGTTGAATCTATGGCAAGCCGTTTTGGTATTTATTCCTTTATTTTTGATATCAAAAATTCTTTTTTTGATATCAAAAATAAATGTGCGCCGTTTTGGTATTTAATCGGATAATTGTTGATATCAAAAATACTATTTTTGATATCAACAATTCTATTTTTGATATCAAAAATTCTTTTTTTGATATCAAAAATAAAAGTTTATTTTTTATATCAAAAATACTATTTTGGATATCAAAATTATTTTTTTTATATCAAAAATAAATGAATAAATACCAAAACGGCTTGCCATTCCTTTATTCTTGATATCAAAAAAGAATTTTTGATATCAAAAATAAATGTGCGCCGTTTTGGTATTTAATCGGATAGTTGTTGATTCCTCTCGCCTCCTGTACAGCCGTTTTGGTATTTATTCATTTATTTTCGATATCAAAAATTCTTTTTTTGATATCAAAAATAGTATTTTTTATATCAAAAATACTATTTTCGATATCAAAAATTCTTTGTTTGATATCAAAAATACTATTTTTGATATCAAAAAAAGAATTTTTGATATCAAAAATGAACCGTTTATTTTTGATATCAAAAAAAGAATTTTTGAATCCAAAATAGTATTTATGATATCAAAAATAAACTTTTATTTTTGATATAAAAAATAGAGGACCACTTACACCAAACAGGGCCGTAGCCAGGATTTACTGAGGGGTGGTTCGCCTTCACTCCAAAAGGGCACATCATGGGGTTCGCTGTATGGGAAAAGGGGTAAATAGGGGGTTCGCTTCAGTGTTTGAAAAGGGCATTTATATGAGAAAAGTATATAATATTTCCAAAGGGGGGGGGCGGGGGTTCGTCTGAACCCAGAAAGCCCCCCTTGGCTACGTGCCTGCCAAAATGGAAATAATGCGCCCTCCCTTACCAAGATTTATTTCCCACCTTTGGCTTCATCTCAAAAAATGCTACCATACAAAATAACTCATAAAAATCATAATGCAAATTACACAAATTCTGTCGTAGGTTGTTCATATATTCAAGAGCTATCATTCAATCGAAATTTTCCCCTTGTTTATTGATTGATACAATTTCACTCCTCAGTCCCGACACCCGTCGTTTGGCGCCAAAAAAAAAAGGAGAATGGCTGATTCGGGTAACCCAACTCAGGCTAACGCTGTTGTTAGAAATGTTGTACAAAATACATTGTCAGCTGTACAGGCGAGAGAATCAACAATTATCCGATTAAATACCAAAACGGCACACATTTATTTTTGATATCAAGAATAGAGGAATAAATACCAAAACGGCTTGCCATATGGCAAGCCGTTTTGGTATTTATTCATTTATTTTTTTATTTTTGATATAAACAGTTGATTTTTGATATCAAATATTCTTTTTTTGATATCAAAAATACTATTTTTGATATCAACAATTCTATTTTTGATATCAAAAAAAGAATTGTTGATATCAAAAATAGTATTTTTGATATCAACAATTATCCGATTAAATACCAAAACGGCGCACATTTATTTTTGATATCAAAAATAAAGGAATAAATACCAAAACGGCTTGCCATATGAGTTGGGTTACCCGAATCAGCCATTCTCGATTTTTTTTTTGGCGCCAAACGACGGGTGTTGGGACTGAGGAGTGAAATTGTATCAATCAATAAACAAGGGGAAAATTTCGATTGAATGATAGGTCTTGAATATATGAACAACCAACGACAGAATTTGTGTAATTTGCATTATGATTTTTATGAGTTATTTTGTATGGTAGCACTTTTTGAGATGAAGCCAAAGATGGGAGATAAATCTTGGTAAGGGAGAGCGCATTATTTCCGTTTTGGCAGGCCCGTAGCCAAGGGGGGGGGGTTCTGGGTTCGGGCGAACCCCCCCCTTTGGAAATATTATATACTTTTCTCATATAAATGCGCTTTTCAAACACTGAAGCGAACCCCCTATTTACCCCTTTTCCCATACAGCGAACCCCATGATGTGCCTTTATTTTTGATATCAAAAAATGAATTTTTGATATCCAAAATAGTATTTTTGATATCAAAAATAAAAATACTATCAAAAAAAATGAATAAATACCAAAACGGCTTGCCATATGAAAGCTTATCAGTCCAACGGTCATTTTGAAATGGTGAAAAACACAGTAAGTCGACCTACTCGCGTTTTTTGTTGTAAAATTTTGTCGCCATAAAGTAGGCCTATAGTCATTATTTTCGCATTCCGAAAAAGTGTCGATTTGGCCTGCCAAATATTCACTTCCGGGCACGACTAATTCTGTAGTGGTGCATGGGCGTGATCAACCAGCAGTTCTTATATGCCGGTTCAGACGAATGGTTACGTCTAACAAGATGTTACTTCACATAGCAGTTAAAAAAAAGGAAAGGATTATCATCCTGTCAAAAACGGGCGACTTTCCATACTATGACAATACAGAGGGGCCATATTTTTGCGAAACCGTGGCAATTGTGGAGTCCACCTTAACGAGGTCATGGAGTACAGTTGGTTTGTGACGTCAACGGTTACGTCATCAACGCAGAGAAAGAGCGGCGGCGTCATGGAGAGTTTAGGCGAGATATGGGCCATTCGTGGTCCAAATGTATGTGGCGTGCAGGTTGTCGTATGAAAATTTTCGTGGTGCAGGCTAAAGCCCGGCGCACACGAGAGATATTAGCTGAGCTAACGGTCTCAATTTCCTGTCAGCTCAGGGGCTAGCTCTCGTGTGGTTTCAGCGCACACGGTGACCAAAAGTTTCACGAAATTGGTTTCAGTTCCCGAAAAAGTCTTCTTCAAGACCATTTTGAGTCGTGCTTATGAATCGCGTGAAAATAACATGCGACTCATTGGCCGGTCCAATAAAACTGCTGAGCTGTTGGCTTGCGTTCGCCGCACACGCTGAGGATTTGGCCTCTCGTGTGCGCCAGACATAAGACTGGGATGTTGTCTCTGGTGTGACTTCATGGTGTGCCTACGCAGTCGAGGCATAGTTGAGAAAGATGGCGCATGGCGTATTGGGGCACTCTAGGGGCCATACGTGGTCCGAATCTGGCGTAGTTTATGTAAAATTGAAGATTTAAGAGTGTAGACTGTCTCTTGAGCGACGTCATGGCGCGCATGGAAAGTCGGGCGTGGTCGAGAAAAAACAAGTTTGGATGCGCATTTGAGATATGCGAACCTATAAACTCCGGGTATGCGGGGGATAACAGACTCACGCTGAAGACTATGGTCTCGGGACCGCGGTGCGACGTCGACGCCAGGGTGAGCATGACGCTCGGGGAATATTAGAGAAAGCTCAGAGCAGCTCAGATCTCCATACCCTTGTATACAGGCCAACAGAGGTGGAGGCATGGTTGTATTCACAGGCCCGCAAAACAAGAATTTTGGGGGGTATGGGCGGTGGTATTAGGATGAAGTGCTAAAAATGGGGTCTCTAAATATAACCCCATGCTTTATATAAATCCACAACAAGGATTTGAAACGTACTTCAAGGATCTGAAATCATTTATCACTTTATATATTCCCGCCGTCAAATTAGTAAATTTGTGCAATTTTTTACCTTTGCCGGGCGATTCAAAATCCAACGTAACTGTCCATCCATCTAGGAACAGTGATATTATGGCGGGCTTCGTTCTCAATTCTGATTGGTCAGTCGCGACACGCCTCCGGCAAGAGAGGTCACGCACTGATCAGCTGTCGCGATGTACCACAAAACACCTTCATTCAAATATTCCCAATTCTGTGATGAATATCGTACACCTGCGACAAAATCGTTGCATGCAAGATCTCTGCCGCAGTGCGACGGACTGGACGCTTGTAATCCTAATTTGCGTCTAATTTCGCTTAAACCTGGCTCAGGATCCGTTTAAATATCATGTGTTTTACACCTCCATGGTGTTCATATAAACAGTCGCAATTAAAACGTGCGAGATACACACTCCAGAAAAAGACATAGGAAATTCATTCGGATAAAGAATAATGGTCAGTGATTATGATTTTATGAAAAGCACAGCATTATGTCTTGGTGACATCATTCAAAACTGATGAACGCTTCTCTCTTGTAGGAAACCATCTTGTGTTTTTTTATTTTTTTTATTTCATACTCATTTGGCATGCGTACGAAGTAGGTATTGCGATTCTTGATGAAGAAATTCTTTTATGGACGACGGCTGAATATTGAATGTGGATATTCACTCACATGCACCACCACTGACGACAGCGATGCGCAGGTCTTTCAGCTGTGAGCGACAATGTGTTGGACCAACTGATCCATGAGGTCGACGGCCGCTGGTACTTCCTGGAGGAGTCTGCGGTCATGTCGAGCGCGTTTCCCGAGCCACCACTGGTCCGCTATCCTATGGATTTGGCGTCGGCCAACACCAAATGGACACAATGTCATATTCTCTCAATCGACCACATCTCGAAGACGATCCTCGCCGAGGTTTACGACGATTTCGCGTTCGATGAATATGTCACAGAGGGTTTGACGATGCTTCACCTTTCACGCTACCCAAATCGTACGCCCGGACACTGACACTCCTGAAATGTTTTAGCCACTTGCCGTCTCGGCTTCAATTCGAGATGGTACGATCATCACGGCCTCTACCCGTACCTGGGGAACTGACAGTAATTCCATCCGCCATATGTGAGGCATAAGTAACGTCACAAGCAGCAGTCCATCCGACATAAAGCCAACCATACGAAGAATCGGATCAGAGATCGACGCCTCCCCGAAAACAGTTTTGCTATCATCGGTGCGCCCTCACCCTCAACTCTCACGGTCAGACCCTGTATCACGCGAGTATTTATCGCCAAAGCCTTGCACCAGGACACACAGACCAGGCTACGTCTACCTCGAGGGGTGGAAATGTGAATTTTATGCGCAAGCCTTCACACCTACGACCGGCCTAACTTGACCATGCGCACCACCCATATCCTAAATACCGTCACCACCTAACAACTCTTCGTTTTGGTGAAGAGTGATTTACACGTCCCCAAGCGGTTAAAGCTCCTGTGCTGAAATTCCATCTTCACCTTGAGTATGCAGTATGCAGTATGCTCGGGCCTCCTTGGCACCCCTTACTGCGACGCTACAAACGCCACGGCCTCGAGGTCATCCGAGTGTGATAGGGTTTACCCCGATGACTGCTCTCAAGGATTTGCCGATGCCATGGCCAAACCCACAGGGGTATGTGGATGCAGACAAAGCCCTCATTGAGCACGATCGACATGTCAGCGTCAATACATGTACATGCGATCTCAAGAAAGCACGTCGACGTATCAACTCACCCCTATTCCGACGGGTGAATGCATTTGACCAAAAGACGTTTTTCGTAATACCACCCCCCCAAGTTGCACATGATGGAAATGTTGTATGATTTCATGCGCGTGTTTTACGATCCAACAGATTGGATCGAAATGGACACGGTTTATGCTCATATGGCCGTCGTAAACACCGACTGGAAGTTTCTGCCATCGGTGGATACCTCGGGGAGAGAACTACGCTTTCGGATCTCCGGCCTCTTCAAGCTTGAGTGGACTAAAGATGCCATAATCGCTGTCTACTAAAACAAATTCAGTTCTAGGAGGTGAGTCGACAGTGAAAAGCTCGACAAGCATCTGGCGTCTTCCATGGCAAAGCGTGTGCATCCGGGATTAACAAGGGGATCCGTGTTGTCCAGCAGCTGATGCGGTTCTTCGTGCCAGAGTGTTGCCTTCACCTACCCCTCACCACGATATATTTGGATATTTAAGTTTTGCCCCATGGAGGTCCGCAGAGGAAGATGGCTCCATTAAGGACAAGCAGTGACGAACTGCGTGACATGTAAAAAAACAAACTTTGTAGGCTACACCAGACCACACTGTAGACCGTTCCTTTGATATAACTTTGTCAGGGTGCCTGATGAGTCTAAGGTGCCAGTCTCAAACTCGTTCGCCCATGTGGCACTCCTGACGCACCGATTTGTATCTGTTAAAAAATACATGGTGATATACATTTTTTATTCAGTAAACAACAACGTTAGAACAAGCACCGCGAAACAAAGAGTAATTTAACATCCCGATCTTCGGCTTTCAGGTAAGCGTCAAACGTCTGCTGGATGGTCTGCATGGGGTGGCTACGGCAACGCTGGAGTAAATAAAAAAAAACGCTACTTTCAATGCTTGACTGTTCCAGTACCAGGATCCCTACCAACAAGACAGCTGAGTCTGGATGAATCGGTAGCAGACCGCAGGGATCAGAGAACTCGCCTGGTATTCTTCCAAGTACACGACGACGAATGCTGGTCAAGTCGATGGCTAGGGTCTGTGTTGAAGACTGCGGGGTACACGTGCCCTGAGGAAAAGACGTCTCGAGGGAAGATCCCTTAGAAGAGGTCAGTGTCCACTGATCACCATCGAGAATGACTGCGATCGGATCTGTCTTCATGTCAGGTGGTGTATTGATAGGGCATATTTCGGTTCTTGTCCACTTGTAGCAAATCACATTGATTGTCTGCGGAATGGCAGTCCCAAAGTGAATTTTCAACCACAAGAGCGTCTGATAGCTCCGGATGTAATTCTACTGTCCAAACCTTGGTTGAAGGACATGCTGTCCGTCCACATGTAGGCCTGCAAAGCTTTGTGTTCTCCACGAAGGTGAGATAGTTACTTAGGCAGATCCAACAGGGATGAATTTAAAGGGTATCCTCAGTGCATTTTTAAAATGGCTGAAAACTATGGAAATACATATTTTAATGTGTACCGAGAACAATAACAAAATTTTTTTCTAAAAAATGTTCTGAAAGAGGGGAAAATAACCACGGAAAAGGATATTTTGGAAACAGAGTAGAATCGGTGACGTCAGTAAGGGGACCTGTCAGTCTCTCCACAGTGAAATTCTATATTGAGAGGCTTGAATTAATGACCAGTTGGGAACATGTTTGACCAAAGTTTGACCACCCATACAAGTAGAGTGGTAGCAAAATAACAGTTCAGATAAAGAATTACATCATCAATTTATCGAATATGAGTAATTTTTGGGGCTAACTTGACCACGAAGAATTGCATTGCAAGCAGTCCTATATTTGCAGTAATAGTACAGGCAGTGAACAAATCATCGTTTGTGTTGGTTGCTGATGCGATCAAAAGAAAACCTGGAATTCCAGAACATATGGAGACAATCCTGGGACAGTTCTGTGGACTACAGTTATGGAGTATTTAAGTCAGGATATTGACATCAAGCATGTAAGATCAGTCTATGGTCGAGTTCCGCCTATGAATATGCATGAGTGAATTACAAGCGTCTAATCCGTCATCCATAATTCAGCCGTCGTCCATTAGACAATATCCGCGTCCATAATCCAAAGACCTATTCCATATTCCATATAACAGTATTAGCACCAAATTCAAAAAGACAATCATAGTATACATAAACATAGGCTTGTTTCCTGCAAGAGAGAAGCGGTCAACAGTTTTCAATGATGCCGGCAAGACATCATGATGTTCCAAAATATCAAATCCGTATCGCTGATCAGTATTCTTAATCCATAATATTCGTTGTAAAGTCGTCATCTAAAGAATGATGTATCTCAGTCACGCTTTGATTGTGACTGTTCATATGAGTACCATGAGGATCTTGAAGTACATGGGTTCATACGGCCCCTAGCCCCGGGTTAAGCGGAATTAGACACAAGTTACGAAACGTAGCGCCATAGATCTTGCACGCTACATTCGTATTTTGCTATCAGCATGCGATATGTATCGCCAAATTTGAGAAACTTTGAGTGGAGGCGCTTGGTGGAATAGCCCTGTTTTATAAGTTTCTGCAACAATGTTTTGTGACGTTGATTAAAATCATCACATTTAACACAGGATCTAGCAAATGCTACTAAGCGAGATATGTATACGCCATATGCAGGTCCCATTGGAATATTACTATCCAGAAAGGGATAGTTTACGATGTCGAAATTGTAATCATCTCTTTTGTCATAAAGTCGACGAGAGAGAATGCCCACTTCATTTTTATAGATATAGAGATCTAAATAAGAGGTGCCTGTAGGGCTATCTGTAGTTTCCTTCAAATCCAGGGAAGGTGGATATATATCCTTCACTGCGTCATTTATATAGCGATTATCCACAGCGAGAAGATCGTCTATTTAGCGTTTGGTGAATGAGAAGGAACGGGCTTTGAATGGATCGGTTTTTGAAAGCGCCTACATATAGTCATATTCATAAGAGAACAGATACAGGTCAGCCAACAGGGGTGCACAATTAGTACCCATTGGAATTACAACACATATAAGGGAAGTGGGAAGAGGTGCCGACATACTGACTGCGTCACATGACTTCACAGAATAGTCTTCTGGTTAACCTATTCTAAAGCACATACCAAGAATCTAACGATTCGTGATATGTGTTGTATCTCAGGTACGCTTTTATTGTACCTGTTCATGTGGCAACTTGGATGATATGACCACACGGCCCTAGCACCGGCATAAGCGGTATTAGATACAAATCTAGAGAGCTATGATGGAAATGCTCTGACAACTCGTATACTGGTAATTGGTGAGCTGTTTCGCTGTGACAACTCGTACATTGGAGATTGGTGAGCTGTATCGTCGTCAGATGTAAATGACGGCATTTAACACAAAATACTGCTGATATATTGTGTTGCCAAATTTCACATAGATATTTTTAATGAGAAATTCAAGCAACTCTATCAACAAAGAAACATCCCATGAATGATATCTCTTGTATGTAGTCGAGCTAAAGAATGCTTTACGGCTTCCGACATTAATATATCTACGATCAGTTTTCTTGAACACAGATACTATTAATGAACTTAGACGGTCAATAAGGTCCTGATGAGGATTGTAGTATAGAGAGTCGAGAAATCCCATGTGGATACATGTCTGTACGGTATGTGACCTTTAGCATCAAGTTCTTCCGTAAGACATTTTGAGTTTTTCAATATCCACATACATTCAACGCCAGAGTTCTTAGAAATAGTGGCGCAATACCTTTCCCAAAATGCTTTTACCTCCTGAAGGGCTCTTTCGAAGGACATTAACAAACTTTCAAAACCCTAGCAATAAAACTCAAAACGTATAAAAAATCACTCCGAAACCTTAGACACGAAAAATACTTTGATTTGCATCCATCGAAATGGGAATTTGGCTCCATACATCCAGGCATCTGTAAATCAACAGCAGACTATTTCATTGTATGTTAAAAAGTAACCATGTTTTAAGAGAACCCCCATAAAAGTATACATTTTCTAAAAGAGTAGGGTCTTTCCACGAAGCCGAGACAGATGTATACATTCTGTTAACAAAAAGTGAGGTCCGATTAACTCGTTGAACTGACCGCGAAATTCCCCGAAATCCAGTCTAAATGGCAAAATACCGTGTACTGATTTGAAGCAAATCAACCAGTCAACGGAATAATCTCGCACATATTACTAACAGTAAGAAGCCAACAAAAATTGTCTTGGGGTCCAACCCGGTGGAACATTAATTTCAAAGATTTTCAAGGAGAACCAAAAATCCGCAACTGTGGACTACATCCCCAGGCTTTAATTTACTTAGTTTAACTCCACTGTAGGATTCAGTTTAACTTTGCGGACATACAGGATTGCGTCTTGGATGGTGATGTTAAAGCTCAGATCTTCGTCCGTTGCGATCAATGCAAAGACTGGTGTCGCTTCAGTAGGATATATTGATGTACACCTGATTCAAGAAAAGTGCATGCATGACTAGATCCGCGTGCAGGCGCCCCATGAGATCAACCAATTTAATATTGCTGTCACATTTCCTCCTGGACCGAATCCTTCATTTTCATCCACCACCTCCATCATTCCCGGGGCGTCGCGGTAGAACAAGGAGGCTATCAAGTGAGACTTTTTGGCGCCATGAGCAATGTGGGTAAGTGTTTTTCTGCACACTTTGGTGTGTGTTGTTCAGAGAAATGTCCATCGGCTGAAACAGAGATGAAGCCTTATGGGGGAGTATGTGTGGGTTTACCGCGTCTCCGGGTGGCCGGTCTTTCCTTTGAACGAGACCAGCAAGGCTTCATCTTCCACCCAATGTGGGCTGGTGATGTTGATATGGTGGCGGATGTCTTACATTGGACCATAATAGCATGAATCGCTGGATCACTGGATCGCTGCACTTTCTCACCATTGCTCAAATTCTGTCGTAAAATCCACTGCATCTCTTCATCGAGCGTCTGTGACATTTTAGCGGACGGCAAGATGTGGTACGGCGGTTAAGACTTGAAGAAGACATGGTTGAACCAGGGCCATTTTTGACTGAATAGTTGACGGAACTCGGGACCAGGCACGTAGGACATCACTTTTCTAAAACGTGATGGATTCGCAATAAATTATGCTGACAATCATCTAACAAATCAATTACTGTCGATCGCCATGCCCAGTAACAAATCTGACAATTGTAGCTTTTCAAATGTTTAAAAGACAGATACATGTGATGTTTTCCTTTATTTTTGCGATACCCCGGGAATTATGAGGTAACATCATGGAGAATTCTGGGGATGAGGAATTGTTTTCGTAGCGGACTTATGAAGTGGACTGCAGACTTATTCAAAAGCAGGTGAATGAATTTGTTAACCCGAACAAAACGAAAAGAATAGACATTTATTTTGTCAAATGTGGAAGACGTCCAGTAGGAGTGGCAAAGGCCAATGCCTGGTTACTTTCATAACACCATTGGGTTTATACCAGTGAAAGCGCACACCGCTTGGCCTTCCAAGCCCCCCTGAAATCTTCAACAGTCCATGGAAAGACAGGTTTTGATGAATTTTTACACGACTACTTCTGGCGATTCAGTTTCCTCATCCATCATGATCAAGCGCAAGAATTTGAGAACGACCGTTTCCATCATCTCAAGAAATATGCTGACGCCTCAAAGAAGGTGCACGCCGCCCTGTCTACCACAAGGCAATGGTATATCTGAAAATTTGAATACGACCTTTTTGGAACAAGGCCAGAAAATCATATTGGGAAAGGTTGTGGGCTCTCGTCATTGATTTCACGCCCAGTGATACCATTCGTCAGATATCTGCATGGTTCTCGTATGTTTGATAATGGAGAAGTACACATTGAACATCGCATTCATCAATATTTTAACTATATTGAAAGAATTTTTACGTCGTCTTTCAACAATTTTTCAGTCACAGTATCTTGACACCCGACCAACCAGTCCTTGATCTATATACTGAGCGCCAAAAGTGGAAGATACACGTTCCATTTATTAAGTCTTTGATAGGATTCAGCCCGGGATAAAACCTTGGACCTGTCACTTGTGAAAAGATTGCTCTATCTATTACAGCAATACAGCCCACTTGTGCTTTTTTGTTCACAAGGCATTGAACTCGCCAGACAAATCAGCTCCTGCATTGTGGCGAAAAAGGCATCCAGAATCCCCCAAAATTGCAGTACGAAATCTGAATAGTGGCTTTGGATGGATTGATACCCTTTGAACCACATCAAATATCAAATACTGCCTACTTTGATTGGTATACAGCGGATGAGGATGGTCCGGTTGATTGTACCATTCTGAGACCAACCTTTGCTGAAAATCCCGCCTGAGCAAGGTGTCCTTCGAGCACTTGCACACGTGGTAGTGGAACAGTCCCGGTTGGCGGTAGTAAATCGACGACTTGGACTGAGACAATATGTTGTCTTGGTACACCCACTAAAAGATCCAGTAGGTCTGGAAACCACGGACATACTGGCCACCACGGAACAATGAGATATACGACACATATGTGTTTGTGGATCTTTGAAGTACCTTCGCAAGTATTGCCGAAGCTGGAAACACATATGTGACCATTCCCGTCAAATTCTGCGACAGAGTATCCTCTGCGTATGCCAATTGATCGGGGACTGGCGATATGAACAGTGGGATTTGATTGTTTTGCCTCGTGGCAAACAAGTCTATGTGTGGCATCTCCCAGACTTGAGCAATCTGTTTCACAATGTCTGAGTGGATTTTCCTCTATGTGGGAATGATCTGATTCCTTCTCGATAGCAAGTCCGCTAAGACGTTCAGACATCCCGGGATGTGTCTGGCCAACACAGTTATGTTGTTGTCCCAGCAGAGTGAAAAAGACTTCCGCTTGACTGAGTAATTGCGGAGGTATCATCCCTCATTGCTTGTTGATGTGGGCAACAACTGTTGTGTTGTCCGTGACAACCAGCAGGCTCTTGTCGGTCAAGTCTCTTACCCACGTGCGGATAGCTCGTGTCACTGCCATGAACCCCAACAAGTTTATGTGGTAAGAGCGTTCCTCGATCGTCCAAAACCCGGATATCGACTTAGACTCGAGGTGGGTCCCCATCCTTCCATAAATGCGGTGATGTGTTGGACGAAACGGAAGTAGGCATATACACCAAGCATCACGCTGAGTGGGTCCAGCCACCTTCGAAGGCATTGTTTGACAAGTGATATCCACGGATTCAACTGCCTTTCGCTCCAATGATGAATCAAGTGCACCATCAAAGGGCATAACTGCAGTCGTCCTCTTGGAGCTACGTCTTTAGCTGACGTCTTTAGCTAAGGCCAACTATCGCAGCAAGGTGTAAGGCTCTGGCACGAGATAACTTGAGAAACATAGGCATCTTTACCGTTATCTTTAGCCAACGATCGTTTGGGGGCTTGGCGAGAGCTAGAAGCGTATCCTGGTCCACCCCCAGAATTTTGCACCTTTGCGAAGGAGTCCGTTCTGATTTCTTTTCGTGCGGGAGATAACCTAGAGACACCAGCACCCTTAAGACAAACTGCGTGTCCCCGATCAATTGCTCCTTGCACGCATCCTTAGCAATGAGTCGTCGATATAAAAGTGGTACTTTATACCTTGACTGTGCAGGAATAGCGCCACTGGTGTAAACACTCGCGTGTACACCCAGGGGGAAGTGGGGAAACCGAACGGAATCACTTGGATTCGGAAACGGCCGACCATGAACTTTAGAGTACTTATTGTGCTGGATATATCGGGATATGTAAATAGCGGCCCTCAAATCCAGCGAGGTCATCCATTCTCCCCGTTTGAGTGCCGATCGGATGGACATGTGGAAGTGTGGGAGTGAGAAAGTCCTTGTTTGAGGTTTCTCAACATACGCTTTTCGCCGAATAGAACCCGGGGAATTTGTCCTGTACCGGAAGCTCTATAAGCGCCGCTTTGTTTATAAGCTTTTGTCTACAGAGGCCTGTATTGCCGATATATAGTCCCGTCGCAAAGATATGCGAGACGGGTTAGGAATTGCAGTCAGAGGCGGAAGCGTGTCGAACGTTAAATGGCAGCCGTATTTGATCATTCGAATTACTCATGCTTCCACCCTGACATTGGCATTGACATAATTCTGCCAGAACAGCTAAAGTCTCCCCCTACCGGGAGGTCCTGTTGTCGCAGAACCGGGAATGCAACATTCCGTGGTTCGTGCCATATCGGAAGCCAACCGGTATGGCCGAAATTGTCACTTCTTCGACGTTCTTATGGCCTCAGGTAGAGACCTTGGGATCTTCCAACGGGGGGGGGGGGGGGGGGGGGTTGGTTCTTTTGTCGTCATCCCTGACCACCTGTATTAGAACTGAAATGGACAGCGGGTTGGTCTTGGACTTCTTACGTGGAGGACAGCAAGCTGCAGCTCCCGATCTCTAACCACTGGAGGCAACCGTAATGTCATGGTGGATCCAATCCATTTCTGGTTTAACCTCCGCGACAGCTGAACCAAACAGTAAAGACGCTGGTGGAACTTCGTCGCTTTACTACTTTATTATTGCCATGATATAGGCATCATGTGTCAGTAAATCTTTAATCTCCGTTCACATCCGCAGCCCAGAAGCTGAATGGCAAATCGTGAACTGCATAAGCACGAGCCACCGGCTTCTGTACTGGAAGGACCCCAGAAGATCCTGGAAGGACCAGAGGAAGCACCCGTCGCGGCTCCGATTCCAAACCCCTGAAATTGTAAAGAATACTTTCCAAAGGACTTGCAGAATATCAGCCGTCGTAACGTAATCAAACACTTGGTGATTCGCCGTAATATTCGATTTTCACTGAGCCAGATATGAAAACCTTCTTTATCTTGTCAGGTGAAGATGGAGAAGGAAGTTGACGTGCGCGAGACTACAGGGCGAGATTAGGAAGTATTCAAAATTCTTCACAAGTGATTCAGTGTGAACACCGAATGCAAGATTGAGTGTTGGATGGACGACGGCTGAATTATGAATGACAGACCAGACGCTTGTAATTGAAGTGAGATAAGTTTTCAGCGCAAATAACTGGAGCATGCGGTGGGCAGGGAAGTGTTTGGTCATTCTAGGGACCATCCCTGGTCCAAATGGGCCTTCTGCGGTGTCAATTGGCATGTTTTTTATTGGAAGCCACGTCATCTTGCGCATGCACAGTTGAGGCGTAATAGAGAAAGAGAGCATTTGGGGATGCGGAGGGACGTGTTTGGGCGATCTAGGGAACATCCGATGTCCAAGTATGCCGCGTGGAGTGTCATATTGAAGCTTTCGCGGGGTAGAGCCAGACTGGTGTGGTTATTATTGAAAGCCTTTTCAATCTACGCATGCATAGTTGGGCAGTATTATAGAAAGATGACAGCTTCGGATGTGCACAATGTCATAGGGGTGAGCCATCCTTGATCCAAATGGACCGTTTGGGGTCTTGTTGGGTAGCTCTTGTTGGTTAGAGTCCAACAGGGGTGGTTCTTTTGGAAGTGCCGTCATTCTGCGCATGTGCAGTCAGGCAGTAGTAGAGAAAGAATAGTTTTGGAAGCTCGCAGGGGCGCGTTTTGGGAACTAGGTGATACGAGTTTGAAGCGCTTGTGTTGTCCCAGACTGGAGTGGTATTTTGTCCACTAATGTCATGCTGCGAATGTGAAATCAATACGTAATAGAGAAAGCGGTGAGTTTAGAGGTGTAATGGGGACTATTCGGGTGAGATAGGGTCCATCCTAGGACCGAATATACCGCATTGGGTGTCAGTTAGTTCGGTTTCTCCACTTTTCAGCTTTAATATTGTGGGCATTTCCAGCCAGTTTGCATACCTCTCCGATCAGAGGTTAATGGGAGAAGTCAAAATGGTTGTCCTGCCGAAAGGTTGAGTTTGTAGACTTTTTGCTGCAACATTGTGGTCCTTCTTCACATTAATGTAAAAAAATCGCATCTGATAATAATTTCCTTGTGTAATATGCACTCTTTGCAAAACAAAATGCATGACAACAAAAATATTTGCCAAAACAAAAATCTACTGAATTATTTTCAGATTATGACATCGCTGTGCCGTCAGTAGCATAGTAATTCGAAAACTCTTAGTATTGTTGAGAGGCGGGATGGAGGGGAGATAAAACATCCTGTCCGCTGATGTCACCTTTGGTGAAGACGTTACTTGAAGAGGCTTTTCCGCATTTTTGTGTGTAAAGTCCATAATTGACATTTTATTTTTTCATGAAAATCCTAGTTTTGCATCTGCCCCATTTATCACCTGATTGACCTCGACGAGCGCTTCAAGATGATCCCTTACACAGCCCCTTCCCTTACTGAAATAATATTCTTCTAGCACAGTGGTTGTGGCACAACAGACTTGACGTCAACCGGATACAACGTCACCCTGCCCCTCAACATTCCTAAGAAATTTCGCCTTTCTATACTACTGACATTACCACGGCGGCCATCTTGAATCTTTCCTGATAGAACTTGCCACCAACATATATTGGAATAAGTCGTCCCCCTCAAAGACTAAGAAAATGAGTTTAGTTGGATCTCGTTATGCAATTTTCAAGGAAATAAATAGAAGATAAGGATATTGATTATGATACATGCACTTTGACCTCTGCAGTGACCTTTGACATTCAGAAGTAAAAAAATGATGACGATGTGCGTTAACCTTGGTGGACGCTGTAAAGATATCGTGCATCATACTTGCATATGAAGCGGAGAAAATTCTACCTGTATAAAGGCAAAATAATCATTTCACATTGCCGATGTGAAAGACAGGACTTCGAGAAACTGGAGGTACCATTTTGCACATGCGCAATCACCATGTTAAAACACTTTGCCAGAGTTGCAACATGCCAAATTCTGTTTAGTACATTCCACACCTTCAAGTACACACCTTCAAAATGATATAAAGAAAATAAACACCCAATGGGGGTGCAAAATAAACTAATTTTTACCACCCCATCTCATGGACTAAAGCGTCAGATCCAATATTCTCTAGTCAACTGTCATCATTAAAAAATTTGGGTCGATAATTGAAGAGAGATATTTCAGCTGTATAACAACAAGCAGTGCCAAAAATCTATGTAGGAACATCAACAATCTATCAAAAAACTTTAAATGAAACACAAAACCTATCTAAACACAAAATTACACTAAAATTCGTTTTGCAATCATTGTTGAACAATCCCTAATAAAATCTCTTGCCGTGTCCTCTGAATGCAACCACCATATCCTATAGCATTGAGTACTACACAGCAACTTAGACGAAGCGATTCAAAATTGACCATATACTAGTTTGTAATCAGACACCCGACACCTCGGCATACGACACCAATGTCTTGCTCGATGGCACAATGAAACAATTTCCATTTGACTTTGGCGTTCTTTGATTACATGTCGCTGGAGCAGAGACTAATTCCCGTCCACATTCTGCAATTTTTTTTTGGTTATGGACAGATTACCATATGCTGCATTTCCTATAAACTTGAACAGCTCTTCCTAATCACCCAGATGTCTGGCATCACTTACCCCAAGGCTTCATTTAAAAAAAAAAAAATATTCTGTTGCACCCCATGCTTCAGAGCAACAGGCATTATTTCACTGCACCACAATGCAGTGTGACGAGTAACTGAATGATCTCATTCAATTTACCCTAGCATTTGGTGTGAAGTACAATTCATAAAGGTGATCCATAATCAAAATATGGTAATTCAATGACAGCAAATTCACTTTTCAACTCAGTTGTTCAAACACAAAGAAAAGTGACATTCTGCATAGACAGAGAAAAATGGTGTCCCCCCACCCATTCCCATAACATTGCTTTAAAATCAGCATAACCAGACTTTCAGAAGCACTGATACTGCAATAGAGAACTATCTTTGGATTCCAACTAGGACATTACCAGCCTTATTTGTGTTTGACAATTTCTGTACATTTTCACCAACTTTGTTTGGCAATATGTTGAGAATAATTGGGATGTTTTTCCTGTTTTTTCGTGCTGCATTTTTCGATCGCTATTTCACAATGTTGAAAACAGACATTGTGATACATCCGTTCAGCAATTTCAGATCGATTGCCTTCTGTCTCCCTCCCCACTACCGCTCTGGAAAATGGTTAACAATTGCAATCTCAATCAAAGACCAAAACACTTTGTGAAAGATTACAATAATCCCTCTGTTAATTCAATCACAGGAAGGTTAATTTCATACCATCAAATATGGGGGTGATCAAATTTATTAGAAGAGGAAGTTGACAAAATGGTTCATGCATATAATTCTTTATTTCTTCGTTATTTCAATGATTTTATTGGGTGATCAACTTTTTGTCCCCAAAGTTGGTGATTTTTTTAAAGGGGGATTGAATTATTAGAGGGATTACCATATGTGACAAAGGAGTTGAATATACAGATTATAAATAAGGGAAGATGAGGTGAAATATATCTTCTGTGGATGGATTTTATTTGTTAAGTAGGACTGTTCTGTAAATAGATATCACAGCAAGAAATTGTTACATATATATCTATTTTTTGACCAAAACACTTTTTTGTACAGCACTCCAAAACCTTCTGCAAATATGGATAAAAATGGACGGATTTACATAATAACACGATGATTCAATTCCACCAATTCACAGAATATAATTAAATGTATACACAAATTATTAATAAATAGAAATTTGTAAAAAGAAATCAGTATATATAAATAAAATTTTCAGCGGATAATCCGGAGAAATAACCTGGGACGGAATGAATAACTGAAGAATAGGACTGGTCCCATTAACTCAGTTTTGATATCTATAATCTTTTACAAATATCTTGGGGGGAGTGTGGATGGAGGTCAAATTTACTGATTTCAGACAGAGACCTTCAATACAACAGCATATTGGTAAAAACGTAACAGATTATATTTGATGGGAATGTAAAAGATATGTTTTGTAAAACTGGAATGATATTGTTGCTTCAAACAAGGTGTGAAAATGAGGTTAACCTTATGGGACGGATTCACTTGCAGAGAATGTTTCCATATTCACCAGCGTGTTATTTGATAAATAATCTTGGATTGTGTACAATTTATGGACACGCTATACGTGCAAATACTGTGATAATCTACACTTATTTACATTAAATATTATACAAAATAATCACAAATTTTATATACAAAGATCAAATACTATCACAGTCAGTTGTAGTGTAAAATTTCGGGAGATTACTGTTGGTCTAGTATTTTATTCCACCAAGTCAGGCAAACCACAATTTTCTGTCCGATGAAATGTCACTTTATTTATGATACATTGTCTAGTCATCAATCTGAGTTCTCTCCCTTGTGGCCTCCCTTTAATCGTCAAGCTGACAGAGCATAGCACAGGATCGCTTCACCCAGTGATCCACAGACTTATCCGTGGGTAGGAGAACAGGCAGTACAAAGTTCGTTGAGTGCCCAGTTGTGGACAGTACACCCTTTCTCTCACTAGTTTTGTACACCGGACATTTGTAGCGTCCTGTCACCTCGTCGATATCGTCTTTCAGGGCTGGCTTCAGCCAAATGATGGGAACTGGTTCATTCAGGATTTTGGGAAGCTGTTCACCTAGCATGCCTCTGCAGAAGGAGAAATATGTCATATAAATTTAGTGTAATCATAAAAACACTAATGAATCACATGTGAGTAGGATAGAGATCATTCGATCAAATTTATGGGAACAAGTACATGTATTTCGTGTATATTAAAATTATGTTAGAAGGGAAACAATTAAACTTTTGACCAAGTTTTGGGATATTTTGAACTACTACTGATGTGAAAATGGGCCAACTTTCATGACCTTTAGATACTTTTGTAACAGTTGCTATAATTCAAATGATGCAGAACTCTCATTTTGCTATCACCATTAGTAATTCAGTTGGTCAACTTCATTCAATTGTGACTCCCTTCAATTATTATTATAGTCTTGAATCTGATATCACTGAATATCTAAACTGAATCTCTTTTTTTTCTGAAGCTTTTTCCATGCAAACACTTACGCTTTTCGGTCCCATCTTGCACCATCTAAGTATAGGCCAAAAATGTAAGCGCCATCTTCCGGTGGGAGGTCACTGGTCTCCATTGGCAACACCTTCAAGAATACATTCAGCAGATTTAAGAAAGAGATAAGAATTTCCTCCAAGGTTGTCTTCAGAAGTTATCTACATGATAAAGTAACATTCCCAGTTGCACAATCACAGTTTTAGATAGTTTTAGATAATTCTTGGAAATATTTTCTGTTTGAGAGGTGCATATTCATGATATGTTCAGCCTAATCCATATGATGCTCAGCAATAGTATCATGAACACCACCAGCACAGACTCCTGAATAAAGGGCGAGTGAGTGAAGATGATATAATGTCGTTTTGAACAACAGACAGTCATATGATGACATTTTTGTCCTATTTCTTTTCACACCCACGACCCATGAGTGGGGTCCTATTCATTTTTACACCCAGAGCTAACTCCATGGGTTAGCTCCAGTTAGCCATCTCTTATGACAAGCTGTCTGAGGAGCCGAAGCCCTTAATTCTGTTAGTAATGTCTGTTTGACAAAATGCATTCTCAGTTGTTGATGTGGTATATCGATGGTCTCTCTTAAATTCTGACAGGACCCAAGAAGCTGTGATGGCACCAAATTTTGACATCAATTTTTTTTCCAACAAAGCAGTGAAGCACAAAATATGAAGTGTGGCATTCCATTCACTATCAAACTGCCTGCCATGACCACAAGGGTGAGGGAGTGAGTGAGTGAACAGAATTTAAGGTCGCTTTTAACACTATTTCAGTCATATCACAACATTTGGTTCCTATTCACACCCAGAAACCACACGGGTAGGGTCCTATTCCGTTGAACACCCAGGATCCCACGGGTGGGATCCTATTCCTTTTCAGAACTGGGAACCCCACGGATGCCCCAGTTAGTCGCCTCTTACGACAAGGGGTTGAGGCCTGTTGTTACTATGACCTTGAGTTTGACAGCCCAGGTCAATCTTCTGGGAGTCCCACAGGGCACCATGACCACAAATATGGGGCAGACCCGTCATTTAAGATAACTTCAATCGGCAACACTTTGCATGCAATATACTTGGCCCTTTTCACTCCTTGGTTGAATGGTTCCCCACATGTAGTCACCTATTGTATGTGTCTTACATGACGGATTTGCCAAATATGGTCTCCAATAACACTGTGATGTGATAACAATATACATGTATGTACATTTCACTATGATTGCAGTGACAAGACTATCCTCCATGTAAAGCAACATGAATTTACATCACGAAAGATCACTTGTCAACACAGAATCTTACATGACAGAATAACTGACTTCATCGATCATCTGTCACATAGGACAATGTGACTTTACATCACAAAAGATCATCCAGAACTTTTCAATACAGAATATTACATGACGCAATAACTGACTTCATCGACTATCTGTCATGTAAGACCACATGAAGCATGATTGAAAACTACAAAGATCAGCCCAGACTTATCAACACAAAATATTACAAGACGGAATAACTGATTGCATTGACTCTGAAGACAACACTGGACACATGCACAAGTAATGTTCATGCTGTACCCACCTGGTAACGGTTAAATGTCTTTTGACAGATAGAGAAAAGATAAGATACACAGACCCAGACATGAAAGGATGTTGTGCAATGAGACTTTAGCTGTATATACAATGTTTATCTTGAATGCAGTCATATACATTTCAGTACTGGTATGGTACCTATGCTCACAAAACTAGTCACCAACTACCTATCCTAGGTTGACGGTTACAAAAGAGTCACCTCTTAATATCTTGAAGTATTCAAGGTACACATATTAAACCCTTTCAGTTAATAAAAAAAGAAGATATTTAGTGACTCCAGCTTGTAGGGGGGTTGTGTGTGGTAATATGGCTGAAAGTTGTTGGGGACAATTTTCAGTTACATCTTCTTCAAAGAACGAGATTATGAAGAATTTGTATTGAATTCTTTCATCTATCTACTCTTTTTCTCTAGACCTTTGGAATGTTGATATTGTTGTAGCAATCGCATATTGACAAACAATGTCGAAAATTTCATGGCAAATGTTCTGGTATATTTTTTCTAAATACTTTTCCCTGTCCGAACAGATATACAGAAAAAGTTGACTGCCTAAAGTAGTTCAAAAACATGGTGAAACCTCAAACTGCTCAAAAACGAATATTTTGACTCCATACGTGAGTAGATATAATAAAATTTTACAAATTATCATCACATAGACACTTGTGTTCATTCATCAATCTAAGCTTACCTCGAAGTCGAAGGCCAGTTTGTCGATAGGGATGGTGTACTTTCTGGCATAGTTCTGCATCGATCCTGTCAAGAAGGCTTGGGTGAAGAAGAAGCCAGACACCCAGAACACGGACGGCTTGCCAAAACTGTACCAGTTCTTTCAAAAGAAAATGATTTGTTGGTTCATTACTGGTCACTTTTTACATGAAGAAATATCTGAAGCTGTCTAATGTGAACAACCAGACTGGAAAAAGTCACACTAAATTATATATAAGAATAACTTCTCTTCAATGAATCTTTACAGGAAACTATCTTAACTTTCTTCACATCCAATGAGAATGCCAGATTACTGTTTGAAAATTTTAATTGACCAATCACGTCAAAAAAACTGGGATATATAACATTATGTATTGTTGTTAAAGAATGCACTTGGCCTTTGCCAGATGAGAGTTAGATACCAAAATGTACAAAGAAAACAAACCTGTAAGAATTTCAGCCTCTCCAAGAAGTCGGTGATGTAGCTACCGAGGGGCTTGAGGGAGGGATACGATCTCTTAGCCCACATGGCAGGGACTTTAGCGATGAGCAGACTATTGGCCACAGCTTCCAGATCAGAGGACATGACAACCAGGCCCTTAATGGCTTTCTGGAGATTCTGGAGACTGGAGCGGATGATCTGTGTGAGACGATTGAAACGTTCCATTTCTTGGACAAGCACTGTGTTCATGCTCTCCTGGTAAACGACCGGGTATAGTTTGATGGCCTTCTCAATGTCAAAGTCCTTAGGTAACTACAATTAAATGGAGATAGAGTGAGAGAGTTAGGTTCAGAGTTCAGAGGCTGGTTCCCAGCGAAAGCATATAGCGAGTACATATTTATCAATCTCGAAACCAGAGCCATCCGGTCCTGTCCTCCCTACTAGGCTCTGGGACGGCGCTCAGCAGTACGATCGGTCATTGGATATCACACAAAACCCTAGAATTTATAACATAATGAGAGGGTATCTGTGGAGATTAAGCCAACGTCCCGACGTCATGGATGTTACGAGCGCATCTGAAAGATGATGTAGCCTACCAGAACTCTTTATGCATTCTTGCGAAACATTTTCTATTCTGACGTCATGACGTTATGACACTGGCCATGCAAGTGACTCATGACTGACGTTTCATAAGGAATTAGATACGTTCCAATGGAACCGGAAGAGGACACGTGAACGAATTTTCCAATGTATTATGGGACCCACTTTCAGTGAGCGTCGTCCCAGGGGTTCGTCGGAGAGACCAATTTTCCAGCGGAGAGTGACCCCTGGTGGCGAGGTTGCATATTTATTCAAACCTTCGAGATGGAATGGGCTAAGATTTACAAGTTCCACTTTCATACTTTCCGTAATCAACCACTCAGACTCAACCACTCAGACCCAGTCTACCCCTCAGCCTGTTTTTTTTAGTCAAGTAGGATCAGGGCTGCATCTAGAGCCAATTTAGTTCCGGAAAACGTATGGGTGCCCAAAACTCAAATGAAACAAAAAATGAAAGGAAATACTCCAAGAAAAAGCTTCTGGGAGCCTCAATATCGATCCGATTGCATAGAGGGTATTGAATTTCATGTTACCTCTGTTTTGTGACTGATCACAGGCTCTTAACTTTGCGCTGAAATTCACTAAAAATATTGGACCCTCAATAATGAATTACGAAAGGAACTGGGAGTTTGGGATCGGAACCTGCAAAAAATCCCTGAATACAGCCCTGCGGATACAGTTTGTGTGATTTCTGTACTGTATATAATAGCTCCAGGTATGCAAACTGGTTCAAAATTGTACCAGTTAAATGTGTGAACACAAATACGGCTCATGCAAAAGTTTTAGGCTAAATCATATGATGTGGAATAGAAGGATTTAACAGCAAAATTGAAGAAAAATGTTGTCCTTCGGTTATTTCCTCTTCTGAAATAAATAATGTCACCAACCTGTTAGTTATTTTACTATAAAGAAATACATTTTAGGTCATTCAGCATGTGTGTGTGTGAAAAAACAACATACACTGCATCTCATACATATCACATGAGGCTGACAAGCTGTGGATAGGAACAATTTAGTGCCCCAGGGGTGGAGAAATCCTCCCGAGGGTGGTGCATAGGTTGAACAAGTGTAGCATCATGTAAACTCCCAGAATATATGGGAATTGGGGGGGGGTTTCCATCCAATGATTTTCTTGAATCTTGAATGGACTATGCTTTCTTGTATCAGGGAACCTTCAAAAGTCACAATGAAACATGCAATCAAGGGTTCCCGATGGGCATAGATAACAGTGCAAAAGCTAAGCCATCAATAAATAATAAAAAAAAATAATTAAAAATCAGGAAATCATCATAGCCATCTGAAAATCTAATCATTTCATCAGTCAACATTCAGGAAGCTCTCACCAAAGTTTGGTCAGGCCCGACTTGATAGATCTGCAGATATTCAGCGGACAAGAACATGTTGATGGGCATAGATAACAGTGCAAAATCTGAACCATCAATAAATACTAAAAAAAAATAATTAAAAATCATGAAATAATCATAGCCATCTGAAAATCTAATCATTTCATCAGTCAACATTCAGGAAGCTCTCACCAAAGTTTGGTCAGGCCCGACTTCATAGATCTACAGATATTCAGCGGACAAGAAAATGTTGACGGACGGACGTCCGGACGTCCGGACGGACGTACGTACATGGCAACGACAAGACCCCACAGCCCTATGGGCTGAGGGGTAATAAAAGCCAATAGGGATGACTGAAGATCAGAATATTTAGTAAATAAGGCGTGAAACAACATCACTGCCAGTGCGAGTTTGTACTGATGTAGATGACCTCATTTGTCTACATTGGCAAGGTTGGATTATTTAAATCACAAACCCTTTATCGGCAATATCTTGCAAGTGCAGGTCATCTTTCATGTAAGTTTCTATTATTACTTACATGAAAGATGGATCGCAAATGTTCATTTAACTTCAGAATAATAAAATCTTGTTCAGTATTGCCAAATCTTGAAAGCCACTAAAGGTTATTTTTTAAATTTTTATGGTATCGTTTGTGTTGAAGCACTGTCCGGTGCTTAACATTGGCACCACATCATGTTGGCACTGATCTTATTTCGTGCCCCCTTGGGGTGTCCATAATACAGTGTACAATTGAATCATTCTTAAACAGAAGTAATCATTGCCCTTAAAACCGAGTTTACCTTAGCCAGGATGTCTGAGGCGATGTCAAGGAGGGAATCGTCAGTTTTACCCCCACCCCCACCTCCTCCACCTCCCTGGGTCAGGAGGACAGAATCAAACAGCAGTTTGGTCTCCTGCAGCTCCTTGGTGATGTCCACATTCTCATGCATGCCAAATATCTCCGGAGTCTGATTCTGTGGCAGTGCCTGGAAAGTGTGTAAAATGATACTCTCAAAGAACAAACAAGGGAGAAGGGAGAACAAGAGCTCATGAGATTTGAAAATATGCTGCACATTTGGCCAGATTTAATATTTATGATTCCACATGGGTGGGTAAGTTTTGGTCTTGCATGCATAATTTTGATGGCCAACAATAATAGCTCCTGGAGAGCCAAAACTGAAGAAATCGCTAAAATGTTGAGGAGTTCTATATTTGTTGCATGTTGAATGGAGAGAAATGACTTTTGTGCACAAAGTCGTTTTTATCAGTATCGCACTGATCAACAAACTACATAAGGGCAGATAATTTGGTGAAAAAGATCATTATTCCTCTGGAGGCAGTTGTGACATATAGTTGGGCAACTTCAACCTACCTTGATGAACTCTACATGATCTTTGTATTCTCCCTTAGCAGGAGCGTGATACAATCCACTGGAGGAGAATCTGTACTTAGAGTCCTCTATGATTGGTCGATTGTAGTAGTCGGACAGCATCGAGAGAAGGAGTCGTCGATCCCAGTCATCCGTGACACGACCACCGTAGTTACACTCTCCTGTCATATAGGATATGGCATCAAACGGCACCTCGTCATACTCATTGATGAACATCTGCATGGAGAGTAGATATAAAATTTGATAGAAATAGGACATAATCATAGCACCGAGATCACAGCTAGTTCATTAGGCTTGTGTACATGTCAACAGGTCATAAATAGTAGTAAAATGTATCTATGACAAAAAAAAATTGAAGGCTGGCTTAAATATTCATAATGCTTTCTCACTGTCTAGTTTCGCACAAGGTGAGTTTTCCGTTATGTATATTGGCGATCTTTATGTGCAAAACAGATTGCATGAGGCTCTATATGGTTGCATGGCATGAAGGTAAAAATGCTGCCTTAGATCCAAAGTTACTGTTGATACATTATTTAAAGACTCGTTTCAATGAGGAGAAGTTCAGAGAAACCACATTTTGAGAGATTTAGACACACAATGGCAGCAAGTAACACAGAATTTACCAACTGATAAATTTCTTGGGTTGTCCACTGTCAGGGGGCACATTTTGAACAAATCAGAACATAAGATGTGGAGGAAGAAGTGTTTCATCCATACAATACTGTGGCAAGTGTACATTATTCGCAAAACTGACATTTCAATGTCCTCAGATCACATGGTCATAACCAGAATTGAGAAAAGCAGGTACCACATTCATAATTTAGAGGAACATGAGGAGTTCGAATGCAAATTGATATTGATATGAATTCAGGGGAGACAAACCTGTATCTGCCGGACGGATATTCGGAGATCTGATTCATTGAAGCCGTATGGAATGTTCCATCCCATGGGGCCAAACTTTCGCCGCTCCTGGACCAAGGCATGGAAAAAGCACAGCCCGAATAACAACTTCTGGAATTGCTGAAATAAAAGATCACCAGAAAAATGTTCTTGAGGCAAGTTGATCATCCCAGTCAAGGATATAAAGCAAATATCCTGTGTAATGAGACGCTGGAAAGATCTTAGATGCGACCTTGCTGGATAAACAGTCAACTTGTTGATATAGTAGGGAGTGAAGAAATATCAGAGAGCTTGCTATACACCAAAGTTCCCCTTATGGAAATATCATCTATGGTAAATCTCTGATAATACAGTCACAAGAGTGGGAACAGGAAGTTTTCATCAACTCTGTATCAGATTATCACCATAAACACTCTACTATTTTGGCGCATTCTTGAATTCCATTAAAAACGGAACATACGCTCTAACGGCTATACAGTTCTAAATGTGAGGGATACAGAGTTCTAGTTTGTAACATTGTATAATTGTATAAGGTCATGAACTTGTGCAATGTTTGGATGTCTAGTCTAGGTGTCAAGACTGCCCGAAGTTCTAGTTTGTTTTTTAACTTGCCAAATCTTCAATAAGACAACAGTATATAAGAATATTTGGGAAAACTGTAACAATGTGGCTTACCAAGTCTTTACCAGGACAGCCAGTAAAGAATTCAGAGTCACTGATCGGATCATTGAGATAGGACTGTAGTAAGTTCTGACGAAGGCCGGTAGGGGGCTCATTCGTCATCTTTACACCATTCTGTAGCACTGTCACCGGAAACTGAAAGTAAACAATTTGACAAATGCCTAACATCAGCTCAACATATATACTGTTTTACACTCACAAGCTAGGTTGTTGTCGACGTATTCTGGAATGCAATTTCAGATACCCATCAAGCACTGTAATGCCTTTGCAACATTGTAGCATAATTTTCTAACTAACAAATGACTACTGTTGTGAGGTGGGCCATCTGGTTTGTTAACATTCACAGAAAGCAATGACATTACACTTGATGTTGTTGTTGGAAACTATTATAGAGGATTACTATATCTTGTTGCTGCCTGCTGTTCAATTTTAGTAGTACGTACTTGTGAAGTTGTTCAATACTTATAGACTGCTAACAATCTCCAAAACATTATTTTGCCTGAATAAGGAGAGAAAACCGTGGAGTGATGATCTATACCTTAGGTGAAGGGTAACTCGTTAGCCAGAGCCTGAAGTCAGGATGAGTGTTCTCAGTCGTGAAGTCCTCACAGATTTTCTCCATGGCTGCCATCCAGGACACGGCCAAGTGGCAGTTCTGTAACAGGACCCATGTTCCCTCCTGTTTTGCCTCAGCGATCATTTTTGCTGCGATTGGACCCTACAATGGATCGAAGAAAAATGATGAAAATATAGGTCATGGAATTGGATGAATAGCACAAACTTGTAGTTTTACTTCCTGAAATATCAACTGAGATGACAGTGACCTTGGATCAAGGTCAAGGTCGATTAAATAGGTCATTAGTGATCATTTTATCTCTGATTAGACCCTGTATATGGATTGCGCATGAAAGTTATGAAAAGACAGGTCACAGATCTGGAGGGAATAGTGCAAACTTGTAGTTGTACTTTCTGATATATCAGATTTGGGTTGAGAATCGTGGGACGGTGAACGTCATGCATCCCCTCCAGATTTAGTAATCAGAGATACTATAATGCAATTTATAGAAAATAGCCGTTCTTATGATAGTACATAGCAATTTTTACCTGTCCTTGACCCAGAGAAATGGAATTAAATTTCTTCCCGCCAAATCCCATGTCCTCGGCAAACTTGAGCAGCGCCATCGTGGGATCAGCTCCAGGGGAGAGCACAAAGATGAGTGGAGCGCAGCAGTTAGAGTCAGCGTAACTCTTAGCCAGATCAAACGGGGGCGGCTCCACAAACTTCTTCCCCAACTTCTCCATAACAAATGCTGTGATTGCTGGCACAACCTGGTGAGGAAAAAATGAATTAATTTACTTCATGATTACAACAACAACTCCACCTGACACACTTTCTCACGGCATCAGATTGTATACCTCCCACTGTCAGATATACCCTCTGATTGCACTATTGTTAAAGTATCAGTATCGTCTGTTGCTGAATGGAGCGGAGTGGGCTTAGGATATCACAGCTAAAGATGACACTGTACTTTGACTCAGCACACTCAGAGGGTGTTACACAGACAGGGTGTTAAACAGACAGTTTTTGACACAGACAGTTTTTGACAGCACAGTCAGAGGGTGTTACACAGAAAGGTTTTTACACAGACAGTTTTTGACACAGCACAATCAGAGTGTGTTACACAGACAGGGTGTTACACAGACAGTTTTTGCCACAGCACAGTCAGAGGGTGTTACACAGACAGGGTGTCACACAAGACAGTTTTTGACACAGCACAGTCAGAGGGTGTTACACAGACAGTTTTTGACACAGCACAGTCAGAGGGTGTTACACAGACAGTTTTTGACACAGAACAGTCAGAGGGTGTTACACAGACAGAGTGTTACACAGACAGTTTTTGACACAGCACAGTCAGAGGGTGTTACACAGACAGTTTTTGACACAGCACAGTCAGAGGGTGTTACACAGACAGTTTTTGACACAGCACAGTCAGAGGGTGTTACACAGACAGTTTTTGACACAGTGCAGTCACAGGGTGTTACACAGACAGTTTTTGACACAGTGCAGTCAGAGGGTGTTACACAGACAGTTTTTGACACAGCACAGTCAGAGGGTGTTACACAGACAGTTTTTGACACAGCACAGTCAGAGGGTGTTACACAGACAGGGTGTTACACAGACAGTTTTTGATACAGCACAGTCAGAGGGTTTTACACCGACAGTTTAGGAGGTTACAGACTCTGACATTGGGAGAATGCCTGACACAGTGATCCCAGTTATTGATAAGTGACAGGATATTGATATTGAACACTCTAGTTGATGGAAATGTCTTGTGGGACAGTTTGGCATACATTGAAACAGGCAAAAGAAGGAATTATCAACAAAAACTTAAATAAATTGAGCTGCCTGGTTAAATACAAATGTTCTTCCCCAAAGGGTCAATCTTTCATGTAAGTGTCATGAGAGACAAAGGAGAACAATAGTCTATCTTTCAGTATTACAAAGGCCTGAACAATAGAACCTTACATGAAAGACTGACCAAACAGAGAGTTGAAGTTACACCATAATTCATATAATCCTGTCTAACACAATAAATGAATTTTTTGCTATATAAATGTTAAGATGGATTAACTTGATTACAAACCTTATCTGGTCGGATAGCTCGTAGGACCATCATTCTCTGGAAGTCGTTCAAGTCAGTCTGCCATGGTGTGGGCAGCTCCATCTTGTGCGGTTCTTTGGAGTTATAGAAGTCCTTCCACTGCTCAATATGGTCCACAAAGCTCTCTCTATAATTACCAGGTGAAAATAAGTATATTTCATACAAAACAAAAATATATATATAATAATTTCATTCAACATATAATAGTCATCCCCCATAAAGTTCAACTAAACTAATATATTTTACTCAAAGTCATCAGAAATAGAAAAAAATATTTGAAAGAAAAATTAAACTTCAAATATTTTGAAATTCTTTCTCAGGGTGAGAAATTTTGAAGGAAGAAGACAAATACATAACATTTCTGGTAGCCACATGGTGGACCTTTCCAATTTACCCATTATCCTTTATGTGTTATGAAAATAGACTCAAAATGACCTCAATATGATAAGCTACAATGTCAGAAACTTTCAGCTCAATTTTTCTCCTTCTCGGAGAGAAATAGTTCACTGGGGCAGATGAGGTTAAGAATCCTTTAATTCTTGTTTTTTCCAACAATTTTTCTATCAGCATAACAGAATGGGAAGTTGAATTTCGAGAGGTTCCTACCTGAATTTTTTGAAAGCTTTCAGATCGCATAGTCGGCATGTTTCGTCCCAGCTCTTTTCCGAGAGCCAGGTGTTGTCAGGATTGGCCAATTTATTCTCCAGGCCGATACCACCCGTCAAGAAAAACATGTACTCATGCATATCCATGTCTCCCTTAGCTCTGCCGAGGTCAAAGGTCAAACATATATAATATATAAATCATGGTGAACTAGTGACAAATTTTACAATGCACAAGTTTCAGTCATGTATTCCTATTTCAATTTTACATGTTTCAAACAATTTTAGACAGTAATCAAATTGATGCAGTAAGATATTATGAAATATTTTAATTTAATTCAGAGTGAAGCTAGGTTTTTGAAATTGATGATGTTTTGCACAATTCTTTATTCATTCTACATGTTGTACATTTGAATTTTCCAATTAACTGTCACAACTTCTGAATATATACATAATAAATTAGGTCTGGTTAAAAAAAATGTGAAATGCAATTCAAAAGCATTTTTGAAGTTTAAAATAATGCCATTGTGTTAAAACCACAAACAATGATGTGCATGATTAAGCCAACCCAAGACAAAATAGGAAATAACTTTCGATGTAAAGTTATTGTTGTTGTTTTATCATTACTTTGAAAACACAATTCAATCGTGAATAAGGTGAATTTCACAACAAACAATCAATATACCAAACACAATAACTGAAAATTTGTCAAAGAACAAAATTTCACAACACATCAAATTATTAACTCATAATATCAATGTTGATTAACACATGTAAATAGTTAGCAGAGAAGGCATTATGGGTAAGTTTCAAAGTGAAAGTGAAGCAGACATGCAGCATTTCAAAAGTGAAAGTGGAGCATTAGTACAGAATTTCAAAACTGAAAGTGAAGCATTAGTACAAAATTTCAAGGTGAAGAATTAGTACAAGAATTTCAAAAGCAAAAGTGAAAGTGCAAGCCATGCAATGGGGTCATACTTACGACATGATATTTGAGCAGAGAATGAAAGAGAAGAGAAGCTTGTCTTTCTCAAAGAGCGATCGACAGACGTTACAGTAAAGACTGTATGTGAAATGATCAGACAAGTATCGTAAGCGTCGCTCGAGGATCTTGGATTTGTTGCTGGAATTAAAACAAGCCAGTCAAGTTCAAAGCAGGAAGGAGAGGTGGCATGAAGAAACGATGATTATTGACATCTATCACATTGACCCGACCCAGATTTTGGACATGCTGCTGGACAGGGTAACCATGGTAACCGTCCAAAAAGCAGGTCGAGCAATTGGCACAATGTCGATAGAAACAATGGATGAAGCTGCAAAAAGGGGATTTGGCTGGTTTCCGGGTTCTAGAATGGAACATGATGCATGCAGAATCAGCTGATTTATGTTGCAGATGAATTTTGTGTCATACGATACAATGTCACAAAGTCACATACTTTTTGGAGCAAGTTCTTGTTATGACTTATTTTCTACACCTACTTGGGCTCAAAATCATTCCCATTCATAATTCCAAAGTTATGAATATTTAAGATCAATTTTGCCAGCACACACAAATCAGCTGCTTCTGCTTATCTCCCCTGCCATGGCTGCCTGTATGCCCAGATAGGGGGCGCTGAAAGAGAGACTGCTACAAGAAGAGCAAGAGAGGAAGTCATTTGAAGGGGTCTACACTGTCAGAGACGGCTACACAGGACGTCTACGCCCACCAACATACTCACAGCAGTAAATTGGCACAGAGTAGGAATCCAAACACCAGTTTGTGCTTGGCAAAGATAGAGCGGGATACGTTGTCGTATAACTGATACTGGAAGAAATCCTTAAGGTAGCGGAGTCGGCGCTCCAGTATCTTGGACTTATTGCTGCAAATTCAACGGGTCTCATTCCGTCAAATATGATATGATTCGACAAATACATTCAAAATAAGAATTCTCTAAACAATGATATACAATTGTAATAAATTATTGAAACAGTCATTTTCTCCTCTGCAAACACTAAAAACAAAACTGAAGAAATTGGTATTTTCTTCATGCAGTTGTCTCACTGTTGCTAATATGATGAGAATATCCAATTGATTTTTTTTTTTTTATGTTTCTGGAATTTCTCTCTGTTATAAAAGTTTGAAATGTTCTATCATTAAACTAATATCTCTTGAACTCTCAAATTTGAATAACTTTACTGTGAATAACTGGATGAATTTGAATTTGCATCGCTCATAAACCGAGCTAATGAACACTATGCGCACTTGAATGAGAAGAATGGATTTTACCAGGTTAGCGAGATGAACCTTTTTAAAATGGAGGTAAAAAAGGTTGTTTTTGCCCAATAAAGTCAAGAATTTATCGAACTAAGGGACATCTATCTGCATTGGATGGTATTAAAAAACCCATATTGTGGTCTTTCTAATTTACATAATAATGGATGATATAACCTCCAAACAATCAAGGAGTTTGTGTAACAGTTTATAGGGGAGAATGTGTATCTTACCTGTCATGTATTGACATGATATAGAGGTTGACAAACCAGGTCAATGAATACTGATACATAGGGTCGATGTTGGGCAGGTCCGCAATAGAGAAGAAGAGAATAGAGGAATGCTTGGCGATTGGTCGATATCCCGCTCTAGAGGCATCAATTTTCTTCTCTGTCTCTTCGGCAATCTGAAACACGAATAAAAAGAAAATGGTCGCATTTTAGTCACTGAAATTCAGCCTGCAACCATCCTAAAAGTTTCCTTGAAATGTCCGAATTCTCATAACCGTTTAGCACTGTGTTCTTCATTCACTGTGCAGTGTTCCTGGACAGTGTTGAGAAATTTTGAAGAGTAGATACAAGAACACTGCACCCATCACATCAGCTACAGGCCAGGTGCAGACATTGAACGTTTTTTATTTGGATATGGCTGCCCAATAATACACCACCCCTCTCCATTTTAACATTTATGATTTTCTGATATCTGTTCACCATTTCTGTTTTCTGTAATTCAGGTAAAGTGATGTGAAGCCATGAATCAGCTCAAATGATATTTGCACTGCAAGAACAGAATGTTCCAATGCAGCATATATGATACAGATGAAATTTATCTGAATTTTAAAAACATTTCAGCTGGCTCAAAATCGACCAAATAAGCAATGTACCTTTTGTTTCTTGGAGATTTCATCAGCGAGGACTTTGGAGGAGTCGAGGATTTGAATGGCAGACTCATCCTCGAGGATGTTCCCCTCCGAGGCGGAGAGCGTGTGCAAGATTTTATCCTCCACCTCCTTCAGCTGTTTGGCATTAGCGGCACTAGTCACAATCAATGCTTGTCGCTCTTCTTCCAAATCAGGTCTAAGGAAAATCCAAAACATGTCTCAGCAAAGCAATGAATTTTACCTTGGAGCTTCATTCACACCAGTAGATTTTGTCATTTGATGTTATCCATGTCTCGAGAAACTGCACTGAACATTTAACAATTATCAGATTCATGAATGGGAATCTTGTGTATATGAATATATAATATATCAAGAGAAAGAATTGGGTGAGAAAATTCAGCACTCTTCGATCATGAATACTCAGGTTGTTTCACTACTGTACATCGCAAATCTTTTAATGTCTGTGTGATAAACTGATCTACCAGAGGCCAAAAGTCAAATACCATACAGTACAGAGTTCCTACCCTTTGTGAAAGACAAAATTCCAGGACTTTTCCAGGTTCATACAACCTTTTTGCAGGACCTTTAACTGAGTTTTCCGGGACATTTTTTAACACCTATTAACATGTTACATTCAGCAACTTCAACAATGTACATTTACAAACACAACAAACAAGTGTATGTTCAGAGCAAGAGTATATATTTATTTCTTCATTATATAAAGGTTTGGGCTTGGGGGATGCCCCGGCTGTGCATATATAACAAGGGCATAAGACAATATATAATATCTTGCATCATGAGTTGCCAGGATGTAGTTAGCTGCGTCCACGTGAGTTGCCAGCAGTGGTCCCTATAACTAAACCTATTCTAGCAGCATTGAGTTGCTGCGTCCACATGAGGCCCACGTGAGTTGCCAGCAGTGGTCCCTATAACTAAACATACTCTAGCAGCATTGAGTCGCTGCGTCCACGTGAGGCCCCGTGAGTTGCCAGCAGTGGTCCCTATCAATAAACCTACACTGGCAGCATGAACTAATCCTATGTTGGCAGCATGAGAGCATGAGGTATACGCAAGTGATTAGACAAATTAAAGTATGATATGACTTGGGGAAGCGATAAAGTCTGTTCAATGTGAGTTGACCGGACTTTAATTCCAACGCTGTAATAACAAAATATGATAAAATAGGTGGTGAAAATTGGGGAAGGTGGTGGGTATCAAATAAACGTCTGACTGCTTTGAAAATCTGAGCTGGAATGAGTGCTCTTAACTATATCTCCCTGGATCTAGTACATGTGACCAATCAGTGCCTTCCCTTAAGACAAAGAAGCCATGTGTTGCACTCATGGCCCAGACCTGGGTTACAGCTGGACCCTGGTCAAGGTCCCCAGCTATGTACATAGTAAGACAGTTATCTCCAATTTGTTACATAACTCTACTCTAGTTTTGCCTGATAATCAGACCTGCTAGGTTGCTGTGACTTGACTGTGTACATATAGTCTTATTGTGTTTGCAAACTACATTTAACTGTACAGCTAAATATCAATTAGAATGAAATGAATATGTATTTCAATTATCACGTTTCATACAGATCTGACTAGATTGAAGAATAAATTCAGTTTGTTAGAAAGAAATTCCAGTAATTAATTGTGGCAGATATTTTGGGGGGAGAGAGGACAATAACATTCAAGGGCTTTTCCAGGACTCTTTACAAATATTGTCAGAATTCAATGATTTCCAGGTCCTGGAATTTATTTTCTCAAAATTCAAGGAAATCCAGGACCTGTATGAACCCTGACAATAACTCAAATTATTTACAAAGTGCAACATAATCCAGGCACTTGAAAGAATTATGTGATAGGCAAAAAAGAATAACAAAGGGTAGCACCTTTAAGACTAAGTTTAATGGTTACGAGCTTTCACAGATAGTGGATATCTGCTTCGTCAGGTGATAGGCAGTACTGCTAAATGTATTTAATTTCACATAATATCTTGTGAAACTCACTTTTCCTTGGCCACGACTATTCCCAGTAACTGGTCCTCCAAGCCCTCCGGTGTGATCATGAAATTAAGGAGGGAGACTTTGACGGCCACTTCGGGGAGGTAATGGGGGTTACGTAGTTTTGTCGTGATATAGAACCTGAAGTCCTGGCTGTATTCTATCACATTCTCTCCCAGCCTGATCATGTCCACTCCAGCTGAAAAATCAATGGTCAAAGGTCAATGTCCATGTACTAGGGTTGTCATTATTAGATTACTAGTCACTTCAAAAAGCTGCACTGACTGACTTCTCACATACGAAACACATCCACTATACGAAGTAGCCAAGAAAGGTGTTTTTATTTTAATAGCAAAGTTCGGACAAAACATTACTAATATTTCTTTGAAAATTCACCTGGCTTTTTTAATGTAAAAAGTGTTGTTCTTCATGTATGACTGGATATGCGAAGAGAGTAGAGTTTATATTTCTTGTGTACTACGTATTATAACTGGAACTCAGTGTCAGTCATACACCAAAAACATCGGAATATCGCAATAGACAGAAAAGTTTTGACTGTTCAGTACTGTGCAGTTCCCAACCTATCAAATCTATTCAGAAAGGCGCGAGTACTGAATAGTCTGTGTATTAACTGAGTGGTACTGCACAGAAATACTCAAATCAGTACTGGAAAGTCATTAACTGAGCAGTTCAACAGTCAATAACTGACAATTTTCAATCCCGAAAGTATCTGAGCAGGACTGTTCAGCTGCTGAGAAGAACTGTTCAGTTGTCGATGGCATATAACAGAAACTGCATGGTACCTGTCAGTAACTCAGCAGTACTGTACAGTTACTGGTGAGTAGAGTATTATCAGAAACTGGTTAGAACTTCTCAGAGGCCTTTCTGAGTAGAAAAGTGCAGTTACTACATAGTACTGATCCGTCCCAAAGCTTTCCTGTGTAGTAATAAGCCAGGAGTACAATGTTTAGTCTTCATTTACAAAACTGACAAATACAAGCATGATACAGGTTCTGAAACATTCATGCAAGAGAATGTGCAAAAGTATTATGAACGCAGTCTCATAAAATGTGTGTACTGTATGGATATGATAAAAGGAAAGAAAATCACAGCACAAATAATCCCATTAAAATAATCCCAACATAATAATCCTGGCAAAATAATCCTGTCAAAATAGTTTCATGATATTTCAGCAAAATAATCTCATCCAAGCCCTCAAACTAGTCCCAACATAATTAACCCCAGGCTGAAGTTGTGAACAGCTACAATATTCGGTGTTTACAATATTTCCATTCGGTGTTACAATTTACAAATTCTGATGTGACAAGCTTTTCCTGTTGAAAATATATTTGACTTTGAAAATACATGCAAACTGAATGTTGTGAAATGATTTCCATAAATATGAAGTAGTATATTCATACAGTGTTACCATCGAAACATCGATTTAATACCATACAGACTTACAATCCCCTCCTGTGGGCGTAAAACATTGTATAAGCTTAATCATCATCATTGTAAATAAAGCATTCAAACTTTAAAGCTCTTAGGGCTGTTCCAGATAAACATATGTACCCCCCTCCCCCCCCAGAAGGCAATTCTGTTAGCACCCACCCACCATCATATTTGATTTTTCAGCTTTTGTAACCACCCACAACAGCAGAAAAAGCATTCATAGACCCACCAATAACCTAAAATTTTTCTCGAAGCTGGAGACCACCCACCCACATTTTTTTTTATGAGAAACCCTGAGACCACCCACCCACATTTTTTTTATGAAAGTTAAAACCGGAGACAACCCACCCACATTTTTTAAATGAGAATCCCCAAGGTCCCACCAATAGAAGGAGGAGGGAATTTGGCTTAATGTCACACTCAAGTTTGTTTCACTCATATGGTGACAGTCAGTTTGGTTGGTGGAGGAAGCCGGAGTGCCCTTCGGTAAGTAACTGACAGACTTTCACACGTGGACCAGCTGGGCTCGAACCCGTGCCGGTTCAGCCCCACCAATACAAGCAAGAGCACACCAACAGCTAAATGATGGGATTGCCCTGGCCACTGATAGTAAGTTTAATAGTGGTGAAAACAGATATCATATTATAATTTAACATGAAGACCAGGCATTTTTTATTTCTGGATTATCGAAGGTACTGCAGGGTTTTTCCACTACGGAGGATGGGCCTGGCAAAAATGTTTCCCCCGGGCCAGTTGCAAGATTGAGGTTGGAGAAAAAAAATTATGCATGTCAAGTTTTCATTCAAAACACACACATATAAGCATATTTCGAAATTTCCACTACATTGTAGTTCAGACTGGATGAACAGATGCAAACTACATAAAAATATTATCGTTTCCAAGTATCAAACAGATACATCTGTTTTTGTAACAGTTCACAGCCAGTGTTCACCTCGAATTATTTAGGCCTACTAATGATGTTTTATTTTAAATATTTGAATATGATCTGTGTACATGAAATGTACAAAAGTTGTCTATTTTGAATCATTGATTAATAAAAAAAAGTCGGTTTAACTGGGTCTAGTTTAAAAAAAAAGTTGAGAAAACAACCACTCCCCATCAATTAATTTCAATAAAACTGTCCATTAAAAGTATTTTAAGTCATTCAGTAGTTAAATATTATAACTATCATCAATTATTGGTTTCATAAATTATAGTTTCAGTGAACATCACAAAACTTTGCTATCATGTTCGTCATCTACACGTGAGAAAATCTAATTGATGACTTGGGGGCCCAACCGTTGGGAAACCTGTCATCGGTACCACAGTAGCTTGCATAAACAAGCTTCTGAGGGTTCTCAATGTTTGGTAGTCGACTTCAGCCATCTCTGCAGTTATGTGACGAAGGGAGATAACTCGTGGCGACAGTGTCGCCTTCTCGTTAGTTTCGTTTTCTCCGGTGAGACGGGCACTTATCGTTACCTGCTTTCAGTGGACAGAGATTGCCGAAAAATCTCCATTCGTAGAGAATTCACTGCCACTTGACAAAGATCTTCGTAACGTGGTATTTCATTGGATGAAATATCTTTGACATGGACGCCTGTCCAATGAAAAAGCACGGTACTCCAGATCACCTTTGTGTGGAGTGCGCCAGTTAACAACAACAAGGACCACAGACGTTGGTCGCGAACTCGGGACAAGATTCGAGGATTAAAATTAGTTTATCTAGATACATAAATAATGAATACTATATGCCTCAAAAGGATTTGAGGGCCCACACACAGAAGCATTTTACAAGTAATGAATCCAACCACCCAGAGAAGTGGTTTATTTCAAGATACACCCACCCCATCTTCATCAGCCAAGTCAACTACATCACAAAGCTCTCTACGCTGCCTTGACATTCTTGGCTGGTGGCAGAGGAGTACTGCTTTGCGCCACCTAGTGGAAATTTTAACGATGAGCGACTTTTTGCCTCCAGGAGTTGTTCCCCTTCAATTTCAAGTCGACCACACTCGTAAGGCGATTCGTTATCGTTTGATCGTGCAGGGAGTCCCGAAAGCTGATTCAATTGATCAAAACACCGAAAGTGGCCGTGAAAATGCTTCTCCTGTTTTTTTTTCGGCAGAATTTCCCCGTACATTCGACACAGCTCGTTCTTAGTGGGGGCCGCCATCTTGGTAATCAACTGCTACATAACGCGCATTCTGATTGGATGCAGCAAGCCGTCTCTGCAACCCACTCATCGATGAATATTCACGTTCCAACTTTACTAGAGAAGTATGCCAAGGCAATGTACAGAGCAACATGATGTACGTCGACTTGGCTAGAGAAGATGCACCCACCCAGACCAGCAATATTTTTACGACAACAACCACCCACATATTTTTTTTTTTCTTTGCCGTCCGGGGGGGTACATATGTTTATCTGGAACAGCCCTTAGTTATATCTTCAGAACAAAACTTGTTCATGCCTCAGACTCAAAATCAAAATGAGAACAGTTCAGATCTAGACACTCAGGACAGTCTGAATGGCAGAATTTCATATCCACGGGTATCAACATCTTAAAAACTACGCCTTTATTTATGGTGAATCTACACATAATTTAATTAAAGCATACCTAATTAGATTACCCTATGGGAAATACATCTTCTCTAGATTTAATTTACAAGAGTGTTTTCTGTAGCAATTATCTGTACCCCAGCTAAACATACATAAAATTTGACAAACCTCAAATACTAGGAGCAGAATTTCAGAAAAAAAGGTATGGGACACATAAGATAATTGATACAGTAACATTTTTCAATTGATGGCGGGAAATGAGTTACCTTCCTTTATGTTATATGGGTTTAACGCAAAAAGAAATGATTACTTTGTCTGAAGGTCTGTTTGAGAAGGAGGGGCTCCAGCGAGGGATCCAGTTCCTCGCCGACATTCTCCAATAGGACGGGATTTCCGAACATGATGGCATTCTCCAGGGTGCGCATGTAGTCCCCATCAGACAGTTTGATGGTGGACAGAGAGAAGTCCTTCTCCATGTTTTTGATCCACTTATTTGCCTGGCCCTGAGGGTCAATCATTAGAGGCCTGAAACAAAGGAGAAACAGCTTGATAACGTCATTATAATAAAATAGTCAAACCAGTCTGAAGAGACAACCTTAGGGAAACAGAAAATATGGTCTCTTAAAGCAGGTGGTCTTTAATAAGGGAAAACTTGCTGTAAAGATTTTAAACCTGTGGTCTTTAAAGACAAATAGGTGGTTGCTTGATAAAGGTGGTCATTAGAACAGGGTTGACTGTATATTAAATTTTCCAATAGCCTTCACTTTTCAAGTTATTAGCACTATCATTTTTTTTTTTTTCCAAGTTGATTGCCATGGATTTCACGAGAATAACATTGTAAACTATCCAATTCAAGAGTGAACGTTAAAATTGACCAGATAATTTGAAAATGAGCTTTATATTAAAGTTGGAAAGTCTCATTTTGGAATAAATTTGTTTGATTTTTTTAATTGTGTACATGGGCAATGCCTCAGATGAAAATTATGTGTGTGATTTCACAATAGAGCAATAAACATATGTCCTGATAATCAGACTGTGTCACACTAGATTTTATGTTTTTCAGTGATTTCAAAGCATGGGAAATAAATAATGCATATTGAATTGTCATAAAACGTAATTTAAACTTCAGTTAAGTCACCCTCTAAAATTATCAAAATAATGAAGACATAATGGATTATCTGCATGATCTTGGACCATTTCTGTTCTCATAAATTTTATGGTGGAAAATTTTACTTCCTGTTATTGAATTATTACAGATTTCACTGTAATACTTCAGTCTTAGAAGTCACGTCAAAAATTTGTTGATGATGGTTTGATGAATGATGACTGACATACCATCGTCTGGAGTTGGCCACTATGACACCGTTATCGATGGAGAAGCTGTCCCGAGGGAGTCCGGCTATATTCCAGGCCTGGATCTTTATTGGTTCCCCAAGCGTTTTAGTCAGTGAGAATTCCTTTGAGCAGGGAATAGTTCTTCGCTGAAAAAAAGTTTTAAAATTATCACTCGTCGAGTTTCAGCTTATCAAAAAGTATAAAACCCAAAGAGAAAATAAATACAAACACACACAGTTCAGCAGCAGACTAAACCTGTGTTCTACTACTGATAAGGGGAAGCACTCAGATATAGTACTACTGTGGGACTCACTCTTTCCGATTACTTGAGGCCAAATGGAGGAAGTTGTTTGTTTCAGTGACACGTCTTTTTTTAAATTTAGATTTAAATTAGATTTATTCTAATATATGCTCGATATCGGGCAGTGAAAAGCATTAAATCATATTATGCCAGGCTTCGAAATGCCTCATTCGCCCAACAGCATGTAATCTCAATAATGCAAATTTGTGTTATTTCCAGGTTGGTTTGTCACAAAATATTACCAAGGGCTGTTTTCCCATTCCTGTAAACTATCTATTATGCCTTCTGTTCGAAAAGGCTATCTGGAAAACTTTGAAAAATATGGATGAAATGTTTGAAGAATGTGTGCTCTAATCATACGTGTATAGATCTTACCAGACACTGAGTTACCCAGTCCTCAGAACAGAGGTCACGGAATGCCCGTGTGAACGGACCCAGGTAAGCGATGACACCTGCGGAAATCAGAACATCGCCAATCAGATTGTCGTAGGTGATTTGGAGATTCTCCGCAGCCTGCGTCCAGCGTGTCTTCTCGCCACCCAGACCGTTGATCAACTTTTCAGCTCGAACAAGTTTCTTCCCACAGAGGTCAACCTGGAACTCTAGTTGTTCTTTCTTGTCTGTCATTTCTTTGAATGATGCCTTCAGGTCAGCAAGACGTTTTTCAACTGCAGCCAACTCCGCTCGTTTGGCGTTCAACAGTGCCATAGTGGTATTAAGCTCAGATTCAGCCTCGGCAAGCTTGGCCTTCTTGGGAGCAACAACCTTGGCGACTCGGTCATAGATTTCCAAGGCAGTGATCCACTTGCAGAGGCCCTCAGCAGCAGATGATGCCTTGGCCACTTTAGCAGGGTCAAACTCTGGATTGGTGCTGTACTCTTTACGGATTTTCGCCATAATATGGGGCTGAAAAAAGGAAATTATTCAATTAATCTATAAAACAAGCCATCACCAGCTGTTTTTATTCAGTAAGCGCAAGCAAATCAATCAGAAAAGAACAGTGATAATTACTGATTAAGACCAGAAATTCAAACAATGCAATAAGAGACTTCGGTGATCCTCTAATAATTCGATCACAGGAAGTGAAACTTCCCACCATTAAATCTGGGGGGTGATCAAATTTATAAGAACAGAAAGTTGACAAAATGGTCCAAAATCAAGTAGATAATCCATTATTTCTTTAACACAAGGCTATTCTAGACTATGGATAAGAACTTCTTTATTGCTGTGGAGCTGACGTTTCATTGAAGATACTTCCAACTTTTTCAAAGCTGTATCAAAGACTTTATTTCTTTGTTATTTTGATGATTTTAAAGCATGATTAAATTTATTAGAATGAGGGATTGAATTTTGACCAGAAAGTGGGGTTCATTGAATAGGGTGAATTGAATAGCATTATTAGAGGACTTACCGTAGGTCATATTTTGAGACCCTGGAAGTGAAACCCAAACTGAGTGCCATGTGAAGATTGGGGTCTGTCCTTGGGAAATTTCACAAGTGCTTGGCAATGTAAGCTCTCAAATCTTATTGGGTTATGGGGGTGGGACAATGCTTTTATTTATGGAGCAATTGGAACGCAAGGCCTTTGAAGTGGAGGGGAATGGTAGTGCATACAGGATTTATAACCCATGAAGAAAACGACATGATTTTGATAATATTCGAAACACAAGAGAAAAATACTAATCAGGGCATTGTGGGATCGATGGAAGAGGTGGTGGGGGGGAAAAGGAAAAAAGCCCTTCAGGTGGTGGAGAGGGATATTTCCGAGCTAGTAAAATCTCATGGTACTCACTGCAATGTTGTCTTTGTCATATTCTTTC
Organism: Hanleya hanleyi; assembly: GCA_036873755.1. Taxonomy (NCBI): domain Eukaryota; kingdom Metazoa; phylum Mollusca; class Polyplacophora; order Lepidopleurida; family Hanleyidae; genus Hanleya; species Hanleya hanleyi. The sequence continues at coordinate 95,999 of JAVTVY010006153.1, read as the reverse complement.
AACATTGCTAGGAAATTCATGTCACCAAGCAATTTTTTGGATGGTCCCCAGAAATCAAGAATCTGCAAGAAGAAGGAAAAAATTATAGAAGTACACGTATATGCATTTATGAAACTTCTCAATAATCATTAAATACTCAGAAGCTTTCTGTTTTCGTCACTGTTTACCAAGTACAATGCATCATGTTTCATACCCAATCTACTTAATCAGGGTATGAAAATGAAGTCCATCCACCCCATGTATCCAACGAACAGACAATAAATATCATCTGCCTGACGACAGCAAATTGGGAAGTTCAATGACAGTCATTTGTTGGGTGGTGCTATCAGACGATATTAGAAATTGCTTGCGCCTACAATGGTATCTGCTGGAACTCTCAGCATACCAGTCCGGATGGATAGATTTGAAAACTAAGGGGAGTAACTCTGACCTTCTGTCCAGTGCCCGAGGGGTCGTTTACTTTATCAGGTTTGATATCCTTCATGATACAGACAGCAGCCATGACCAGTTTGACTCCACTCGGAGGGTTCTTCATTGACTTCACGATAGTGATGTCAGCAGGCTAAAGTACAGAAATAATAGAAAGACATAATTCATAATAATATACTAATAATAGAAATATTATGAAGAGAACAATGCATCAAACTCATCTAAGATTATCAAATTTCAAAAAAGGTCATTAAATCTCAAAATCTCAATGTTAAAAAAAACATGTTTAAATTCAATGTAATATATCTAATAAATGTGATCCAGTTTTTTTGCTTTTTCATCACTGCAGTAAAATATCAACAAATTAGGCTGCAAATCTGCATGAATGTGATAAAATGGAGGAAGCCTTTGTGCCGACATCAAAGATGCTGACTGAAAGCTGAGCTACGCTTATGCTTTCAGAAAATCTGACTACTATCACTCACCTTGAGAGTGTTAAGTGCAGCTAGCGCCATCTCTAGAGCGGGTAGCGCCTCTGCCAGGTCTGCCTCACATTCATCTTTCATCGCCTGTGCCTCAGCTGCCTGTTCATTGGCCACTTTCTCATCTGCCTGAACTACTTCCCGCGTCTCCGCGACTTCCACCGACTCCTTCTCGATGATGATCATCATTTTGGAGTTCTCCTCTGCAGCGATGACCAACTGTGGCTGGAGACTTTCTAGTTCCTGCTGCATGTCAGCCACCTGTGTTAGAACAGAAAGAATAATTAATTGAACAAACACGTTGACATCTAGCAGTATTATTTATTTGATTAAATCAAGCTGTTTAGCCGAAGAAAAAAAAAAGATTAATAAATTGAAGAGGAAATATGAATAAAAGAAATTCAGAGAATGGACAAACATGACAAACAAACAGTCACACAGGTACACAACTAGTGCCAAAAATTACTATGAACCGGAATTACTTTGGAATACCACTTTTTAGGGGGAACAATGATGGCATGAAGATGACGAAAACAGTCATGGGCGACAAAGATAAATAATATATAGGTTTTCAATGGATGTCATCGGACCAGATACTGTATATATGATGATCTTACCTGGGATGCAGCAAAAGCCAACTTCTCCAGTCCTATAACATAACGTCGCTTGGCCTTCATCGTCGCCTCTTGTTTCTGTGTGAGTAACATCTTGAAAGAGTAGATCAACTCCAAGTATGATGTCGGTGTCACATAGTTATGGCGTCCGAGCTCTTCCAGATATCTATGAAGATTGAAAACAAATAGCATCATAAAATGATACAAATCCTGTCTTGAGGTACAGGTGTTGCAAAGTTGTCTTTTCAGTGGGGTTCAAAGGGGATCAACTTCCATGATGCAAACAAATTTTCTGATAATCTTTCTGTATTCAATAAATTATCATGACATTCATGAGAACTAAAAGGATGAAAAGCGAGTTGTAAGGTACAGTACATCTTATTAGCATATCAACAGAAGAAAAAAAAAAGATTAATAAATTGAAAGGAAATATGAATAAAAGAAATTCAGAGAATGGACAAACATGACAAACAAACAGTCACACAGGTACACAACTAGTGCCAAAAATTACTATGAACCGGAATTACTTTGGAATACCACTTTTGAGGGGGAACAATGATGGCATGAAGATGACGAAAACAGTCATGGGCGACAAAGATAAATAATATATAGGTTTTCAATGGATGTCATCGAACCAGATACTGTATATATGATGATCTTACCTGGGATGCAGCAAAAGCCAACTTCTCCAGTCCTATAACATAACGTCGCTTGGCCTTCATCGTCGCCTCTTGTTTCTGTGTGAGTAACATCTTGAAAGAGTAGATCAACTCCAAGTATGATGTCGGTGTCACATAGTTATGGCGTCCGAGCTCTTCCAGATATCTATGAAGATTGAAAACAAATAGCATCATAAAATCCTGTCTTGAGGTACAGGTGTTGCAAAGTATCAAGTCTTTTAAAGACATTGGGAATCAACTTCCATCAAATCATTTAACAAAATTGAAATTTTCTGATAATTTCTGTATTAATAAATTACATCATGTATAACATTATGAGAAAAAAAGGAGAAAACAGTTGTAAGGTAAAGTAAATCTTATTCATACAACAGAAGAAAAATGATTGATAGTGAAAGATTACATTATACAATGTTGTTGAAAATTAACATCTTTATATGTTTTGATGCAAATAACGTACTTATCGGATAGAGCCCGGGAACTCTGGTGGAAGTATTTACAGATGTGAACGGTCTCTAACTTAACATCGTCCTCTATCTCCATATCCTCCAGATACTTGTTAGCAACTCTCTCTAACGCATCGTCAGGCCAAGGCTACAACAGAGAACATGTACAGTGAAACTTGTGAATATTGACACCTGGGTAAACCCACCAATCTCTAAATACCTACATTATCCATGTATTTGGAACTTTGATAAACCAGAACCCTGTCAAAACTGATACTAAAATCTAATATACAAAGGTTTCACTTTATTTCACAAGGCCATTATCTCGTAATTCATAAATTATTCTAACAATTTTATAAAACAGTTCAATTATTTGTTTCCAGTTTTGCTAATAGGATAATAAAGGGAGATAATTTAAGTTATCCCCCTTGGTATACATGAGAATTTTAACATTGAAACATTTCAAGAAGAAATGTTTTCTTGGAAAACAATCCTGATAAATCAAGTATTTTCTCTGTGTGTGAACTGTTAGCAGTATAATAGAAAGGTTAAACCAAAACTGACTATACCTGGAACCAATCTATGGTGCAGCAGTTGATGAGTGACGGGTACTGTCTCAAGCGATTACGGAAGGCGTCTCCTATGGGGCTGAACGCGATCAGGATGTGGAGGTTCTCCCGACAGCGATTAACGAAGAAGGCAAACAAGGCTAGGGGGCTGAAATCAGCATTCTTATCCCCGGCCTGGGCTACCGGCCTCACAGCCTGACAAATGAAGAGGGAATATTTCAAGCAATGGAATAATTTCAGCTCTCAAATTATTTAGTATTATGCAAGCTGAATTAGCTGAACTAACCCACATTAACAAACATTCTGTACTGATATTCTGTGTTCAATACGGAAGTTTCCAAACTCTCGTGGTATTAAAGAGTATTTGCCCTTGTCCGGTAGTGGGCGTTTTGAGCCAAGGACAGAAACACATACAATGTGTGGCACTGAGCAGCAATCTGATGTGATGACAGCATCATGAAGTCAACAAAGAACATTACATTTTATATAATGACGTAACTGGTGTTACAATAAAACAAACACTTAGAATAGGATATGTTGACTTTTGAGGTTCTTGGAATTGCCGTTCTCTCAATTTATATTTTCATATTGTCAAGTCAAAAATTTGGTCCCTGTTTACTTGATCGTCCACAAGCGAGCAAGGGCAAATTACTCTTACAGTAATGTTCTGGTGAATATTTGCCATACCTCCATAATTTCCGCCTTCTCGTCGGGAGCAAACAGGTTCGGCACTTCCCCAGTATTGAGGAGGTTATCTATATCCTCGAGGAATGCCTCTTCCTTGATCTGTGTGTCTGAGATCAGGAAGGACGTCATTTTGCCCTGAGCTCCCGTACTTTTCAACAGATTCTGAAATACGTCAAAAATGCAGAGTGTTAAAGCTAATTCAATCCACAAGAAGTCCTATTTTCCACCTATAAATAAAGGGCTAATCTAATGTATTGGAACAAGAAACTGAAGCACAACAATCTTGAAAACAGGTCTTGAGAGCATTATATCTCTTCAAGTTATTCTTTGCGTGTAGAAATGCAAAACTTATAATGGAACTTTGTATTGGAACTGGACTCTGATTCAGGATTCCAGAGGCTTCTATTCAGGAATTAATGCAAAGGAGTATATTTTTTCCAATAACAGCCCGTAACATATTTCCTGTTGCTCCTTCGACAGCTTGACAGAGATGGTTAAACCAAACCATACCTTAATATCTTCTCGCCATTCTACTTTTCCATAGTTCTTGGATATCTCGGGTTGGAAGAGATTGTAGCCCGCCATGGCTGTAGCTAGTCTGGAGAGGGACTGGCGCCCACTTCCACCCACGCCCACCAAGAGGGCATTACCACCTGGGGTACGCAGGATACGACAAATACGGGACAAGTGTTCCAGCACGTATCTGTGAATTTCAGAAAAATATGAAAAGATAATAGAAGTCTACATTTGATCTGATAATGCCTTTCTTGGCAAAACTTTACTAAAGATAGCAGAGTTTCAATTTCCAAAATAAAAAGGTTCATACCTCAACTCACGATAACAGGTTCATCTTGACCTCAAGATAACAAGGTTCATTTTGACCTCAAGATAACAAGGTTCATTTGACTTCAAGATAACAAGGTTCATTTGACTTCAAGATAACAAGGTTCATTTTGACCTCAAGATAACAAGGTTCATTTGACTTCAAGATAACAAGGTTCATTTTGATCTCAAGATAACAAGGTTCATTTGACCTGAAGATAAGGCCTCTGTTAATTAATTGGCTGCTTCTCATGACCCGCCCGCATTAGGAAAATCGGCCCGCACTATGAAAATTATGGACAATAATTGCGCATTGTTTGTCATTATTTACTCCGTCTATAAAAAAAAATCCGTTACGAAATTGTCTCCCTTGCTGAGAGAAAAACCAGATGCAGTTGCAAAGTTAACTCCCTTGAGTGTGGGTTTCCTCTCCGTCGCAGATAATCTTTGCCGATGTTATATGCTAAATACAGTACCTCAACCCTATTCGCATGTCCCGGAATGTTTAACACCACATTATAAAGCCAGCCAACCTTTGTAGACGCATCGATCAGCTTTAGCTCAGTAGCGGGTTCGTGGTTCCGGGTTGCTTCGACTAAATAGTGACCGCCATTTTGACAGAGGAGTGTGAGCGGCACATGGCATGAGCGGCTGCATGAAATGTCATATTTCACGTCTATTCGTCGATTTAACGTTATCACAATAATGGTTATCTGTACATGCAGTATAATCGAAATGAAAAGATCGAAGATTCTGGTGACCCCTACAACAAAAACGTTTCCCGAGAATGCGAGACTGGACGATGTTTGTAAAACTTATCTCGAAAGGTGTGAAAACGAAAGTACTACTATCTGTCCCAGATAATATATTCCGAGACGTTTTCGGCCATATTTCGGAGACAATTTATCGTACAGCATCGAATCTTCACACAGTATATAAACTAAAAAATACTGATTTTTCCCCCATATTCCATTAAAATCTGTTGGGAATTGACGAAAATCACCAATACCTACCATGTTATTTTGGGGCTACGATGACGTTGATCTGCCCATGTTATAACATGCAGGCCGACGTCAAAAAAATAACCTACAAATCTCCCATCTAATTCTTGTTTTCGCGATTTGTTGAGAACTACTATAAGGATTTTCTTGATACATTGGAATAAAATTGGTATTTTTCAGTTTATCTCCTGTGTGAAGTTTCAATATCCCCCAATCAATTGTCTCCGAAATAGGGACTTAATTTTGGGTTTCGAATGAGAATAAAATAATTGATCTTTGAGTTGAAATGGTTTTGTTCTTAATAATCAATAATTAACGCAAGTAGCATCTAGTTTTTTGATCCACTAGGTCATGAGAAGCAGACTATTAATTATCGTTGGCCTAACAAGGTTCATTTGACCTCAAGATAACAAGGTTCATTTTGACTTCAAGATAACAAGGTTCCTTTTGACTTCAAGATAACAATGTTCACTTTGATCAAGATAACAAGGTTCCTTTTGACTTCAAGATAACAATGTTCACTTTGATCAAGATAACAAGCTTTATATCTCAAGATAACAAGAATCAGGTTGACTTCAACATAATGAGGGTTCATCTTGACCTCAAACAACAAGATTTATCTTGACCTCAAATAACAAGATTTATCTTGACCTCAAGATAACAATTCATACCTCAAGAGAATGTTCAAATCTCAAGATAACAAGGTTCATACTTCAAGATCAGGCTTATACATTAGGAAGGTTTATATCTAAAGATAACATCCACACATAGAAAGAATAACAATGTTAAGATGTTGAATACCTGAAGATAACAAGATTCATCCTTGTCTTGTGGGTGTTGTTATACTCGTCTAGATATTGTTCCACAACTTGGTACATATCATCCAGTGATTTCACCTCGTTATAGACCCTCTCCTCTGGCTCAGCCTCGGGGTTCATATAGTCTCCAAACAACAGACTTCTCAAATCTTCCTCCATACACTGGCAACAAAATTAACAATTTCTTTGACTTTTTTAATAAATAATGCTGAAACAGTATTTCTAAATCAGGCTTTTGCAGTCATAGCGTTTACCATGAGTGTTTGCTATTTTCTGACCTCCCAATTTTCAGAAAAAGCAGGTAAAATTTACACCCCATTTAAAAAGTCTCAATGGTAACTTGAAAAGGCACAAATAAATGTGCATCCACGAACATCAAATATTTTACTAAAAGAACAGAGATGGGCGGAGGAATGAAAAGATCCACCAATTCAAGGATTCTTATTTTACTTTATTGAGAGTAAACATACCTTGCCACCCAATCCACCATTAGACAGGTGCTCAAAAACTCCATCAAAACTGTCCTTGAAATGTTCTTTCACACAGTCCCGTACAACACTGTCAAGTAACAAATGTCAGAAATACTGATGAATTTTATAACGAAATAATCTACAAAGCTTGGATTTAATCAGGGCAATTAAAATGTAACCAAGTTTTTACTGAAATATTGATTTCCAGAGATCCACATGTAAATCCAAAATCAGGATTGTCCGGTTTTAGAGAATACGATTGGTCAATTATAATTTTTCACACCAAATTTCTCGTGGAGAAAAGTGTGAGAATATGTTGTCAATTATACCCTCAATCAAGGCAATCACAATATAAGTGAAAAGCATTTAATTTGACGGTTTTATCGAAATAATTGATTTCCAGAGATCCACATGTGAATTCAAAGTAAGGATGGTCTGATTTTAAACAATGTTGATTGGTCGATTAGAATTTTTCAATACTAAGTTTTGTGACTGCTATTTGCAAATGGAGAAAAGTAAGAATATGCAGCCAATTATAGCATTTCTTAACCAGTCAAATGATTCTAAGTTCATCTCTAAGAAATAATTCAAACAGTTTGCATTGAATCTTCTTAGTTACAGATGCATTTTACGACCAATGAATGGCAGATTTACTTACGAGAACAGCCAGGCTGTGTCTTTGTCATCTATAAGTCTATCATAAAACACTCGCATCACCTCATGGACCCACAACCTGTAAGGAATGACAGTGACAAAATTGAATTTTTTGCCCTCCACTTTAAATTAAAGGCAAATCTTCTAATAATTCAATCACCTTATTAAATTCTTATCACTCACAATTTTGTGGACGAAATTCGACCAGCCATTCTAATAAAATTTATCAGCTGCTGAAATTGAATGATAACTAATAAAGAATGGATAATCTGCCTGATTTGACCATTGTGTCTAATAATTTTGATCACCCCAGATTTTATGGTCGTAAATTTCACTTCCTGATAAAATTTTTGGAGTATTTACCTAAAATGTCTTGCTTCCTACTGAAATAACGGGATGGAGGACTGTACATGCCTTACAATAAAGGAGGGTTAAACAAAGGGAGATAATTCTCACCTGACCATAGTTCTTTTATTCTCCACCTGGTCTTTTTTGATGAGGCACACGCCGAGGATAACTCTGGAGAAGTCTCGCAGGTTGAAGACATAATGGGATTTGGCGGGAGTCGGCAGAAGGTTACCAATAGCCTGCTTGTACACGTCCATCGTGGCATGAACTATCTGGTTACCCATGCCAAAAATATCTGTCGGGAACTCCGCACCCTGAAAATAGACAAATCCTGGCCATGTAGAACAATGTGTAGATGTGATATGGATTGCTTCATCTAAACTAATCATGAAATAAATGACAAGAAACAAATTTGTTCATTTTGTCACGTTGAAAGCTCAGTAAAAATACAGTTTCAGAAAAACAAACAAAATTTTAGTTGTAGAAAATTCAATGATGCGTTTATCATGTTTTATCAACAACAACAAAGGAAGCAGAAACAGTGTCCTTCACAGCCAATCCCTCATATGAAACACCCACTTCTTTGAAACTTGAAACTGAATTAGGAATTCCGGAATAATTTCCATTTCAGTTACACTCCAGGCCATGTATTTTACCACAGAATAACAAGTGCTTGGGTTGGCAAGTCAATCAAATTGTTCTCACAAACACCCAATTATTTGGCCCATTCGTCCTGTAAGGGGGAGGGAGGGAATTTGGCTTAATGCCACACTCGAGTTTGTTTCACTCGTATGGTGACAGTCAGTTTTGGTTGGTGGAGGAAGCCGGAGTACCCGTCCTGTAAGGAAAACATAATTGGTGACTACATGTAGGAAAACCTTGTTAAACCTGGAAAAGCTGCCTGACAAGCTGTATTGCACACGGTGTTCCCGGGTTTGAAGATCCTTACATGATGAACTTCCCAATTATTTTCAATCTGTGTTTCACAACTTGTGCCGGTAAAATCTGATGTCACCAATTTCCACTTAAGACTAATATTATCAAACTTTCATTATCCAAATACGGAAGAAAAGTACATCTGATCAATTGAGTTTGCAAACTTACCCGTAAATACGTTGAAATGAGAGTAGAGAAGATTTTGATCATAGTGTCTTCATTAAACGGGTTCATGGCTATGAGGAGGAAATGGCGCATGAATCGTGGAGTGATATCATTCCTTCCACCCCCTGGTGGTCCCATGGCAGCCATGAACTGAATGTCTTGTAGGACGATCTTAGATGTGTCCTTCAGGTCATACCTTCAAGGTCAACAGGGGAGACAATTTAATGATTGCCGTAAAAATTATATTTACAAGTCTACATGATAAACATGAATAAAATATGAATGAGAAGATATTAAAAATCTGGGTTACATCTTAATAATTAATAAGATATAATTTCATTATAACTCCGGATTATGCCATTTTTCCATATGAATAAATATTAAAATGGAATGGTTGTATAAGACATTCACTGTCAACCGAGAGAGAACAAAGTGCATCTGGAGCAGAAACAGAGCACAAGTGAAGCAGAAACAGAGCACATGCAGAGAAGAAACAAAGCAAACGTGGAGCCGAAACCAAGCACATGCAGAGCAGAAATGAAGCACATGCCGAGCAGAAACAGAGCACAAGCGGAGCAGAAACAGAGCAGAGGTGGAGAAGAAACAAAGCACATGTGGAGCAGAAACAGAGCACAGATGAAGAGAAACAGAGCACAAGCGGAGCAGAAACAGAGCAAATGTGGAGAAGAAACAAAGCACATGTGGAGCAGAAACTGAGCCCATGTAGAGCAGACATATTTACAGAGAAACCTACCAGTTGCCATGGTCTTCATACTGTCGCAAAAGTTCAATGGGAGGTTGTGCTCCATACGTCTCCTTGGCAGGCATGTTCAAATCATCAACAAAGATGACAGCTTTCTTACCAACTGGAGGGCCGTACACCCCTTTCCGTCTCTTGTCCAGACGAGACATTATGATAAACTGTGAACGAGAACATTGTGATTTATTTCACTGCACATGTGCATGGGTATACGACAGTACAGCTAATAAGTTTGTAGATAAGGGATGGGGGTTTGAGACAAGATACTCTGCTATTCTACAGAATCCTGCCCAAAGTCTCTAGGTACTGTCTGGTCCAAACATTGTGAGGTTACCAAAGTCTCTAGGTACTGTCTGGTCCAAACATTGTGAGGTTACCAAAGTCTCTAGGTACTGTCTGGTCCAAACATTGTGAGGTTACCAAAGTCTCTAGGTACTGTCTGGTCCAAACATTGTGAGGTTACCAAAGTCTCTAGGTACTGTCTGGTCCAAACATTGTGAGGTTGCCAAAGTCTCTAGGTACTGTCTGGTCCAAACATTGTGAGGTTGCCAAAGTCTCTAGGTACTGTCTGGTCCAAACATTGTGAGGTTACCAAAGTCTCTAGGTACTGTCTGGTCCAAACATTGTGAGGTTACCAAAGTCTCTAGGTACTGTCTGGTCCAAACATTGTGAGGTTACCAAAGTCTCTAGGTACTGTCTGGTCCAAACATTGTGAGGTTACCAAAGTCTCTAGGTACTGTCTGGTCCAAACATTGTGAGGTTACCAAAGTCTCTAGGTACTGTCTGGTCCAAACATTGTGAGGTTACCAAAGTCTCTAGGTACTGTCTGGTCCAAACATTGTGAGGTTACCAAAGTCTCTAGGTACTGTCTGGTCCAAACATTGTGAGGTTACCAAAGTCTCTAGGTACTGTCTGGTCCAAACATTGTGAGGTTACCAAAGTCTCTAGGTACTGTCTGGTCCAAACATTGTGAGGTTGCCAAAGTCTCTAGGTACTGTCTGGTCCAAACATTGTGAGGTTGCCAAAGTCTCTAGGTACTGTCTGGTCCAAACATTGTGAGGTTACCAAAGTCTCTAGGTACTGTCTGGTCCAAACATTGTGAGGTTACCAAAGTCTCTAGGTACTGTCTGGTCCAAACATTGTGAGGTTACCAAAGTCTCTAGGTACTGTCTGGTCCAAACATTGTGAGGTTACCAAAAGGGCCAAAAATCATTCAGAAAATTCATTAGAACATTCATTTAATTTTGTCCAAAAACTTGCAGGTGATTGAATTTGATTGGGTGGCAGAATGGAAGCCAATTTTTAAGGAAAGAAATCTCCCCATGTCCAAAATATAACTTTTACCCCAAAAATACAAATGACAAGAATACCTGAGTTTGGTTAGCACTGGTCTGAGCGGAGAAGTTCACAAAAGCAGGCAGGTATTTTTCCTTCGGCAGTCCGTTCATCAACTTTTCCTGCACGTAGACACTTTTCCCTGTTCCGGTTGGCCCAACGAGCAGCAGTGGCCTGGAAATATAAAAGTAATCAAATAGAGAAATGGACCAATGGGGGACTTGCACAATACAAGCTAGCCAATCAGATTCTATGATTGCCTGTTTGTCGATTTTGAACCAGTTTACCAATCAACTGACAAAACTAGCACTTCCAGTTTATCTTCTGGTCCTACTGTGCCATTCTTCAATTGTGATGATAAATTGTCAGATAAGGCATGTCTTAACAGTGTCATCTATTACAACATACGATATTGGCACGCAGATGTAAGTAGGTCAGTTCATCTTGGGGCTTTCCAAAAATATGACAGACAAAATCCCTGAACAATAGGACAAATTCTGAAAATGTAGGGAAAGTAGGGCAAATTCTAACAAGCGTTCTGAGAACCCCAACATCTCGCCTTGCGGGGTCATCCGCCAAAGGTGCAGCAGTATTGAAAGCATACATGATTGTAGAGCAAACAATAAGGTCTGGAATAGGTGATGTGGTACAGACAATAATGTCTGGAATAGATTATCTGGTACAGACAATAACATCAGTCCCATGAAGGATTACTGGCAAAAGTTAATCCCATGTAGGATGGATAGGTCAGTGCTGTCGGATTACTGTCGGATTCAGTCCCATGTGAGATTACTGCTGCATATTACTGCTGGATAGGCCAGTCCTGTGTAGGATTACCACTGGGTGGACCAGTCCCATGTTATTACTGATGGATAGTCACCTGTGGGATTACTGCTGGATAGTCCAGTCTCAAGTGGGATTACTGCTGGATAGTCCAGTCTCAAGTGGGATTACTGCTGGATAGGCCAGTCCTGTCTGGGATTACTGCTGGATAGATGAGTCTCGTATGGGATTAATGTTGGATAGGACAGTCCCGTGTGGGATTACTGCTGCATAGGCAGTCCCGTGTGGGATTACTGCTGCATACGGCAATCCTGTGTGGGATTATGGCTGAGGAGGCCAGTCCCATGTGGGATTACTGCTGGATAGGCTAAACCTGTGTTGGATTACTGCTGCAAATTGCAATCCAGTGTCATATTACATCTGGATAGGTCAGTCCCATGAGAGATTACTGCTGCATAAGCCAGTCCTGTGTGGAATTACTGCTGGATAGGCCAGTCCCATGTTGGATTACTTCAGGATAGGCCAGTCCAGTCTGGGATTAATGCTGGATATGTCAGTTCCGTGTGGCATTACTGCTGGATAGGCCAGTGCCATTGGGATTACTGCTGGATAGGTCAGTCCTGTGTGAGATTACTGCTGAATAGGCCAGTCCCAAATTGGATTACTGCTGGATAGACCAGTTCGGTCTGGGATTACTGCTGGATAGTTGATTTCCGTTTGGGATTACAGCTGGATAGGTCAGTCCCGTATGGCAATACTGCTGGATAGGCTAATGCCATTTGGAATTACTGCTGGATAGGTCAGTCCCGTGTGGGATTACTGCGGGAGAGCTGTGACCTAGGAAAACATGAAACATGTCCACCAAGTTTTATAATCATCCCAAGAAAGATTCAACAAACTTTCCATGTACAGATCTACCTGTAAATTTTTGCCCAACAGAAACCTTATCAATGGAAAGATACAAAGTCTAAACTGCAAAAATTAGGAAAAAATTTCATATTTAATGTCATATTTCTTAAATAGCACATGCACATCTTTGAATCACATTGAACTTGGGTAACAAGTGTCAAACTCATCCAATGAAAGCTGACAGCTTCAGAAAACTTTCCGTGTACATGTATATACATGTGCATTATTATTGGCAGATTAAGACAAAACCCTCAAAATTTGAACAAAAATTAATATTTCATCTCCTAAATATCACAGGTACATCTTTTAATCATAAGAAACATGTGTACCAAGTTTCATAATCATTCAACAACTGCAGCAAACTGTGGTGTACAGATGTACATGTGCACTTCAGCTAAACGCAAAACTCAATCAGTTGCCATAATTTGGAGAAAAATTAATATTTCATCTAAAAAAAAATCCTCCAATCATAAGAAACATTTGTACCAAGTTTCGTAATCATCCAATGAGAGCTGACAACTGCAGCAAATTTATCATGTACATGTATATGTATACATGTACAATTTACCTAAACAGAAAACTCTTCATTTGCCATAATTTTGAGAAAAATTAATATTTCTTGTCAAAAATAGCACAGGTACATCCTCTAATCATAAGAAACCTGTGTACCAAGTTTCATAATCATCCAATGACAGCTGACAACTGGCGCAAACTTACCATGGACATGTATGTATATGTACAATTTACCTAAACAGAAAACTCTTCATTTGCCATAATTTGGAGAAAAATTAATATTTCTTGTCAAAAATAGCACAGGTACATCCTCTAATCATAAGAAACATGTGTACCAAGTTTCATAATCATCCAATGACAGCTCACAACTGGAGCAAAGTTACCATGTAGATGTATATGTATACATGTAGAGGCCTACATGTACAATTTACCTAAACAGAAAACTCTTCATTTGCCATAATTTTGAGAAAAATTAATATTTCTTCTCAAAAATAGCACAGGTACATCCTCTTATCATAAGAAACATGTATACCAAGTTTCATAATCATCCAATGACAGCTGACAACTGCAAGAAACTTTCCAAGTACAGATGTACATGTGCACTTCAGCTAAACGCAAAACTCATTCATAGGGATTTTAACATTAGAGTACCCCAGGGGTAGTACCCCCAGGTGGCATACCAACCCCCATATTTTTTATATTTTTTTCATATTTTTTCTAATTTTTCTAGATTTTTTTTTAACTTGCTAAACCAAAAACCCATTCATTTCCAGGCAGGGGACACCGACACCGACGACGACATCCTCTTTCCCCCTCTCACAATATCTCCCCTTTACTTCGTAAGGCGAGATAAAAAAGTAGGACAAGTGGGACGCTTGCGTGTAGACAATAATCGATCAAAGAAATCTTACTTCTCGTGGTCTATACACATGCTCATGAGGTAAGTATAACGTTCTGTGTCCATGGTCGGCACCAGCATCTCTCGAATTTTCTTTGATTTTATCTCCACGCCTTTGATACGGTCATTCCAGTGTCTCCACTGTCCACGAGCTTTTTGCTGTACGGATAGAGGTGAATTATACAAATTATATCACAACATTTATCAAGAAAGGAAAATAAAAATATTTTCAAAAATTCAAAGAATCAATAAATAGATCAATAAGTAATCAATCAATGCCGGGTTTTTATTTGAAAACTAAGAAAATTCAGCAGTTGCAAATGAAATTATTATTTTCATTCAACAATCAGAAGATCATTTTGCAAATGTGTGTGTATTAATATGTCAACGGTAATTTATCTGCAGCTTTTTTTTTCAGAAATTCTATTTTCACTGAAAACAAACTATGTCAGAAGCCAGTTCACATCATGTCAAATTTAAAGATGAAATTAATAGAAAAGTTAGAAATTTGGTTAAGGTGAAACTCCTATGATCCACAATCTCATGAGTAAGCTTTTTTACTGACCTCGTAGCAAAAATCGTAGACCATGTGATCAGACGGGAAAGGGGAGTCGAATTTGGTCAAGATTTTGGGATATGGGTGCTCCTCCAGTTTACCCAGTAGGACATCTCGGAAAAACTGGTCAAACTTGACCCTACCGTCCGTGTCGACCATTGCACCAATAGACCAGACAACGCCAAACATTATAGAAGTCTGCAAAATATAAGTAATATGACAATGGAATTAGTAACCACATTTTGTAATGAAAATGTATATAAAAGCAATTTGTTTTCCTGGGTAATATGCACATAATAAATCAGTTGTGAAATATTTCCATGCCCGTTTCACACCAAAAAAGATTATACATCCTATGTAAGCCATGAGCTTGGAATAAGAATCGCTGAGAAAGGTAATTTGAATACCCAAACCTGTATGTATCTTTCATATTAATGTATCTTATATACACAAACCTGTATGTATGTTTTGATGTGCCTGTTTTCTGCGGCATCTTCCTTGGTAATGGCTTCATGCATCAACATGTCAAACAAATTCATCAGCGACTTCACAGCATTGGCCTGTCCTGCGTATACATACTCCTTGCAGTGTTTACGAACAAAGTGGAAACATGGGTCGACCAACCACTCGAACAGGGCTTCAATCAACTCGGCATTTTCGCCGGTGAAAATCTTAGGGAGTTGATGCAACCATGATCGTACCAATGGTCGCCACCCAAGTGAGGTCGGCTCTAAGTACACCATGCCACATCGACTGACAGTGGCCGGCTGGAAATGAACAAGCAACATTGGTTACACAGATACATAAACAAAAAAGTAATAAATTTGAGCAAGCCTGATGGTATTTATCATTTCCAACACCTATGAAGATCTAAGAATACAAATTTGCTAAGTCAAATCCTAAGAAAATCTTTCCTCTTTTTACAGTGTAGTGTTGTGGCAGAATAAATAGACGCATACAATCAATCAAATTATTTACATTTCTCTTTGTTGTTGCTGTTTTAGTTTTCAACCCGGATATTAGAGATGTGAGAATTAATAATGCTGAAAATTCAAAAAAATTAAACATTTTTAGTATCGCTTGCATAAAACTGATAATCTCTCATGTTTTTTCCATAATAATATGTGATGAAGTTTATCCATATTGATCGTATTAAAAAGAAGCTAGCCAAGACAGGACAACTTATCATTACTGATCTTCTTACCGAGGCCTGTGACAAGTCCATGGTCTCGAAGATGAGGCTCATAACGGAGGACATCTGGATGATCTCCCCACTCATCAAACACAGTTTCTTGTTGTCGTCCAACACCGTGTTCATGTTTTCAATCCACAACGCGTCAATGGGGCCGTCAAATACCACCCACTTACGATCTGGTGTGTCTGTTGATGCAAACTCTCGGAACGTGTTAGCAACAACACCATCTGTCCACTGTGAAGTGATTAAAAGATGCAAGAGTTAACATTCTGAAATCTACTGTCTCTTGTACTTAAGTATCAAGTTGAACACTATTTTTCAGTCATCTACTAATTTATCATGCAGTTTTTTTAAAGAACATATTGTGTATATCGAAGATCAGAAAGAAAAATAGTCCGAAAGATGCCTTCTGGGAAAATGACATAACTATGATGTCATCATATCAGTGTGGCCATCTTCACATTTTCGGTTTGAGCTTGACCCAAGAATATAGTGTGGTAAGTATCAGCTCCATAGTCCCAAGGGTGTCTGTTGATGCAAACTCTCACGGAACGTGAATCTAGTTCAACAACACCATCTGTCCACTGTGAAGTCAGATTTGAAATCATTCTGTGAGTAAATTAATTCATCTGACTGAAATTCTCTACTGTATCTAGTCAGTGAGGATGGCAAGCTTATGGGATGTTGAAAGGGGGGGGGGGGAGTCATCTACTATATTGGGGGGTTGGGGGGGGGGGGGGGGGGGGGAGTCATCTACTAATTTATCATGCAGTTTTTTTAAAGAACATATTGTGTATATCGAAGATCAGAAAGAAAAATAGTCCGAAAGATGCCTTCTGGGAAAATGACATAACTATGATGTCATCATATCAGTGTGGCCATCTTGGTTTTTTTCACATTTTCGGTTTGAGCTTGACCCAAGAATATAGTGTGGTAAGTATCAGCTCCATAGTCCCAAGGGTAAAAAAATATTCAGCAGGGAATCAACATTCCCTCAATTCCAGGCTGAGGTACACCTCAAATTGCCCGGGACAGACAGGGTCAGATGCCCAGTGTGAGTAATAATTTGACAGAATTCCCAACTCACAATAAAAGTCAGAAAAGTCTAGAAATGAGAATGTTTCAAAAGAATCTCAGAGTTCATATTCGGTGACATTAACAGGAAGGTAAACTATTCAGGAATATGAGGTCTGTAAATTATCTATTACAAGATATTGTGACATGGACTAAAACATATTTCCAATACAACTCAAGCCCCAAGAGAAGCACCAATACATCAGATTGTGAAATCAGATTATGATGACGTCATAATGTTACAACAGAATATTACCATACTATGAGTAAATTGCAGAAATTCTGCTGGTTCTATAATGTATTGGGGTTTGAGAATAAAATATATTGGGGAGAATTTAACATGACGTTAAAAGATTAAATGTATAAATTCTACTGAATCCCATTGTGCATTACCGTTTCTGAATTGAAAGGAATAGAATCCATCAGTGAGGATGGCATATGCTTACCTCGTGGGATACGGGGTCAAACTGCCCAAAGAGTTGGCCCATTGTTATGGCCTTGGGGTTGATGATACGGAACATGACACGATCGTAGTCCTCGTGACCTCTCTCATGAAGTATGGTCATACCCTCACTGAGGACCTCAATCACCTTCGTCTTACTACCAAACGGCTCACCCACCAACATGAAGCTGAGGACAGAGAGAGAGAGAATCAGTTACATCAGCTTATAGTTCATTTTTGTGATAACAAGTTGTTCGAAAAATAAAGAAGCTCCATTGAGGCCTTCACTCACGGCGATAAATCCTCTAATAATTCAGGAAGTAAAATTTCCCACCATAGGGGCGAGTGAATATGATTTAATGTCGCTTTCGACTATATTTCAGTCATATCACGACACTCCCCACCATAAAAGCAGGTAATAAATCACGTAGATAATCCATTGTTCCTTCATTACTTTGATTATCTCGTGGGGGGGGGGGGAACCCTGTCAAAACCGACACTAACAATCTGGTTACAAGCATAGTCAGGTTTCACTGTACTATACCCTGGTGTGAGTGAGTGAGTGAATATGATTTAATGTCGTTTTCAACATTATTCCAGTCATATCGCGACAAAGCAACTACTAAGCACCCTCCAGCCAAATTGCGTTCCTGCTACTTCAAATAAGAAATCTTTGAAGCAGCATGGAACTAGACACCCTCCATCCACCCTACAAAACACTGAGGACAGCACACAAGACACAGACAGGACTCTTAGATGGTGAAATAAAGACAAGTGATATTACAGTGCTTGACATCACATTATCAAGTTCCTGTTGCTTCCCAGCAAAATGCATGGAAGTAACAGAAACCCGTGCCCACCCAACCACCCACTAATATACCCTGGAACCACCAGCTTGTATATGTTAGGAGAAGAGCTTTTCAATGTCAGATCTTCAAATATACTCGCCCACAAATACAAGACACCTAGTCATGCTGATCTACACAGGGTATCAAACTCGCAACTCTTAGGGTCACATGACTTACCCGTGTCTAACTATCATCATCTCGTAAGTCTGGATGATCTTCTGTCTGAAAAAGTCGACGAATTGTAGATTTCTCTTCTTACACACCTCCTCCATGACATCGAGGAAGATTTTGTAGTCCGCCTCAGGGAGGACAAGTCCCGGGAACAAGTCAGAAATTATCCCGTCAAACAGGGGGATGTCATGTGACAAGAACTTGGGCAGGTTAACATCAATGATGGAACGGAGTAGCTGTTGGAGAAAAAAATGACTGAATTTAGCTTAAAAAATTACAATACATGAGCACACTTTTCCTCAGTCTTTTCTCAGGCATAGAAATTAGCATGTCAGATATGATATTTGAAAAGCTCTGAAATTGATCTATCCCAATCAAGGTTGAGGCTGTTTTGAGCATTCCAAAATGATGATCAGAGAATGGGAGAAAAATGTGGCAAAATTCTCTGCACACAGGAATGGAACTTTTAATCAACACTCGATTGCAAAATCGATGAGAATATAGTGGCATTAACCATCATGAGTTAAGGCCCTTGAATTCATTACGTTCCTCCACTGCTTCAACGCCTTCAACCCTTTCTAATGTATTTTTCTTCACTGTCAGGCCGCCCAATCCAATCAAAATGGAGAACATCTAAAATGGTGACTAGCGTTTCAGGACGTCAAATGTATGACGTTGTCACAATGCGACAGACACTATCCTCGAGGACAAGCACCATGCCCATCGACAGTAGGTAAGCACGAGATGACAAGAACAAAATCATAAGAACCCACTAATTTCGGGACAACTACATTTTGATTGACAGTGATTCACGCCCTGACGGGAAGCTCGATAGCAGTCAAAGGCATGTTCTCATTAATTGTTAATAGCTAATAGTGTAAGTATATGGAGAAAATGTTTTCTCCAACCCTTAATTAGTTTTCGAAAGAGCTAGAAACAAATTTAGAGATTTTGTTTCAGATGTCTTAGCCATCTTGGGAGACCAATATCCAGTCTCCGCATCATTGTAGGTTTTCAAATTTCCTTACCAGTATATCTTCATCCTCGTCGGGGAATTTCAGTTTGAGATTTCCGGCGGCAGACAGGACGGCTTTGACGGCCCTCATACCATAATCGTAGTGATACTGGGAGGAGAGCTGTTCTGAACAGAGTCTGTATACAGTCACGATCTTCACAGCCAGGTTCCTGGCATCGAGAAAACCGAATGAGTAGAGGGATATCTCGCCTATCATCGTGTAGTCGGGCACCATCATGGCGACTGTCCGGAACAGAACTTTGAGGTTGTCAGGGAGTTCCGACCTGCCCGCATACCCAGGGTTCATTGTGATACAGACATAGCACATCGGGTTTAGCGAGAGTTCTGTTCCCTCAAACATGAACACGTCCACGTGGGTTTGTACGGCACGAATGATGCATAAAATCTGCAGAAAAGAGGTGGTTGGTTGAAATAATATCAGTGAGAAGCTTCAGCCAGAATGCCATAAGTTGATTGTTTGGGAATTTCACACTAAATTGAATAAAAGTAAAGTTAAATCTGTTCAAATCTACAAAGCCTGAGACAGGAATATATTTCGTCTTAGACTTCTGATTTATGGAGTCTCAAAACTGTAACTGCAAAAATGTAAGAAATTGTCGATATCCATTGGGTTATCATTTTATGCACATGTCAGTTCAAACAGATTCCCCTGTATATAAACCAACAACAAAATACTCCCAATGCTCAAGTTTCCAATATTCTGTCAAAACTCTCTAAATCAAGACGAAGCCATCCATATATTATTTAATGCTGTGAGTGTGCTCTAAAATATTTTTGGAAGAAAAATGTGTTGCACTGGGGGAGGATTTGAGAAATTTGAAGTAATATATTATTGACTGCCCTGAATCTTCAGGTCACAAGCATGGGCAAATAGAACAAGTTTGGTTGGATGCAAATCTCGAATAACGGATTTAACGGATTCAATTTTGGTAGTATGTATTAATCGAGCATAAATACCTGTTGAGCGACCACAGACAGGACCTCCAGATCAATGCGGTTGAACTCGTCAAAACACGCCCAAGCACCTGCCGACGCCAGACCTTTGAAAAACTGAGGGAATACAAAAATGCAATATGGAAATGCTTTCAGAATAGTTTTCAGCTTCAACAAATTTTGGCTCTGCATCAGTTTATCATAATCTAATCAATACAATGTCATTCAATCAACACCCTTTGTTATCATCAGTAGATCACCGTTGGATTACCATTCAATCACCATATCAATCACATAAACGGTCACACGAATCTCACTCGCTCACTCACCTTGCCCATTGCTATATAATCCAGTCCATCTGAGCAGTTGAAGACAACGCACTGTATAGCTATGGCTTTGGCCAAATCTTTGGTCGTCTCAGTTTTTCCCGTACCAGCAGGTCCCTCTGGAGCCCCGTTAAGGTTGAGGTGGAATGCACCCACCAGAGTACGGTAACATCTGTCTGTCAGGGGCGTGATCACCAGTCTGGGAGAATATAATAGTACTTGGTTATGCCAAACTCCAATGCATCATGGGAACATTTTCAATTAAGTAATTTGATTGGTCCAGGTGATACTTCGACTGTCATTCAATTAACACTTTAATATATCCATCACGGAATGTCAAAAATGTTGCACTTAGATGTAGTAATATGAAAAACAGGATTTTTTTGTGATTTAATAGTGATAGAACTTGGATCCATGATCTCACCGTGGGGTGTTGCCGAGGTATTCGTAGCAGTATCTGACCGTCGCATTGGTCATTCTGACCACCATATTTTCTTCCTCCCAGTAATATCGTAACTGTGCCAGCCACTGGAAGTCATTCTCTGATGCCACACCTAAACATATACATATTTACATGTATCTATCATATCAATGAGAAGCTAGGCTACAATAACAATATCATGCATGGCAGCATCTTCAAAACAACATAATGTTAGCTCAGTTATAAAAAAAATCTGTCCAAAAAATACAGTGAAACCTGTGTAAACCAACCATGTTTGGGACTATAGTATAGTGTCAGTTTTGGAAGGGTTCTGGTTTATCAAGGTACAAATACCTTTAATTTCAGCATTCAGACAAGATAATGTCGGTATTTAGAGGTTGGTCAGTTTACCCAGGTGTCAGTATTGACAGGTTTCACTGTCTCACATTTTTCTAAATTTTACCTCTCTGCTTTCTATCTTTTCCGGGTTGAATTTTCCAACTTTTATCTGTCCAAATTGATATTGTCTGTCTGATGAACAGGTTTACGGATATCTGTCGACCGTAAGTTTCACATGTGTACATAGAACAAAAAGACAGTGTTCCCTGTTGAACCAAAGCTCACCTTTGTTGGCCATTTCCAGGACAGTATCTCTGGCATGAACATCAACAACGACCAGTGAACCCAGGGTGGTTCGAGTCTGTTTATTGAGCTTTCCTCGCACCAGTTCCACGATATTTCCCAGTTGAGCCTGTAGGGTCTTGTAATAGTCGAACAATCCCTGTGGGCCCATCTTGATGGCCTCGTGTACTTCTCTGGTCCAGTAGGCCTGCGAGGCACAGAGAACCACCTGACCTGGCCACTGGACAACCCAGTCTGTACGAACAGTAGTCGGATAGGCCTGAAAGTGAAAGCAAATAACAAAATGAGCACCATTTCCCATTTCTTTAGCCAATGAAAATGCAGGATATTTGTTTGAAACTTTAAATTGACCAATCAAGTGCTTTCAAATCGGAAGATATCCCATGATACACTGGATCGTCTGTACAAATCCACTGACATGTAATTACATAAATATAAATTGGTTTGGTTTTCATGGGATAAATATATCTCTATTCAGAATACATCTTCAGAATTGTTTAAAATGGGTTTCATTCAAAGTTTTAGCATTGGAAAAAGACTTGTTTTTTCCCCTTTTAAATACCCAATGAAGACTAATTCTGCACACAAAACTCATTTTGAAACAAAACAGCTGTTTAGAAAAAGCTATGATTCCAGCTATGGTATAAATAGTACTTTATCAACAAAAACAATAGGGCTGCTCCAGAAAAAATATCTCATGGGGGGGGGGTGAGTCAACTTTTGTGGTGGTGGGATTGATCAATTGATTTACACGCGTGGTTGGTATTTAATCAAATGTTAGTTCCCCTCCCCCCTCTCCCAAACCTAGTCTTCTAGGACAGCCCTGAACAACGAACCGTTTTGAAAAACATTACATCACATTTATTCATTTTTCAGGTACAATTCAAAATCAATTACCTCAACAGCTTTCTGCACAACATCTCGCACAGACATTAACATCGTGTCCTGGACCTGAAGAAGCCATTTCTCGACTGCGCCCCGAGCTTCAGACGTTGACACGGGTTGACAAAAATTAACCTTTTCATTCTCGCTGCTGAACATAGCATGAATGTCCAGTTTCTTGTCAAACTCCAACTTGGCAATGCCCTCAAAACATTTCTTCAAATGAGGTTGGACACGAGCCGGGTCTTTTGTCTCCGATAAAATCTCCAGCATCTCGTCATTGGATAGAAAGAAAAATCTGTTCAGGAGGAAGAAAGGAAAAATATCCTCATTATCAAAATGATCAGGTATGATCTCTCTCATGACAGCAGTACATGACAAACATTAAGGTGAGTCATTTCTTCAGCATTACATTGTACTCAACATTCTGGACTGATGAAATGTACAAGACAATTTGAATTTGAAGTTCTTTGACAATCTGCTGTTATGCAAGCACTATTTTGATCTTCCAGCAGCTGTGCTCAAATCAATGCAGGAGAGTGAAGCTTGTAATGATGCATGAATTTGTAATTCATAGGTTTCACTGAAGTTTCGTTTAGCCTATTTCAGAATTGTATATTTGCCAATTCATCTATTCCACAGTAAGTATTAAGAAATGCCCACAACACATCAGGGGAGATAACCCCCAAGCTGCACATCAAGGGAGATAAATCACTACAGTACTGTAAAACAAAAAATACATTGAAAGTGCAAATAAGGTTTCTTGTACGAAAAACCTTTCAAATTTCTGTTGAACAACGGAAAAATAATAAATAAGGGAAGGCTAGCCATACCTTGGGAAGAATATTCTCTTCTTTTCCAAATAGGCATTCAGGCCTTTGTTGATTTTATCAAGCAGGCTGTTACTGTCCAGTAACTTTTCAAACAATCCTGGAAGGCTGGTGGCTGCCAAAACCTGAAAGCAAGATCAACAGAAAAATAATCAGTATTAAAAATAATAATAATAACATAAAATTATTCACCTCTTAGAAAATGTGGCAAAAAACCACTATTTATTTTTGCATTTTCAAGAAAAAAATTTGAATTCGTATATCCGAAATTTTGGATATATTTAGACTGCAAATTTCACAAGCAAGTGGCATCAAAGATATAGGGTGGAAACTGATACAGTAACAAATTCTGATTTCTACATTTTTAATATCTAGGTTCACAGAGCTAGGAGCAATATTTGAGACATTTGCCAATTTTCAAATGTATTTGCCCAGTTATGTGGCTAAAGTAAACCAAGGATACTTGGAATAAGAAATTAATATTTTTACTGGATACAATCGTGACAGACCTTAGGATCCCTTGTGGTGTGACGCATGACATCTTTCCAGTTCCTGTCGACCATCTGGAAGAGACGTCCCTCCTCGGGCATCTGTTGGTTGATATCCTCAGATGAGAAGATAGGCTCCAGATAAAGCCACTGGGCCTGAACTTTGAGCCACTCATCCACTGTGTCTTGGATGTAGATCAACTGCTCTTCCCATTTCTGTTGAAGACATAAAGTCATGGGTGAGAACATGCAAGGAAAATTATAACATTGTATTCCATATAGGTCACAGGAGAGTACTTGTCCAGGCTAACGGGGAGCACCACTGCCAAGGTCGGGCAAATTATGCCGATAATTATCGTTGTGTCATCAAAATGCTCAGCAAGCCTGCGCTGTTGTGATGAACAGTGAACCCCGTTCTTCTGGAGGTTTCCCAATTTCAGTTTTAAAAGACCCTTCATGGGCTTCCATAATATGCAAGGGTTATCATGTATTTAACCCTAAAGCATTGGTTACAGATTACCATAGGTTACCCATTTTCTAATCATGGTAACTTGCAACAGGTTTTCTGAGATATTATGACAACAAAGGCCTGCTCAGACAATCAGGATTCAACAATGGCAGTGCTATGATGATTCAACAATGGGGTTCGCCAGCTCGAACTGACGCCAGGTGGCTACGTGTACCAAGAGGTAAATGACGCATGCGCATGTCGTTTTTCTTGACGTCACAAAGGCAACGTCATGATGTAATGATGTTATAATTGTTCGTTTTATGACGCCACGTCTTCTTTACCTGTTGGAGCACTAGCGCCGCCTAGCGTGGCTGGCGATCCCCATTGTATTATCAATGTCACTAAGCACGCAATGACAGTGGTGTCATCTGTTGGGCAATGGTCAAATACTTGACCATTAGGAAACACATCTATTAAGTATTGACACCAGGATACATTATAATTTCGTATAATTAAACCATAAGATTACACTTGTATATTCTTCAAGAAAACCTGAGATAGGGGAATATTGATGCCAGGGGTTATTTTAGACACTTTTCCTTTATATAACTCAATTTCAAAAAGATGAAAAACTCAATTTTTCGGCGCGCCTACGGCGCGCAAAATAAACAACAAAACTCAATTTTTTCGGGTTCATCATCGCATGCAGTCTGGAAACTCAATTTTTTTATCTTTTTAGTAGGACACTTACAATAAATAAATTCGCGACAATTTTTCATCGTGTCAGTAATGTTATGAAGCTCATCAAGCAAAGTTGCGTGTCATACATAGCTGCATACAAGTTTGTTTGCTATCCAACTGTGATTGGCCGATTATATTTTGGCTAAAGATGTTAAGTAGAAATACTTCCCTCAGAGATAGCTTCATTTAATTAAACAAGCGTTCTGAGAACCCCAACATCTCGCCTTGCGGGGTCATCCGCCAAAGGTGCAGCAGTATTGAAAGCATACATGTAGAGCAAACAATAAGGTCTGGAATAAGTGATGCGGTACAGACAATAATGTCTGGAATAGATTATCTGGTACAGACAATAACATCAGTCCCATGTGGGATTACTGGCAAAAGTTAATCCCATGTAGGATGGATAGGTCAGTGCAGTCGGATTACTGGTACGGCATTCCAGTGTGAGATTACTGCTGGGTGGACCAGTCCCATGTTATTACTGATGGATAGTCCTCTGTGGGATTACTGCTGGATAGTCCAGTCCCAAGTGGGATTACTACCATCACCATCATGTTATGGATGGTAGTGATGGTATGGATGGTAGTGATGGTATGGATGGTAGTGATGGTGATGGTAGTGATGGTATGGATGGTAGTGATGGTATGGATGGTAGTGATGGTATTGATGGTAGTGATGGTATGGATGGTAGTGATGGTATGGATGGTAGTGATGGTATGGATGGTAGTGATGGTATGGATGGTAGTGATGGTATGGATGGTAGTGATGGTATGGATGGTAGTGATGGTATGGATAGTAGTGATGGTATGGATAGTAGTGATGGTATGGTAGTGGATGGTAGTGATGGAATGGATGGTAGTGATGGTAGGAATGGTAGTGATGGTATGGATGGTAGTGATGGTATGGATGGTAGTGATGGTATGAATGGTAGTGATGGTAGGAATGGTAGTGATGGTATGGATAGTAGTGATGGTATGGATAGTAGTGATGGTATGGATGGTAGTGATGGAATGGATGGTAGTGATGGTATGGATGGTAGTGATGCTATGGATGGTATGGATGGTAGTGATGGTAGTGATGGTATGGATGGTAGTGATGGTATGGATGGTAGTGATGGCATGGATGGTAGTGATGGTATGGATAGTAGTGATGGTAGAAATGGTAGTGATGGTATGGATGGTAGTGATGGTATAGATGGTAGTGATGGTATGGATGGTAGTGATGGTATGAATGGTAGTGATGGTATGGATGGTAGTGATGGTATGGATGATAGTGATGGTATGGATGGTAGTGATGGTATGGATGGTAGTGATGGTATGGATGGTAATGATGGTATGGATGGTAGTGATGGTAGGAATGGTATGGATGGTAGTGATGGTATGGATGGTAGTGATGGTATGGATGGTAGTGATGGTATGGATGGTAGTGATGGAATGGATGGTAGTGATGGTATGAATGGTAGTGATGGTATGGATGGTAGTGATGGTATGGATAGTAGTGATGGTAGGAATGGTATGGATAGTAGTGATGGTAGAAATGGTAGTGATGGTATGGATGGTAGTGATGGTATGGATGGGATGGTATGGATGGTAGTGATGGTATGGATGGTAGTGATGGTATGGATGGTAGTGATGGTATAGATGGTAGTGATGGTATGGATGGTAGTGATGGCATGGATGGTAGTGATGGTAGGAATGGTAGTTATGGTATGGATGGTAGTGATGGTATGGATGGTAGTGATGGTATGGATGGTAGGATGGTAGGAATGGTAGTGATGGTATGGTAGTGATGGTAGTGATGGTATGGATGGTAGTGATGGTATGGATGGTGGTGATGGTAGGAATGGTATGGATGGTAGTGATGGTATGGATGGTAGTGATGGTAGGAATGGTAGTGATGGTATGGATGGTAGTGATGGTATGGATGGTATCACAGGTACATCTTTTAATCATAAGAAACATGTGTACCAAGTTTCATAATCATTCAATGACAGCTGACAACTGCAGCAAACTGTGGTGTACAGATGTACATGTGCACTTCGGCTAAACGCAAAACTCAATCAGTTGCCATAATTTGGAGAAAATTAATATTTCATCTCAAAAATAGCACAAATAAATCCTCCAATCATAAGAAACATTTGTACCAAGTTTCGTAATCATCCAATGAGAGCTGACAACTGCAACAAACTTATCATGTACATGTATATGTATACATGTAGAGGCCTACATGTACAATTTACCTAAACAGAAAACTCTTCATTTGCCATAATTTGGAGAAAAATTAATATTTCTTGTCAAAAATAGCACAGGTACATCCTCTAATCATAAGAAACATGTGTACCAAGTTTCATAATCATCCAATGACAGCTGACAACTGGAGCAAAGTTACCATGTAGATGTATATGTATACATGTAGAGGCCTACATGTACAATTTACCTAAACAGAAAACTCTTCATTGCCATAATTTTGAGAAAAATTAATATTTCTTCTCAAAAACAGCACAGGTACATCCTCTTATCATAAGAAACATGTGTACCAAGTTTCATAATCATCCAATGACAGCTGACAACTGGAGCAAACTTACCATGGACATGTATATGTACAATTTACCTAAACAGAAAACTCTTCATTTACCATAATTTGGAGAAAAATTAATATTTCTTGTCAAAAATAGCACAGGTACATCCTCTAATCATAAGAAACATGTGTACCAAGTTTCATAATCATCCAATGACAGCTGACAACTGGAGCAAAGTTACCATGTAGATGTATATGTATACATGTAGAGGCCTACATGTACAATTTACCTAAACAGAAAGCTCTTCATTTGCCATAATTTTGAGAAAAATTAATATTTCTTCTCAAAAATAGCACAGGTACATCCTCTTATCATAAGAAACATGTGTACCAAGTTTCATAATCATCCAATGACAGCTGACAACTGCAAGAAACTTTCCAAGTACAGATGTACATGTGCACTTCAGCTAAACGCAAAACTCATTCATAGGGATTTTAACATTAGAGTACCCCAGGGGTAGTACCCCCAGGTGGCATACCCACCCCCCATATTTTTTATATTTTTTTTATATTTTTTCTAATTATTCTAGATTTTTTTTTAACTTGCTAAACCAAAAACCCATTCATTTCCAGGCAGGGGACACCGACACCGACACCGACACCGACGACGACATCCTCTTTCCCCCTCTCACAATATCTCCCCTTTACTTCGTAAGGCGAGATAAAAATGAGCGCGAATAAAACAAGAGAGTTTTAAAATCCAAGTTATCTCGGGAAGTTCTATTTGGTCGATTATTTTGGGGGTGGGGGAGAGTACTTTAGCTCTGGATTGTGATAGGTCAAAGGTGAAAATATTTTCCCTACAAATAGCTTACTTTAGTTTAAAAAATCTATACTTATAGTCAAGAAATAAAAATTGTCCCTTGTCCATTTCCATGAGTTAAGCAATCCTTGACAAAGTTGGTGGTTGAGTATTGTAAGTGTGGGTATTTGTAAGTGACAGGAAAGAAATGAAGAAATAAATGGCAATAAAAATGTTAATAAGAGACGTAAAAAATAAAACAATGGTGGTTGTGAAGTTTTGTGGATTTCACGAAAAAAATTCAATGCTGCTTGGTAAATGCAGATAAATGGCCAAAAATTGCAAATTAAACTCAATATGCACCCTATTTTGTAGTATGTGGTGTGGGACTTGTTTACAAAACATACTGGGGTTTCAGAAATTTCCATCGGGCAGAAATAAAATTATTCATAAAAACGTATATTTTGTATGTTATAGCATATGCCCCCGCATGTAGATCCACAGTTGCGCAGGAGAGAGTGTGGATCTTTTGTTTTTACACCAATCTGCATTGCTCACTTTGTGTATTTATTCCCAAATGGTACATCAACTGTATTTTGGGGAATGTCTGTTTTGTTCGTTTCTTGTTTCTGGGGAAACTTCTTTCAACGTCACACGCATCCAAGTGAAATGTTGACTGAGAGAGAAAATGCTTGCCCGTTGTCTTGGTTCCGGAGATTGACGGACAGCGTGTCTCGGAGACCAGACTCATAAGCCACAGCAGTATGACAGCAGTGGTTCCCGAGTGGACTAAAAAGAGGGGACGTAACTTTGAAATATCAAAATGGCGGACTAGTTCGATCGTCGAAAACGTCGCCGAACAATTTGCTTTGAAATGAGAAACGTTCAGGACAATGTCTTTATCGGACCTATACGACTGAAATGAGAACAGTTCAAGACCAGACGTCCTTATCGGAGCTATACGATTGAATAATAAAGGTACACAAGTTATCTGTCTGCACATCAGTTACAAATCCTGAGTGCTTATCTCGACTCGAGTGGCGTGGCTGGTCACACGTTTTTTTTTCTTTCTCGCGGGGGTTTTGGGGGAGGGGGACGGGATAACAGACGACGAAACTCAGTTTAGATTACTCAGAAACTCAATTTATTTCGTAGAAACTCAATTTTTCGCGTGCCTTCGGCGCGTAAATTCTCAAAATTTTAGAAAACTCAATTTTCGGCAATAAAACTCAATTTACAAAATTTTGCAAAAACTCAATTTGTAATTGTTTTTCATCGTGGTTACCACGATGAAAAAAGTGTCTAGAAAAACCCCTGGATGCTTATAAATATAAGTTTAATATATGTTGAATATTTTTGGGTCATCACTTTCACTTTCAATTTTAAAACCAGACATGATTGTCAAATACTGAAGGCAGCTCCTTCAGACTGATTTTAGTTTTATAATGGTCAACCCACACAGACAGACTTTATTCCATACCTTGATCTCGGCCTCGAATGGTTTGATGAAGGGTGATCCCCTCATGGTTTGTGTCTTCACAATCTGATCATCTAATGTAGTCTGGATATCATCTACTGAGGCCAGAATAGAGATACCCGTGTCTCGATATGTTGTCGTGTTGAAGGATATTTGATCCCATTCTTCCTTCATCTTTATCATGGCTTTTTCCAGTGAGAATTCCTAAGGCAATGATGAACGAAAGGGAATTTTGAGCTGAAAGTGACCACACATGAATTTGCTAGCTACAATGGCCCTAAGGGGCTTTTCCAGAAAATGGTACACAGGATCGGGGAAAGACACCTTTTTCTTACAACAATCACCCATTTTTTATTTATCCTAAAAGACTGCATATCACCCACCACCCATATACCATAGAACTGAAAAATCTTCCCCCATACCATGTACTTTTTTCTGGAACAGCCCTAAGAACAGCTAAATCAGAAGAACAGCTAAATCAGAAAAACTAGGGCTTCTACCGCCATTATTTTTCATGAGAGTAGACATTTGAGGGTAGCATTTAACCGGTTTCTAAACAAATCTCTGAAATATGTCAGAATAATATTAAAGCTTTACAGTAACGAATTCTACAATTCTTCTAAAAATTGAAAGCAGTAATCCCAAAATTTGAGTATTTTTTCAGTTTTTTGTGTTTTATTACAATTTTCTGCTCTTTACAAACATCCTTTATAAATTTTATATTGTTCCACTTGATATCCCTCAAAATTATAGGATATTGAATTTTTATTAGGCTTCTGGTATTTTAGTCGAGAAACATACATATTTGGGGATGGATTTCAGAGTTTTTGACTGAATCTCAATCTCACGAGAACTTATCCCCCTCTTCTTCATTTTAACAAGGATAACTCTTACCTTACTAGCAGCACCACTGATTTGTTCAAACTCGCTCATGAATGGGTCCAGTTCCAGTTTGATTACTTTACGTAGTGTGGTGCCAGAATCCGGTGTGATATCAAACCCTGCAAGCTCGGACATTTGTGTCCAATGGCGAGTACGGATTCCGGGGTTACACATGGTACCTATCACAGGGATCAATTCCTGTAACGGAGGATAAGATGAGGCATGTTAAAACAAAACTGACATTTTTTTATTTATATAGTTTTTTATAGTGTAGCTTCGATCTGAAGATGGTAATATACTGTAAATGTGAATATTATTTGCGGGGCAATAATTCTGGCAGTTTTCGCAGAACATCATCGGTGGATTTGCTTTAGGTCTTGGATAGGTTGATTGTGATGGTGGGGGCTCTATCTGAAACTAGTCAAGAGAACCAGAAATAATTTCAGAGGAGTCCTTTTCACTGCAGGGGGTGTAAGTCTGGAGTTACTCACCTTGAAGCCTGTCATGTTCTCCTGTACTGTATTACACACCCCTACAGAGGAAGGAAGATGGAAATCGTCCTCTGCGTCCTTCTCAGCTCCTTCCTCTCCCTCCTCCACCATCCGTCTCTTTTTCTTCTTCTCTCTATCTCTCTCGTCCTTCTCCATTTGCATTTTCTTCACTTTCGTGTTGAAGACTTTCTGTACTTTGTAAATCTCCCGCCAGTACTCGTCCACCTCGGATTCGATGTTTTCAGCGTTCAGATCGGCAAAGGCGCCATCCATCCATCTGTTGTCAAGAAAGATTAGTCAGATATGCAAGCCCTATATTTCAATAACTGACTTCTCACTCTGTATGGAGTATGATGGATGGATACAGATATAATTGGAACTGCAAGCAGTTGCTACCGGGGACCACGTCTACACAGGGCCTAGTGTCCAGGCCTATGCCGGAATGATCGATGGCAGCCATCTTGTTTCACGCAGAAAGCTTTCAAATAGTCTATCAAGTGACCTCGACCCGTTTACCAAGTTTCGCATCAATCAGTTTAGCAGTTTCAGAGGAGATGATCTTAGAAGGTTTGGCGTTAAATCCAATATGGCCGTCAAACCATTAAGCCAATCAAAAATATTTGCTTTCAGTGCAACAGACCATGGCCTTCCCGATATGTCGCAGTAACCTAGAAATCTGTATCTATCAGGGTTCAAGAAAATAAGCCGTTGGAAAATTGATATATAACAATATCATATAATATATATATCATAACTTTTTCCGTCAAAATCCATTACTTGAAAATTCAGCCATTTTGATCGGTCGATGGCGGCCATCATTTTCAACGTATGAACTTTTAAAATCCAATAATGAGAGAACTCGATCCATTGATCATGTGTACCATGCAAGTTTCACAACGATCGGTGCAGCGGTTTCAGAGGAGAAGATCGTTGAAGGTTTTATGCTTAATCCAATATGGCCGCCAAACTGTTCAGCCAATCAAAAATATTTACTTTCAGTGCAACAGACCATGGCCTTCCCGATATATCGCAGCAACCTAGAAACCCGTATCTATCAGGGTTCAAGAGAATAAGCCGTTGCAAAATTGGTCAAGTTTTTCACAGAATTCAAGATGGCGGCCAAACCACGTGACCTAGGAACCAAATTTTTGCATATTTATGGTCGCCATGTCACGTAACATATATTTCATAACTTTTTCCGTCAAAATCAATTACTTGGAAATCCGACAATTTTGATTGGTCGATGGCGGCCATCTTTTTTAACGGATTAACTTTTTAACCCTTTCACTGATTATTCCCCTGACAAATGTGACCTGCTGACGATCAATTCCCTGAGAACTGTTAAAATTTGTATATGTTGTCTTTGGAATGTTAGAAAACGTGTTTGCGTCCGAGATTTGTAGAAAAACATAGGGACCCCATCTCTACAATGAATACTCCGGTGTTATTTGCTCCAGTTTTATAGCAAAATAAATAAAATAGCATACAAAATTAGGTTTTACTTCAAGAGAATGCGCTTTCCCCGGCTTTCTCGACTTGAAAACGTCAAAATTCAACGTCAAAATCGTCTTTTTTCGATCGCATTTGACAGTGTTTATCTTGAGTTGTACTCAGCCATTTGCAATGTTTGATCTCTCATTGGAAAGCGTGGGCTTTCCCCTTTTCTGTACATGACATAACCTGGGACGGATGGCGAAAAATAAAACGGAGGATACGATTGGATTGAAAGTGATGTAATTCCATTTTTCCAGCCACTGTCTACGCGCCTCTTATCTGTTGACGGATGGAGGTCACGTGGGCGAAATTACGCATACCGATTGGCTCGTCGTCCGCCGGCGGCAGCCATCTTGGGCGAAATAGAAGTGTTGGTTGTCAAACTTTGTGGATCAAGACTCGTAAAAATATGGAAATAAACTTTGCCGGTCGTCGTTGGCAGTTTTAATCATCTGGGGAATATTCATCACGCTTTACCAGTCGTGTAACATCAAAAATACAGGAGATAGGATGAGGTTTTCGATGATTTTTTTCATTTCTGCGGCTTGCTGCCGAGAGGCCCGTCACACGGTATGTGGAAAAAAACGTATTTTCGCTCCAATTTTTTGCTTTATTTCTTTTGCGGAACAAACAAACAATTTCGAGAATCAAATTGATCAAGGTTTTGACTTTCCAGAAGTATACAGTGTTTGATAGGTTTCCGTTAAAACGAATGCAAAAAAATAAAAGTGCTGTACCCATCGTGATGGCCAACAGGTTTAAAGCTAACCCGGTCTACCGGGTATGGTCGTATGGGTACGCACTATCCCTGACCCTGTACACCGGGTTTAATCGGTGAAAGGGTTAAGTCATAATAGTCATTCCATTCAATGAAGAGCATGATGTCTGCAATAATCATCATTGGAACTACTGTATGAAGAATAACTCATTATTAATGAGGACATCGGACTTACTTCTTCTCTGCTCGCTGCCATTTGAGTACGACGTTGAACAATCTCTGGAAGGGGTCTAGGGCATTCGTGATCTCATCCACGTCGGGGTATGTGGTCACAGGGTACTTGAACAACACCTCCTCCTGATAGAAGAAGACATAGATGTGTAAATTTGGACTGGTCATTTCTGTTGCTGTTTCTTGTAATTATTCAAAACTTCAGGCTACTGCGGAGAGAAATTCTGCAAATATTCTACAAATTTCACTATCTGTCTTTGCAGTTTTTGAGATAAATAATATATCCA
Source organism: Hanleya hanleyi (assembly GCA_036873755.1). Classification (NCBI taxonomy): domain Eukaryota; kingdom Metazoa; phylum Mollusca; class Polyplacophora; order Lepidopleurida; family Hanleyidae; genus Hanleya; species Hanleya hanleyi. The sequence continues at coordinate 61,748 of JAVTVY010006153.1, read as the reverse complement.
TGCCACAGCATTTTAGCCTCAGTTGACATAAAGATAGATTTTTTCTAAAAAGTCTAAAAATACTGTTCAAAAAAATTAGAAGAAATGGGGTAATACAGTGTAACCTGTGCATACGGACACCTGGGTAAACCATCCAACCTTGAGACACTGACATTATCCATGGTCCTAATACTTAAATTTGGAGTATTTTGAACCTTGATAAACCACAACCCTGTCAAGACCAACACTATACACCGGTTTTATTGTATATTCTACTGTGATATAACATTAGGTGACAGAATATCTGTTACAGATCTGGTCATTATTTTTTTCTGCATCCTCGAATAAAATCGCTATGGTAATCCCTCTGATCATGGTAATCCCTCTAATCATGGTAATCCCTTTAATCATGGTAATCCCTCTAATCATGGTACTCCCTTTAATCACCTCCAATTTTGGTGAAAAAATCAATCGATGGTTCTAATAAATTTGACCACCCCCTAAAATAATTGAAATAGTGAAGAAATAATGGATAATATGCACGATTTTGAACAATTTTTACAACTTCCGGTTCTACTAAATTTGATCACCCCCTGATTGTATGGTGGAAAATTTCACTCCCTGTGATTGAATTATGAGAGGGAATACTGTATATCCCATTATCATAACAGATGGATCTACACAGAGACTATGATTGTTTGGACTTTTCTCCAACTTTCACCATGAGCCAATCGAAATGCCCAATTCCACTTTGAAAATTTGAATTGACCAATCAAGTCTATAATACCGGAAGATATCCCTGTATTTTCTATAAATATCCAATGACCAACCTTGTTTATCCATTGTATTTGTTCCTGGACGTCGACCACTCGTTTCTGCAGTACTCTTATATCCTGGACGTATTGTTGCATCATGTCCAATTCCCCGTAGTCGTTGAACTCGTCCACGCGTTGGCGCATTTTCTCCAGCTCGGCGATGACTTTCTCCCGTCTCTCTATTAGCCCTCTCTCGCTCTTCTGCTTTGAGGATTCAACCAGCTGTGTGGAACAGGAAACTGGTACTTAGTTTTAACTTAACAGACTTTAAGAGAAATCTGGCTTGTGGAAGCCCAAGCCTTTGAAACAGCAGAGAAGTTCTAAGCTACCCAATCCAATCCAATGGAATAGTTTTTCTTCAATTTTGTGGAGCACAGAAAATTCACGTCCAGTTCTATTCATGCTAAAATAAAAACTGAGGTCTTTTGGCGGGAATGTTAAGAGCGTTCAGAGGCACGCCGCAATGTGGAGGCCCTTGAGGGGGGTGTCCGAATTTCTGACATTTGGTATAAGAGGTTTAGAATTACCCTAACATTACTGCGTAACAAGTAATTATTATGCACAAGGTAAGTATAAGGTGTCTTGAGATAAAATCTGGCTTGTCGATATTTGAGTATCATCCAAGCCTTTGAAACAGCCAAGAAGCTCTGATCTACGCACTGTTAACTTCAGACTTTAGCATAAATGTAGTCTTGTTTCAGAAGTCTTTCTTGGACCTAGAAAGTAGACTAGACTAACAAATCGCATAAAACTAATCACGAAAGACAAAAGTTAGCAAATTCCAGAAACTCAAATCTCACAATACCGGTACTCATTAAGATGTAATGCTAAACTGACACAAGCAGTACATCTGTAAATATGGTGAGGACATCTGAAACACTGAAAGTTAATCTAAACAATATCCCCCTCGGAAATGTACCAACCACATACAGAAGCCATTTTTATTCACCTTACAAGGGCAACAAAAGTTCTCCACTTCAGCACCCAAACATATATATTTTGTAGTTTTCCCCCTTATCCTAATGTCACACCCCAGGATTTAATTACATGGATCACATTCTACATGTTGTAATCATAAAGTTCTGAATTAACTGTACATCTTACCTCGTCATTAGCATCAAAGACTGGGTTAATACGTTTGGGCCAGGTGAGAACCTCACAGTTGAGTTCAATATCGGCCGGAGAGAACATGTACACGTCTATAAGATAGGCCAGTCTCTGCTGCGACTCCTGAAAGGCAGAAATTTGTTTTTAGACACGATCATGGATAATTAAGGTGTTAAAGATGGTTTGATGTTAATCGACCGGAAATAACTAATATCAAGTGAGGCCATCTGTGTTGATTCAATGTGCTAGGTGGTTTGCTGTGATGCCACAAGCCAAGATGAAACAATGGCAGACAAGCCAATTTTTTGGCACTGTTGAATCTCCAGATTATCCATATAGAGAAAACAAGCAACACAAGTAATTGGGATATTGGAGATAAATTGCTGATGATTAGGGGTCTGGGAAGGGTAATGCCCATTATCTGTCATATTGTCCTGCCGAACCTTTATTCTCTCGTTCAGTTTGATCATGCCCATGGTGCGAGCCTTCTCCACAAACGTCACCATTTCCATCAGGTCTTCTGAAGTCTCAGGCACACGCATGGCTCGCTCTTGAATCTGGTTGAATTCTTCACAAATCCTGTGGATAAATTAAGAAACTTGGATGATAATTTGGCTTCTTTCGTTTCTGTTTTCCTGTTTCTGATTTAGGCTGTAATTTATCTTCAAACTGAACAACATTTTGCCTAAAAAAAAATACTTTCAAAGTTGTACTGTATTTGGATTAAACAATTTTGATCAAATCCATGTCTGAATTTCTGGGGATCTTTTCTGCAAATGAAATTATAGATTCTAAGCACAATTTTCTCAATAACAAACTGGAGTGATGAGCAGATTATAATTGTCAAGTGATTACATGTCTCAGACTTACGATTCATTCTCCACTCTGTGGTTCTGCGAGACCTCACTGAGGAGAACATCAGCATTGGCACGAGAAGCCTCAGCCAAGCCTCGTTTGAGGTCCTCACAGTCTAGTCGGATCATGTCAAAGTGTTCAATGCTGGGTAGGCCCATGATTTCACGCGCCAGGCCTCGGAATGACTCAATGTACTGAAGAGAAAATGGAAAACCAGATTTGAGAATGTTTATCTCCTTTTATAGTGTTTTTCCTTTTCAGTGGCACAAGTTTACAGTTATTTCCATTTCATATTTTCAGCGAATAAAATAAAACATACGATTTGGGGATCATATATACATAAATTCTGTAGACAGTGGCCCCAAATAGGAGATTTAAATTCACCAAGTTCCCCCCCCCCCCCTTCCAGTCACCCATATGAAACTGGACTTAATAGTCCTCACAAATCGATACTTACTTCACAGTACTCGTTAAAGTTGTGTTCCTCACTCATAAACTTTCTGATATCGGTTAGAGCTTGTCCATTAGTTATCCAGTCATATCGATCAACTGAAAGAGCAAAATTAAAAATTATTGGGGTATCTGTTGATAAAAAAAATATTTTCCTACCATAGCTGTCATCCAGTTAAATCCTAAATTTTGCCTCTTTTTTTAAATTCGTGGATATGAATTCCTTGAGCATCAAAGAGATACATTTGAGTTAATGAACCTCAAGAGAAACTGGGCTGGACTTTCTTTCAATTTTCTTAAAGTGTAACTGTTGTACTTGTGTAAGTGTATGTCATATTGAAGATAACGATGTGAATAACAAAACGCGGTAAAGTTTCCCCCCAACATTTCACTCGTATTCTGTCTCAGAGGATTCAGATACATCTTTCTACAGTGGGGGCGAAATCTGCACTGCCTCTTTTGATGTCAGAGATGACGTTAACGATGTCATACTTTGAGCAGTCTGCATCGTCTGTGGGACGAAAAAAAAAAAAAAGGTTGTTGATTTGATCTCCCCCCAAACAGGTCACATTTACTATTACAAAGCCTCCTGTGTTTAACAATTCATACCAAACAGCAGCTCTCAAAGAAAAGACAAGTATTTACTGAATGATTCAAGATGAGCCTGGGGTGCTTCAAAGTTCCGTTTGACGGCTTCTTTCAGTGTGTCGTTAGCTTTCTTCAGGATATGGTCCGCGATGACGACATCTGTGTGGCTGACTGAGTTCCCACCACTCAGCCATGATTGGACGGTCGGCACTTGTTGGAGAGCCTTCGTTATCTGACTGACAACGAACAGAACGGCCTCGTCTAAATCCTCGTAATATGGGTAAAACTGCATCTTTTGATCATCAAACGTCAACTCCATCTTCAAGATTGGCAGCTGGCTTTTGTCGTCCGGGTCGAACAGTGACACCCAGCCATCTATGGTTCGAACCAGCAAGTCTTTCAACTACAGGAATGGATGAAATGCATAAAACAGTGAAACCTGAGAATAGTGACACCTGGGTAAACCGACTAACCTCTAAATACTGACATTATCTTGTATTTAAGGTATTTTGAAGCTTAAACCAGAACCCTGTCAAAACTGACACTAAAATCTGGTCCCAAGCGTGGTCGGTGCACTGTACAATTAAAACACTGATGTTCGGAGAAAATAATCAACTACTAAATAATGCTGGGATCATGGATGATATGACCAGTTACAGAATAGTAGTTATATGGACAATAGAAAACCGTATTACCTGACGTTTAATGTCCATGGAACTTATCCATATGGTTCAAAAAGTGATGATGTATTAATCAAAGATATTGGATATAATAATTGTTTAATTAGTCTGACCTGGTTAGATATGAGCGTTGTGACTGCATTGAAGAATGAATCACTGGGGGTGGAACTGAACACAGTCTTGTCAGCAAACACATTGATGATGGCAGGAAACCAGCTGAAATATACACATATATTACATAGTTTCTGGATCAATGTTAACTGAAAACTAGTTTGTCAGCTTTATGGTAAGAATAGAATTTTCCACTGTCTTTTCAGCTCAGATAATTGGCTATGAGCAGGTATAATGTAGGGAGGGGATCACTGGTAGTTTATTATATACATTTGTTATGAGTGGTCTCCCTTAGTAGAGGGTGCTGATTGTCCAATAGCCAATGAGTTGCTTGTGAGCTGGATGAAGGCCAGAAGGCAGACTGGCTTGGGTTGGGACAGACGTGACAGCCGACTTCTCCAGAAGCAAGTCGGTCTGTTTGTGGTACAGATTCAAGCTCGAGAGGTTTAGTTACTAAACTTGTCCAATGAGAGGCTTGTACAATAAGACCAGAAGATAAACCAAAAGTGCTAATTCTGTCAGCTTATTGGTTAACTGGGCCACAATTGACAAACAGGAAGTGGTGATCAGAGTCTCTGATTGGACAGCTTGTATTGTGCAAGTCCCCATTCATTATTATCATTAAAGAAATATCATTGTTACTGAAAATAACATATACTGTTTATCAGAAATTATCAAATTAATACACTTTGAAAGTAGGTTATTATGTTTCTGCTACTTGTTTCAAACAACTACAGATACATGTACTGTGGACTGCAAATGTGTTAAAGTTAAAATAAAATATTACATAATAATCAAATAATATTAAACTCACCTGTGCATGAGTTTCTCTTCTGCCTTCTCCAAATCAAGGACAACATTATTTTTCAGATGTTCAAACTCCACAGCTCCTTGACTCCTATGGAAGAGAAATATTCAAATCAATTATGCATCGTTCTCAGCACTTTCTCACATATGTCATTAGTTACATGAAATATATCACAAATCATTTAGAGAAACTCTCAAGAATCATGGAATACCTTCCAGCCACAAGATTCCACTCAATTGCTAAATTTGGAAATTTTGAATTTCTCAAATTTGATTGGCTGATGGATGAAGCTGGAAAAAAATCCAGCCAATCATCGAGCGCTAAAGAAAGCAATGGCATGATTGGATAACTTTCAGCTACGAGCTGACTGATTGGTTGATTTCATTGGCATGTGGAGGTAAAAAGACCAATCAGCCAATCAGAGTACATGTCACTGACCTGCAATGAGAGCAGTCTACGAGGATCATACTGCCGAGGGTATTCTGACACATGTTCAGCACCTTCAGATGGGACGGGTGAAGGAGGTGCAGGTTCTCACGAATAATCTCTCGGTTAGCAATAAAGTCATCATGCCATGGACGGGAGAAATCCAGACCCCTGATAAGAACAAAATTAGGATACAATAATTAGTTCCATAATCAGAAAGAAACAATATCAGATCTAACTGGCTTTATATGGTAGCATGAATCCAATACAATTTTCTTACTACTTTGTGAATGTAGTAAATTATATGATCACCACGCCGAATGAACAATGCATGTTGCCGTATCTTCACCTTGACACATCTGTTTAATACAATGTTAACTGTATCATATTCTAAATAGGGCCGAGATTGTTTCTGGTGGATTTTACCCCAGGGAGAGTTGAATTTATTCACGCATTCCTCTTTCAATGGCGATAATTTATAATAAATGCTGACCATACCAATATCAGTGTAGATATATTTTAGACTATAAGGAAGATGCGTCACAAGCAAAGTATACAGGACTACTTACTCAGGTTCAGCCGGGGGAGGTCCAGCTTCTTCACCGTCCAAACCTTTGGCCTCAGGCTTTATCAATACATGTTGGACTGCAGGTAAATAAATAAGATAAATGATGGATCCATATTAAATGGAAAGAATTCTCTCGTATGATTGCCAGTGTCTCTCCGAGGATTGATTGGTAATAAATTGAAACTAAAAGGCTACATTGAAAAAAGAATTTGTGTATCTTTTACTCTTATCAAACGCTTCTTGAAAGAGATGTTAAGAGAAATGAATTTTGTTTCACGACACCAACTGAAAATGCGTTTGAAAATTCAATGGACTGATTTTACTTTCCAGGGTTGGCAATCAAATTGATACAGTATGTACTGTCATGAATCTGACAAATCAGCAATTAAGAAGCACATTCCTCTCAGGTTTTCGGAAAATATCTCACAAAGTATTGGGGTTGGATTCAAGGGCTACGGAACATTCACAAGTTGTACGAGAATCCAGACTTCCTAGATTTGCTGTAAATCTGAATAGCGGATTCTGAATGAACGAAGGTGTGGATCACGCTTTCAGTAAATCTTTCTCATCTTTATCAATGGGAGAAAATAAAACACAAACATGCAAAGGGCTTTCTCATCTAACAAGCAGACTATTGTATGTCAGAGAACCGTTTTCATCAGAGACAAATTGGACTCGGAGGAAGTCTAGAATCACCTACCCATGGATTTTTTCATGCTGCCCTCAAAATCTGAGGAGACCTCCTGGAAGAGCTCCTGAATGACCTCCTTGAGTTGTGGGGTGTGACGGAGGTGGGGCGGGATCAGACTGATGATGTTATCAAACCATTCCTGCTGCATGGGCACAATGGGGCTCAGTTCCACACACTTCTTCATAAACTGGTAGTTCAGCTATTAGAGGTCAAGAACAGACAATAATATATCATCATACAAAACAACAGGGGATTACGGTAATCAATCTGATAATTCGATTGCCCTATCACAATTCAATCATCTTCAATTTTGGGGACAAAATTCAATCAACTGTTCTAACAAATTTAATCACTCTCTAAAATCCTTGAAATAACAAAGAAATAATGAATTACTCGGTATCTGCATGATTTTGGACCATTTTGTCAACTACTTGTTCTAATAAATTTGATCACCCCCCCAGATTTTATGATGGGAAATTTCACTTCCTGTGATTGAATTATTAGAGGGATTATCATATGGCATAAAGTAAAGAATCAGCAAATTTATATTTATGACAAATCAGTATAAAACATTCGAAGAAAAACAGTGAGTGCAATAAGATTTAACTTTGGACTTTAACAGTAATTTACAGTCATGTGTATTTATGCTTATTTCTTCTTCAAAAGACAACTATTCTATCTGCAACAAGCCTCGAATTACATGTATAAGCACTGAAAGGATTAATATCAGATAATCCATCTCTGAATAACTCATAACAATTCCCAAATAGTGAATACTTGATGAAGTCTGAGCAGGTTTGCAAGACTAGTGAAAATGAAAGCAAGCAGAAAATCTAAAACATGTTAGTGAGAGGCTTTTCAATTCACTCGAATGACTGTCAATCAATGGATTTTGTAAACTCTCCCTTGTGCTTTTTTCAGCAGCAAAGTTTGCTGATACATCATAGGTATTATATCTGAGGATAGTGTGATTGCCATATAAAACAAATGCAAGAATATCTTGTGCAAGAAATTTGAAACTATGCCCGCCATTGAATATGTGTTGTACCCAGAAAGGAAAATGATGTCAGTGCTTTTGAGTGACGCTAACGAATCATGAATGCTGCAGACATGGGATAATGTCATGGCTCAGCCTGAGAGAATGTGCCACACATGCATATGCTTGTTGACATGGTCATCGAAAAATAAATGGCATACCATGCCGTTTATTTTCAAATAACAGTGTTCCAGCTAGTGTCCATTGTTTCAATATTCCAAATCCAAGACTGGTCAGTTTAGAGGGTCTCCATTGTGATTTTTACAACTGCAAGTTGGTGAAAAACTTATTGTCATCTGTACACTATTCAAACCACTTACCCGAACTCTCCGATCTTTGCTCATCATCTGTATAGGGAGTTTAGGGTGTCAGGGATAGGTTGAAAGAAACAGATTTGGAGAAAGGGAGTGAAAGGGGTGAAATGGCAGGTTTGTTTTTCAGCGACAGAAACAGGAAAGAAGGATAATTGGAAGAAGAAAAGGGGGGGGGGGGGAAAAAAGAGAAAACAAATATTAATAACATGCAAAATAACAAAACCAAATTTTTGTTCGTCAAAACCTGGTATGACTGCATTCATAAGACGGTTCTCCCAGACAAACATATGGTACAATGTCATATAATTCAATCCCTGTTTAAATGACTTGCAATCATTCTTAGCATATAACAAAATGTTGTATTTTATGCCAGTTGAAAAGCCTGGATATAATATTTTGGAGGATATTGAATGATGCAGAGATTGGAGAATTTATAATACATAAAACAAAATAAATAAATGCAAACATGCTTACAAAAGAAATGAAAATCAAATCCTCTAATCCCGTATTTTTGTCCCAAAATCAAGTCTTTCTAATAAATTTGACCATCCTCTACATGAAGAAATAATGGAATATCTGTATTCAAGCACTTTTTCAACTTCCTGTTCTGAGGTATATGATCACCCTTCAATCTGATAGTTGGAAGTTTTCCTTCCTGTGATTGAATTATTAGGCAATGTACCATACTTGCATGCATGGAAACAAATAGAATCTGGCATAATTACACCTCGTTGAGCATTTGGTTTGTAAATTGAGAACAGCAGTTCAGTACGTGTGATACACATGCATTGTAGTCAGATTCTGTTTGTCACAACAAATTTGAAAAACCCTAATAAAAAGATAATTATCATTATTGCCATTTTACCATATTAGCTCTCCAGGGTGCCATCATCTACATGAGTGGAAATACAATACATACAAGTACAACCCTATCATTATCTTGTGAACCTAAACATTCTAATTAACCTTATCTGGACTGGGGGATGGGTTTGAGAGCTCATACTCTTTGACGTTATAAAACACCATATTGGGGTCATTTGACCCAGTAGAACTTTTGGATGGTCGATCTCTGAGCTAAATGTTGATGTCGGCAAGGCTGAATGCGCAAAGGATTAAGAGACTGCCATTTTAGATCGTGATGTCAAGCTCAATGCTTTAATGTTGCTATTGTGGTCAGTATTGACACACAAACTTTGTACTGTCATATTGTGACATCATGACATTTCTTTGAATTGCAACATTGTAAAACTGTTGAAATTCCATGAATGAAATAGAATTCCCATCAAACTTCCGGGTACTGGACTGGTCCGGGCAATGTTAAATTTAGCCCCGACATCAACCACCCAAACAGAAAATGTTTCAAACAGATACTTCTACTTGGTGTTGTTTGATAATATCCTAAATGCATACAGTGTTATTTGCATTAAACCAGTGGCACAAGTTTCAGAATACAACGATTTCTATTTCTAAAATATCGGACAAAACTTTCTCAAAAGATTTGCTTGGACACACAATATATATGTTTTTAATCAAACTGGCACAGAAATACAGAGAGAACACTTTATCTATAGGAAGAAAGTTATAAGTCAATGGAGTGGTCTCATATTTAATACAAAGATATTATAAAACCTAAATTTTGTATATGAAAACTCGGAATTATTGCAGTGGTCTGCAAAAAAGAATTCCCACTACCTCTGCTGGGAATTCGGGCTCTGACGGGGCTTTTGTCAATTTCTCATTGTCATCTTTTGTATCTTCATAGGCCTGTAAGGCATCCTTGTGTCTGAAAAATATAATTGAAATACAAAATTTAGTGGAAAATCAAGATACATGCAAATGTTTACGTCAACACAAAATTGTCTCAAACTTTAGTGAATTACAAAGCAAATAATATTCTTGTTTTACATAGAAAATAATAATACAGAAATGAAAACATATCATTTAGATATCACAATTCAGAATCAGTTTATTTCATAAATTATTACAAGAATATACATGTATTAGAAAATAATTATATTAGAATTATTAGAAATTAATTATTAATAGAAATAGAATCATTATTATTATCTAGCAACAAAAAGTCTGATGTACATAAATATATTATGTATCTCAGCATTCAAATCTACGTAAAACTCAATACACAATGAAACTTACAAAATCTGCATCAAAAGTGCTTGTTTGTGGTCAGCCAGTCGAAAAGACATGAGTGGACTGTTGGTATATGGGTCCTGTTTCACAGAGGGGCGTTTGATGGGAGGTAAGCGAGGTAAGCCATCCGGTCCAATACTGCCAATTTTACCGCCCATTTTAATTTTCTTTGGCGAGGATTCATCAAGGCTGCCGAGTCCATTTCTGCTGTTAGGGGTGTCAGGCATAGCCCTTCTGTTTACGCCTTTCAATGAAGCCATCTGCAAAATATAATAAATAGCCTGACATATACATGTTACTCATATGAATGACAAAATAATTTATATGGCAAAACATTTCTGTACAAAGATCTGATCATACAAAATTCATATCGGGTCAGTTAGTATTTAGATGTGGAAACAAAACTAGCCATATTGTTAAATTTGAATTTTTGTCCTGTAGTATGGCAATTTTTGTAATCTAAAAGACTCTCAAAAAATGAAAGAAATTCAAGAGAGAGCACCAGACTTTGTTTTCGCTGATTTCAGTAGTGGGTATAATGAATTATTGGAGAATCCGAGATGACCAATTTGCTTACACTAAATTTACAGAGCATGGTGTAAGCTAGAGACCCATCTACCTGGACAATGAACAGACAATTTCGAATTTGGACAGGTAAAAATTGCAAAATTTAACATAAAAACTAAAGTAGACTGTCCAAATCTACCAAAATGTGATATTTGGACAGGCTGATTTTAGATCCTGGCTAACACCCTGTTACTGAGACTACGATATATGGCTACAGAGGTGTTTAAAAGTCTTCAGACTATCTTATCTGAATTTTTTACCCGTATGTGCCCCTGCCTCGAATAATCTTAGATATGAAAATCAGTTTATTCTACCTAAAGTCAAGAAGACCCGGTACGGTTTATGTTCATTTATGTACATGCCGCTACTAAGATATTGAATGAATTACCAAATAATCTTAGACATGAAAATATCAAAATTTTATTATTGGAATGGAAGGCAATGTACATGCTCCTCTAAATCTAATTTATTCGAGTCGCCATCATTCATATATACATCATTATAGACTGTGTATATTTATGTATCTTTTAGTTGTTTCATTGCGTGTGTATATTGTCTGCAGTCGATTTAATAGCCCATTGAGCTAGTGTTTCTCAGTTGTATTAACTTTAAATAAAGCTGATCTGTGTCTATCTATACCATGTCCATCACCAATTTTCAGTTGAGAATACAGTTGATTGGTTCATGGACTACCAGTAACAAGAGTTATTTCCCTTCCATGAGAAGATTTCACTGATGGCAATCCCCAATGTCTAGCATTCGCCGCTTTCTCATGTGTCGATCACATGACCTGCTGGGTGAGTTCCCGTCGTTTGGTGTCGTAAGATTTGCATGGAGCACGCTAGTTTTTCGTTGACAGCGTCTGTTCCATATGAGTGAAAATTATACAAGTTGTCTTGCTTAAAAGCTAATGCACTTCTGAAATATTATCTACCAGAATCAAACAGCAAAACTTCGTTTTAAAAAAAAGTCCCATTGACTTTAATGTTATTTTTGCGATCGTCAAATCTCCCTCAGGTTATGTCCCATATGCAGTCGATCGGAACTCACCCAAAATGTACCACGTGACTGCACTTGTGCATCTCCCGAATGGGAGCCTTGAGATATTGATTGTCTGATCTATATTTTAAAGTGCTACCGGAGGCTAAAAAGAAAGTTTCGCTGTTTGCCATTTGTCTGTTTAACATTTTGTCTGATGCTATAATGTTGTGCTGTACCCGTGTGTTTGCGACCAGTGAGTGAATAGTTTCACTGCATGGCACTTCGGACACGAAATGTGGCTTTAGGATATTTCCTCACTTGGACATATCCCCCACTAAGACATTTTCCCACTAGACATCTGGTAGATGTTTATTGAGAAATAAAATATGGTTTTTTTCAGTATAATGTTTTATATTATTATATTTATTATTTTTATTATCTAACTAACAAATTACAGTAGGACAATGGAACATAACTATACTTCACCTATATTTACATCTAAAAATGCATCAAATTATAAAAGGTAGGGTCGAGGAAATGTCCAGGTGGAGAAATGTCCAGGTGAGAAAATATCCTAGGTGGGAAATTTGTCCAGTAGGGAAAAATGTCCGTACTCCGGAACGCCATGTACCTCAGATTACAACATTTGACGCAGAATTGTTGTTGTTGTCATGCAAAACTGGTTCAAATTTCACGCAAATACCATACCTCGCTCGATGTTTTATCTCATAAAAACAGAGCTAATCGTGCATCGAAATCTGTCCACTTGATTATCGGTGCTATGTGGCATGATCAGGTCAGACGAGTTCCATATTGATGTCTTCCTTTTCGTTGGAATTCACGTTTGAAGACATCAAATCTTTCTCTCGCCGTCGTCGTTGGCAAGCCAAAATCACTGCTATGGCTTTGCAATGGCAGCCGTAAATCTTAGGTAGAGCTTTTATCATTGGTCAGTTCTCGCATAGCAGCCAATGGCGTGACGTCTTATATCGTAACGTCGCCAGGCCTTGGTTACCATGACGTCATGAAAACAACGACCAGGGTGTCATGGCGGGTAGGGGGTTTGCCTGAACAACATCTTCATCTGTTCATTCATCAAATGTTAATAATTTTACCATACCACTGAGGAAAAGGTGAGAATTTACAAGATCATTGCTTCATACCTTACCAATTATGTATTAGACATGACACATGCAATTAGACCTATGCAATACGCTCTAATTTGACCGGTAGGTTCATCGTTCAGAAACGACACAAAATGTGTTCGAAATCAATTCGGATTCGATGTGCAAAATGTACATACAGCCATGATCAGATTATATCATGTAGGCCTGTACTAACACATACTATCTGCTGATATAATGAACAACTCTGCAGTGAGTGATAAAATTCATGTAGGCTAAGCTTAAATGTTGTTGTTGCTGCTGAGTAGGATCAGGTTAAAAAATCAGTTCAAGATTTAATTCTGAAAATTAGATTAGTAGACCTGGGTCTATATCGCTTTGTCTGTCTAAAAAGTTTTGTCCTATGTCGCCCATGTTGTGGAAATCAGAAAAGGAGGTTACCAAATTCGACAATGATCCTGAATTCCGCAGTTTCCTGAAGTGATAGGATTTGTTGCAACCATTGGAAAGGTTCAGTTCCAGTTTCTTGAAATTAAAATATCAGAAGCAGCCAAAGAAAAAGATATTCAAAAACATATTTAATTCTCTGTTATCAGTCCATCGTGTAAGTTTGAAGTTGCATAATATATTGTTGCACAGTTGCAGCTGAATTTGAAAACCCAAGACATATTGTCACAGTCAGCCACATTCCAGATGATGTCAGGACATTTTGGCTCTCAGCATTTCGGCTGCTTGTCCGAGCAACTGGGGGAAGGCCATATTGTTCCCATGCATATTGGGTTAACATAGGGAAGCACAAGAAAATTGTCATAAACAAGGAACCACACCTTCATGTGCTGCAAGTGTCACATGTTCTTTGAAGGCACTTCTCAGTTTTTGGATTCTCAAAGTTCTGAATTTTTTTTTGTCTCATGGAATTAATTTTACAGCCGAAAACTAGTTTCTCTCCATAAGAACATGATTGGAGGGCAAGTGGGGTTTGGGGAATTTGAGATAGGTTGTTGTATCCTGAAAATTTTAACTGGGACTTCGGGAACACTCCCCCCCCCCCATTGAACCCCCTCCTCCCCTTGACCCCTCCCCCTCCCCCCCTCCTACTATGGGTTATAGGTCCCCTAATAAATACGATTGCTTGACGTCTTTTGTTCATAGCCCAAGTCACAATTAGGGTCCATCTCTTAGAGAAAACATCTTCAGTTTTGAAGTTATACAATATCATTAATAGAAATTGGGGGTAGCTGTGTTAGTCTGTATATAGTATAAATGAATAACAAAATGTGGCACCTTTAAGACTAACTAAGTTTAAAGGTCACAAGCTTTCGCAGATAGTGGATATCTGCTTCGTCAGGTAAAGCAGATATCCATATCTGCGAAAGCTTGTGACCTTCAAACTTAGTTAGTCTTAAAGGTGCCATGTTTTGTTATTCATTTATAATATCATTAATATCAGAACTGAGAACTCATCACTCAACAATGTTTTGAATAGAAAGAGCTGTTAAATGTAGCAGGCACATTTCTGAGAGAAAAATTGGTTATGTTAATATTTGGGCTTAATTTTTCCAATTAACAAGAGCTGTCCCATTTTGAGCTAACACAGATTGGGTTCCATTATAGGAGGGCAAAGAAACGAGTTTCGGAATAGTGAGGTGTCAGACTATATATATCAACTTCTGTAGTAATGGTAGTCCATTTAAAGAACTACATGTTGTATGGAAATAACACATGTATAATAATGTTTTCTAATCATATTATGTCTTACACAGATCTAACATATTCCCCAGAGAAGTATGGCAGAAGAAGAGACAGCCATTCCCCAAGATGGGGCCTTAGAAACACAAGAAGAACCTACAGCTATTCAAGAACAGGAAGGAGAAGTTGGGGATACCTCAGAAGAGCAGCCAGATCAAGCGATGGTAGAAGGGGAATTAGCTGAGGGGAACAATAGTGGGGAAGGGAATAATGGTACAGGGGAAGAGGGTGGAGAAGAAGTAGAGGATAAACAGGAAGAAGGTGAAGTAGAGGCGACACAAGAGGAAGATGGTGCCCAAGACCAAGAGGCAACAGAAGGTGATGTCCAAGAGGCAACACAGGGGGAAGGAGAAGGTCAAGAGACAACACAGGAAGAATCTGCAGAAGCTGAACCAACAGGCGAAGTAGCAGAGACAGAACAGGGTGATACTGGAGACACCAAAGAAGTCATGGGTGAGGCAAAAACAGGCGGAGACACTGCGCTATCTCAGCAGCCTTCAGCTGAAGATGCTACCAAGGATGAGAAACTTGCAGCTCCCGCACCTACACCGGTGGTAGACAGCGTTGCCACAGTGACGGACGAAACCAAAGAAGTACATGAGGTTGACCCTCATGCAGCTTCCCCACCTCCAGCATTCGCTTTGGAAGCAACAGCTACAGGTTTGACCTTTCAACTTCTTTTACTTAGCTGTTGACCTTTAAGAATGAGATTTCTTCTGTGAAACTGGATCTGGTTTGGTTGGACTGAAAAACACATCAGGGGAGATCATCCTGAACCTCTTTCAGAGTTATCTCCCTTGATGTGATCCATGTCACACAATTAAGTTCACTTTTGTCAGCACAATGATATATAAATATTGTCTTAATTCAATTATTTCAGTTTCCAATTTCATATTAACACATTTTATGTTATCCATGTTTCATCTAGAAATATAAATGATATATAATGAAACATGAACATTGTGATTTCTGTTGCAGTGAAGTTTATGCTGATGCCCAGTGGTCAAGTGGCTACAATGGCCTGCACTTTGGGTCAGTCTCTCAGAGA
The DNA here is from genome assembly GCA_036873755.1 of Hanleya hanleyi. Taxonomy (NCBI): domain Eukaryota; kingdom Metazoa; phylum Mollusca; class Polyplacophora; order Lepidopleurida; family Hanleyidae; genus Hanleya; species Hanleya hanleyi. Next base: position 45,703 of record JAVTVY010006153.1, on the reverse strand, counting down.
ACTCAAGGATCACTTCGCTGCAGAGCTCAAAATGCCAGCCGATCTCATCCTACTCATGTTTGATGGTAGGAGAACTCGTTATTATTAACTCAGAAGTACATTTTTTATTTGTTCAGTATTAGTCAAGATCGCTTTTTTCGGGTCAAAGCTGATGATTGAATAAAATAATATATCGTTGTCAGATTTAGACTCAATGTACAATTTGAACAGTATAATATACAATTACAGTCTTTTGATGAGGTCAATATGTGGTTTTGTAGACTTGAGAAAATGATATCTACCGAGGCCGAAGGGCGAGGTGAATATGGTTTTCTCAGGTCCACAAAACCCGATATCGAAAGACTATAATTGTTTTATTATATGACACTGACATCTCCTTCTCGTTAAATTGGTGAAAGCAGTTAGAATATACATGTAGCATATAGTAGGCATTTGCTTTGCTCCCGATAATCTTGTACCTGCTGTCAGCGAAATGGTAAATCGACGCCCAATCCAACGACAATTTCATTGACTGAGAAGATGCATATGTCATGCCGAGTCAATATTCACATTTATGGACCCGCTTCGGAGTCAATATAGAAAAATAGCGACAACTACTTGACGGCGAATGGTCCAGTGGAGAAAGAGTAACACACACATCATATAATAACTTGAATTATAGCTCTATATCTACAGCTTCTGCTTATTTAAGACAGTATAAAATCTATTATCACACACTATGTAATTGTAGTTGACCATGTTAACAAGCTTAGCAGTAAAGAGGAGAGTCATCATATTAACATTAATTTATTCAACATTTGAATGTATTAAGTAAGTCATTGTGGACTTCTTAAATTTGAGTTATTCTTTTCAGGCAAAAATATGAATGATACGACAACGTTAGCTGATCTTGGAGTGGGTCCCAATGGTACAGTGCAGCTAGAAATGCAGTCGGCTGATCCGATAAACACACCTATCAAACCTTACCGTCCTAGGATGGAATACCACATGCCTGATGTTATTACAGTCCGTGTACAGACAGGTTAGCAGATAATTGTGAATAATATTTAAAATCAACACTTACTTAATCTGTTTTGTGTTAGTTTAGTGAGAGAAAATATCATGGAACTGAATAATGTATTCATCAGTGATTGATTGAAATGCCCGCAAAGGTGGAGTATATACAAAACTGACGTAAATGCAGTCCTGTCAGTTCACATAGTTGGAATACATGAAACCAAAGAAAATATTTTCAATAATTCTTGTAATTAGCTAACTGGATAATTATACCTACTGGTTGTAGTTTTGGTTGACTGAGAGAAATTCTCTCCCTGTATCGAATCTTAGCAGTAATTTCTACCAGTAATTTATCAGCAAATATGGGAGACATTGCCATCCCAATGTAATAAAACACAGAGTTGAATATCTATTACAGGATAGCACATTGCTCATTATCGATTCCGTACCTGCTGCTGATGAATATAGTGATTGGTTTCTAGATTGTTTTTTTGTAAATTAAAGAAATGTAATGATTTTTCCAGATGAAGGTGGATTCAACGACGTTGTCGTTGAAATCGAGCGCGCTCCGAAGAAGAAGCCGTACATGGGCGGCTACAGACACAAAAAGTCAGGTGTGGAATTTCACCATGCAGCTGCTCAAACAATGCAGAAACAGAAGCCAGTGTCAAACGTAGAGAAATTCTGTCGCGACACGCAAACGGTACAACTCCAACACCAGGTGCAGCAGACGACAAACGACATGGCCACACAAATGACAAAGATCGGTGTGTATGTGAATAACATGCAGGATAAGCTTGTCATCCCAGGCCAGTACACTACAGCTGAAGATCATCATGCCTTCGTATTAAAGAGTGTACGTATATGGAGCTTCTTTCATTATTACTCAGAACTGTGAAATTTTTCATTGCAGATTATTTTGCTATTCCCCTTGGTGTGATCACATAAAGGGAGATAACTCTACCCTATAAATTGATATTTCGATTTTTGCAAATAAACACATTAAATATCCTGTAATTTTGTCAGAGAAAGTTTTGCTTATATAAATATTGAATCAATAAATTTAATCTGTGTATGATTGGTAATTGAAATTGTATGCTTGGTTGTTATAAGTTGAGTTTCATGAACTATTTTCACTGACAACACATAGCACACTTTGTTCAAAATCTCATCTCAAATTCTTATTATTGTGTAGTTTAAAACAAAATTTGATCATTCACATGTGTTACATTTGTTCACAGATCATAATCCTACAGAAGTATTACCGTCGATGGTTAGCGAAGAGGGCAGTCGAGAAGTTACGGGAAGACAAAATACGTAGAATAGAATTTGAAAGACAGGAGGAGATTCGTAAAAAGAAAGAAAAGGAAGACAGAATACGACTGGAATTTGAAAGAAGGATGAACCCCAAGTCTAAGGAAGATTTTGACTTACTTTATCATGCACTAGAAAGTAAGTTTGTCTCTCGTTCATATGTGTCCAGTCTGACATCATTATCAATGTTGACCTTTTTCGTTGGTCTTTCTCTGTGGTATGTCCCATCACTTGTTTTCTCTTCTTCCATACCTTCTGTGATACCACAGAGCCCTGAGGTAGGAATGTGGCCTACTTGTTTTGGGGGGTTCTGAAGGCTAAGGATTTTTTTCAAGTGACGGGGTATGTCTCTGCCCCATTATAATTAACCATGCCGATTTGAGTTGCATTTGCTTCTGTGGTTTGTGAGGTACCAATGCAAAGACAGACAGCTGAACTGACACTTCTTTAAAAGTAGAAATCCAAGATACTTGATATTTGATATTAGTCTAAAATCGTATACTTGATTTTTTTTTCGCATTCTACTTCTATTCATCAATTGATATCACACAATTTTATATTGTTTTATATAAATCTTTTGATGATCATTTTGTCTACAACAGAGTGGAGAAAAGAGGAGCTGGATCGTATCAATGAAGAGTTAGACGGAGCGGAGAGGAAAGCGGCTCTCTACATGCTATTGGAGCAGGAAAGTCAGCTGATAGCCGCCATCGGTCGACATAAGCTTGAAGCAGACACGGAAAACAAAGATAAAAGAATTCAAGGTTTCCTGGATAAGGTACATTTTTGGGGATAAGGGTACATTCAGGTTATAATGTTGGATGAAACGTTGAAGATATACATTACATGTAACTGAATGAAAACAATACCTCTGTATCATTTTGATATATTTTCATAATTTTATGAGTACTTATAGAGACTTCTATCCCTCCGATTCACTTCTATCAGTACTACGGTCATATGTACAATGGACTGTGATGGCAAAAGTATTAGGTTGGCTTCTAACGTTGTCAACTATCTTCTTGAATATTTGGTATACTTTATGTTTGAAATACAGTCTAGCCTCACTATAAGGTGCCTCAATATAGCACTGATTCTGATTTAAGGCAGGTGCTATTATGTCCTCCATAATGATTTCTCATTTAATCCATACATGTAACTTTTTGTGATTTTATTAATGCCAGGCTGCTGCACCTAAACGCTGGAAGGCCTACGATGGGAAGTTGACAGAAATGGACACCCCCTTCACCATTCGCGCCAGGGAACTGCGGGATATTTACAACAGCATCAACATGAAATTCCTCACCCAAGACGAGCGATTAGATGTTCTTCTCACCCTCAAACATACCGTCAAGGTAATTCATTATTAATTCAACATGAATAGCTGTTGTTTAGCTGTGCCAGGTCTTGATTACCAGTATGTCTATTGTTTGAAAGCAAGGTCCACTGATTATAAAGCTGCTGTTACTGTTGCAGCTATTTCAAGATTAAATTTTCCACATAAATGGTTGAAATTCTTATGCTATGATAAATGTGACCAGTCAGCATTTGTTATTTCTTCTTCTTCATAATCTAATTGTATCATTTTGAAAGACTTCCATTGAGGCCATTGAGTTTGGAAATGAATTAATTAGAGAATTACTTGAAGAAAATTATACATTAATAAAGAAAAATGAGATAGAGGCCAGTAATTGTTTATGCTGTAAAATAATGTGAAAACATACATGTACACGGAGTTTTCTTGGATTGCTTTTTGACCATAACTATTTTGTTACGGTGTAGGAACACGACTGTAAGTTGACCCAGGAGATCATTGAGCTAATTGACCGTGAGGCTGACCTGTTGATGAGAGGGGTCAAGGAATCTAACCTAGATGGACTGAGGAAGAGGATTTCCACACTATTCCTCCAGTATACCAAAACTCCTACCTTCAACCCAGAGGCCGCTTCATTGCTCAAGGTAATATCATGTGGAGATAACACGATATTCCTCACAATTGATTGACCAAGTTGCTCCTTCGCTTATCCAGGGAAGGATTTAATTAAAGTTGACTGGTATTCTTGATTAGGTATCTCAGGACTTCCAGTAAAATATTGAACGCAAAAAGGAGAAGCTTAACTTTCATATGAGACAGGGGAGATAATCGGCATAAGGAAATATTTGACAATGATTTTGCATTCGAGTCATTGGACACAGTCCTGAATCACTTGATCGGGTGGCCTGGTCATGTCTAACCAAATCAGATGCAGTGCTCATCCTAATTATCTTTCAACATCCAATCAGAAAAGAGTATAGTACATATGATAACTGCTGTATTTGAAGACTGTCAAACCTATGGCCTGGACATAGTAACTTTTTTAATAGCAATTTTCAAATTTTTGTAAACTTACTAGGTATTAAAGTTCTAATGAACTCACCTTTTTAAAATATTTTATAATTTACAGAAAGTGTTTTTCGGGTTTCGTTCTTCAGGTTCCCCAGGATCCAACGACTTTGCGGAAAAATATCTATTTTTGCCCCAGTTGCAACAGTTACCTCCCCTCCACTGAATTTCCCTTGTCCTCCAATTCCCGGATGGTGGGTAAATGTCGCCGGTGTGCCAAGATTGACAATGACGGTCGCACCCGCCAGGACTACAGCCATTACCGATACATGCTTAAAAATGTTCGGAGACATGAGGAGACGTACAACGACGGGTCAAGGATTGCCTTCTTATTACAGGTGTGTACTGTTGATACTATTCCTACTCGCAATCTGTCAGTGCGGGATATATCCATTCCAGCTGGGTTCATTTACAATGATGAAATCGACTAGTTCATCTACGTAAAGGTTTAGATTTGTGCGAGCATATGTTAGATGTCAAACATTTCTTATTCTGGTCAAATAGCTGCAGCCAGCCATTGATTGCTAGTATTGTAACTGGGTTTAAATAAGCAAAGTGAATAGTTTTGGCTGTAAAAGTGAAAAATTGTTCACAACATACTATAATTTCAGAATTTGACCACATGTAGATCAGAGTATATCATTGAAAAACCTACTCAGTCCCATTAATGACTGGGTTCGGTGAGGGACGTGACCAGATCGGCAGAAATCCTGAACTCCGTGGACGTTATTTGCCTGAGAAGAGAAGTGGTGACAGTACCCATATCAAGAACATTGCATTTTAATAATTTCAGATCATTGAACTAATATTTGTCATTGTCATGTCTGTTATAGGACAGTGATCTGCGCTATTTGGTGGAGAATATCTGGAATAGCCAGAGCATGCTGAGCTCATGGGATGACCTCTATGACCTCATCCTGGTACGCTGGGACAAACACGAGGAGTGGTCTCCCTGGAACTGTATCCTCCTCACCAAGGACGAGGCGTCGGCTCACGAGAAACTCGAGGGTCTGGAGGAGGTGAGTCCCTTTATATTTGTGAAATAATCTGCAATCACTTTATCAGGGAAATACCATCTAGTTTTGATGTTATGACAACTCTGTGCGAGCTGTTTGCCGGTATTCTTTGCGATCCCACAATAAGCCAATCAGCCTTTTCAATTTGACATTGATTGGTGTTTGTTTCTCAAATATTTGCCATCTTTCCACGAGACAGTCAGTTGATATTTCCAGGCGCCCAACAAAAACCAGATTATTCGGCAGGATCAATCCTCTGAACGTTCTGGAGAAGAATGTTTACCACTAACCATGTCTGTACATGATACAGTATTTGGATATTGTTTTGCTGTATTGTTTACTATTTTATTACAAGGGGCGTTACTTTGAAGTTGTTTCTTCCAGATAGCAATCAGATAAGCTGACGGATGTAGTTTGAAATTCACACAGGGTTAATACAGTGCTTATGTGGGATATAATATTCTGTGATATTAACTTGAATCTAAGTTTTACTGTCAGAGATTGATAATCACTGCTGGTGAAATGAACACCCATACAATGTTTTAGGTCCTTTCCTATTTTAACACCTGGTCAGCTTATGACACAAGCAGAATATTACTTTTGCTCGAGCAAATCAAGCTGGGAAGTGTCTTCACAATATACATCCATGCCAGACAGTCCTACTGTGAAGAGCTTTGCCCTTTCTTACATGTACAAATGTGTCGGGACAGGATCTCGGCATTTGACTTTCAGCACAATTTAACTTGTTTTACTAGATTGAAGGAAGGCATTAAACGGTTCGGCCAAAACTCATTTGGACAGTTGACCATTTGATTTGATAGACAGTTAATATTGTTCCATTCCCATGACCAATTCTGGAATCTGTCAGCTCTACTCTACATGTTGTCTCAATCTGCGCATTTCCATAATTATATTGATTTTGGGCAGATTCGATTATCGCATGAATAATGAGGATGCAAGGAGAAAATGAAGACCAGGAACACGTCAAGCATTCATTACACATCAAACATATCTTTATGGCTTAGAAACTGATAATACTGTAACGTAATTGAATGTTTGTTTTATCTGTTTTCCAGGGATATGGTCAAGTATTCATGCAGAAAATCAAGCAGAAACATACACTGGCACGGAACTACTTTTCTCGTCTGCCAGGGATGGCAGAACACATACGTAATAAGGCTAACCAGAAAGACATTCCACGGGGACCGGCAGTGGCTGGCAGGAGTCTCCCTATGCAGCAGGCTAAGGCGTGATGTCACACGAGATGAATTTCAACGAAAAAAAACAAACAATTTGCGTTGAAACATCTCTCAGAATCATCCTTACACTATTTTCTCCAGTTGAAAATTTGAAGCTAATTTTTGTTCAACAAACACTAATTCAGAGCAACATTCAATGTTTCGGCTAGAATATTGTAGATTAGCAATATTCCCATACATGTTGCTACTGAATTTTATGTTATTGAATAGACTACACTTTATATATAAAGTGCTCACATATGCTGTGTGTTTTTAATAAGTGGAATTTTTTTTAATAGGTGGCGAGTCCTATTTCAAATGAAATTTACTCGGGCTGCTTTTTGTCACTTGGAGAGACCATAGCAAATGAAGGGGTTAATTTGCTCCATTGTTGATGCTTACATCTTTGACTGAACCTGTCATTGTGTTCCATAATGGTGGTATACCATGTGTTCATGTTGAAGGTCAATTCCCCCTTTATGAAGAATCGGAGGTAACATTGTGGAGACTTGTTTTCTCCGTGGAAAAGCTTGGGGGAGTCAGTGTGTGTCCATGGAAAACTGGTTCATATCCAACAATAATTTCAATGAAGACCGATACACAGGACTTTTAAATAATTCTTCTTAATAGTACAATGTATTTCATAATCCCCGAGTTTTAATTGAATCGTAATCCCAATTATCTGTGATAAGTACCTTGTTTTGTGAGAGAGATGTTTATCAGTGATTTGTACATAGTTTATCTATTTATATCAAGATGGAATAAATACATGTCTTATATAAATAACATTGTTTTTGAGTTCTTGAACGAAAGTATGCTGAATGCGATGTTAAATATATTTCTCTCACTCTTGAACGAAAGAGAACTCTGAAGTAAATTACATAATTTCAAATAATTTGGTTCGCTGTAAACATGTTTACAGCGAACCAGACGTGTGCAATATGTCATTGGTCAGGGAAAAAGATCTCAGGGGTACCGGTACTTAATGAACTCAATCTTCACAACCCAATGCAGCTGCATTGTATATCCAAAAGCTGCATGTATGTGTGACTTTGGCTTGCTGCCTAATTGAAATGGAATAAAAGTAGTGAATGGTGTCACTCATTTGGGGAAATATCGGCAAAAACATTAAATATTCATTTAATTGATTTTTAGGTGTTGTAGAGAGATCAATACACAATGAACACTCGAGGGAAATACCTAGCTCCCCCCTCCCCTTCTTCTGTCACATTGCACAGTACAGATCTTGCATTGGTCAAATCCACCGAGCTGACTGGGTTAGGGCTTTTCCAGTACATGGGGTTGAAAACCTCTTTCTCTGACCTCGGGCCACCCATAAATATATATGAACTCCAGATCAGAGAAATCCTCTAATGATTCAATCACAGAAAATAAAATTTCCCACCACAGAATCGGGGTGAATAATAATCCTAAATCCTACAGATCATCCAGATGAGGAATTTAGTACTTCAATGAGAAATCACGGGACAAGCAGTGTTGATGCTCGCTTTGAGTTCTATAGAAAAGCACTGAGTAACCTGTTCTAAGGGCATATTTCATTTCACTACGCAAATTCCATCGACAATGCTCACCTTGATAGTGAACTTAGCATAAAGGTCCATAATAAGGCAGAATTTGTGTAAAATGTACACATATTGTTTTATGAGTATATATTACTGATGTTCAGAGTTTGACCTCTGGAAATAGGTCAAAGTGAACTTAGATACCCTTATAAGGCAGTATTGTGTCAAAGAATTCCAGCTCAATTTGCACTTTTACCTCTGTGACCTTTGCAAATAGGTTGATCAGAAATGAGCTTAACCTCAGTTTCCTGACAAGGCAGAATTTGTTCTGAAGATGCAGACTCCACATCAATTTGCTCCTTATACATTTGGTCACATTTTGAGATCTGTGAAGTTTGAAGATAGATCAAGATCAGTCAAAAGTGACCATGAGACAGCATTGTGCCACAAATCCAGTCTGTAGCTCTTTGATATCGAGATAGTGCATTCACAAGCAACTAGAGCATGCCTTTCAAATTTTGACCTGTGACCTTTGAAAACCTCAGACGGTCAGTCTGTAGTAAACCTGACCTGCTGACCATCACAAGGAAGCATTGTGCCAAAGATGCAGTCTTTAACTCTTTGTTATTGAGATATTGCATTCGCAAGCCAATATGACTGCTATTCACATTCTGACCCGACCTTTAAAAATAGGTCAAGGTCAGTCAGAAGCGAACTTGACCTAGATAGGGGCCCTTATAAGGCAGCATTGTGCTGAAGATGGAGACCCAAGATCAATTACCTGCTTTTGTATTGTTTACAAGCCAATGACCGGGATAAAGTTCTTGTAATAGAAGATACCGCTTTTCAACGACTTGACATGTTAGTAAATGGAACAATGGCCGACCACTTCTTGCCTATTCCCCACTATTGGAAATCCTGTAAATTCAGGTCACTTCCTCTTATTTTCGATTTCACAGGTTTGAAAATAGGTCAAGGACAGCCGAGTCTGGAGTGACTATGAGCAAGAGGACTAATTACAATGTATCAATTGCAGTGAAGCAACAATACAGCTGGGAGATGTGACCACGGTGCTTTAGAGTTTATGTAAATTCCATTGTGATGTTGCAAACGAAGCAGTGCAGTTCGCAAGCCCAGTCCGTGTCGTGAAGGCATCTGTTTTACCCATACCAATTGTGGTTCAACACAAGTATACATGTAACGATCGATAGTACCTCTGCCAGAGTGAGTGAGTGAATACGATTTAACATTACTTTCAACACACGGGTGGCCAAGGTGGTCTTAGGCGCTTTGCTGGTGACCACTAGCCTCACACCACTGAACTGGCACACTTTCGAGCCCAGCTGGTCCATGTGTGAAAGTTTGTCAGTTACTTGCCGACGGGCGGTGGTTCTCTCTGGCTTCCTCCACCAACCAAATGGACTGTATGAGTGAAACAACCTGGAGATGTGACATTACACCAAATCCCCCCACCCCCCTGTTTGGTTCCTATTCCTTTTCACACCCGGAAACCACACGGGTAGGGTCCTATTCCTTTTAACAACCAGGCCAGGACCCCACGGGTGAGACCCAGTCCTATTCCTTTTCACACCCGAGATCCCCATGGGTGCTCCAGTTAGTCGCCTCTTACGACAAGCTCTCTGAGGGGCTGAGCTCTATTCTTACCATGACCTGGAGTGTGCACAAGGACACCTCAGGTCAATCCCTGGAAGCCCCATGGGGCCTCTGCTAGAGTTGTCCTATATAGATATTATCTCTGAAGATTATGTACAGTACTGGTAACATTTTCATCTCTAATTTTCTTCACCCATTACATGTTTTTGAAGGCAGAGATCAAATTGGCAATGATGTGGTGTAAGACTCACAAAATATAACTGACAAAGGATCATTGTCACTTACAGGAGATTTCATAATAGTTTATCGTTTGCGGCTGATGTGATGTTTACAAACATGCCATGTTGATCTGGCAAGTGTGAAGTTGAACAGTTTTGTTTCTGAAGTTGGAAATTTGCAAGTTACCATTGGGTGATGGGCTTTCAAAACAGCCACTCAGCCAATGAGAATCATAGAACACCAAATGAAATAAACATATTATAAGAAGTTAGCAACTTCAGATAGGAGGCAGAAAGTTACATGTGATGTTTTGATTCAGTCTATTTCTTGTCACTGAAAGGTATGTTGGTAAACTATTATGAAATATTCTGTAAGTTTATTTAAGTCATTTAAGTTGTACTGTCAGTCTTCTGTCCATGATATTACTAATTATTAATTTTCAATGGGAGGTGTCAACAGGTGATAGCTGCTATAGAAAGTGGAGTGATTAGATTAATAAATAACAATACACGACTCTAGTGTTAAAACAAGCTGTCATCACAGTTTATTGTACAAAAATAGATGCAGTCGATGCAAAGATAAAACAAGTTCACTGAGTTGGTGAGCATGTGGCATAAGCTGCGAGCTAGCAATGCCTTCTGGAAACTGAACTGTAGACTCGAGTACCAATTCTGAATAGAAAATGGATGTCTAAAAGAAAAGAACTACATACTGATTTTTTCATAAAATTCCCAATTTCACAATCAAGTACAAATTTGATATTACTGACATGAACATTTAGATCATCTGAAAACTTAAGCTCGATCATCATCAAGTTAACATTGTGCGTGATCATTCTACATTCCTCCACAAATTCACAAACAGGATGCTGTGATACCAGTACATATTTATAGTCATTGAAACAGCATGTTACCCCCGTGTGATGTAAATAGCATTTTCTGATTACTATTTGATACTTTCATAATATATTGTGTAATCCTTAGGGTTCTGCAAACACTCACACCAGTGTGGCCATACATCAGGCAAGTTCAGAAGGCCAAAATGAAACATGCATGAATCTGGATCTTGCACTTATTAGCTCTTAACACAGCCTATAGAATGTTCTTATATAATAACTTTTAGGCCTTGATTCATCTTTGTCAGATAATACAGCTGCTGAAATGGCCAGTGTAAATTGAATGGCCTGACGCATTTTCCAACTGGCTGGAACCAATCAGAATGAATACATTTAGCATTAAAACCAATCAGAATGCATACATTTAGCATTGGAACCAATCAGAATGCATACATTTAGGATTCAAGAGCCGAGAGTTTGAAGTTTCGAAAATGACCGGTACAGTGATAGACTGGTTACCTCCCCTGTTATCCATACAGCAGACTGTCATGGCCAGCATCGTCAGTTCAAAATTCTGTCTGGATCTACACTCGTGCTCCGCATTGCGGTTGTATCGGGCCCGAAGTCGGAGAATGAACGACCATTGCCCAATGATAGGTCACCTGAACTGTGATAACCAGCTGCTGGAATTATCAGCCAATAGAATTTGAATTTGAATTTAGTCTGTATCGGCACCGAAATGAATGCTGGCCGTGACCGTTCTACTGTATGGAATACAGGGGAGATAACCAGTCTAGTACAGTGATAAACTGACAATGGCCATTTCTGACAATGGATAATCTGATTCTAGAATAACATGGCTAAAACAATACCAGTAGCTACATTCTATTTGTCTCGAAACAAGACAAATTTTCGGGCTAGCTACAAGATACACAATTCATCCTTCCAGCTTTGAACCATGGCAACAATTGATGACAAAACCTGCATAAACAATACTTCTGTAAGCTGTGCTCATAAAATAGCCTTATTCTGTTTCCAATTCTAGAAAATTCACTGCTACAACATAACAAAAAACACTTTTATTTATCATCAATCAATTTGTCTCCAAAAAGGGCAACTTTAGAATTCAATGCCTACATCTATTCAATGTTAGATTTGAATATATCAGCAACCATACATTTCTTACTTCCATACAGAGAAGCAGCCTTTCAAAGAAAGAAATTTCATGATCTGGAATATCAGGATTATTCTAACCATTCTGAGAGACCGTTTTTTTTGTTTTTTGGCAGAATATCAATATACACATATACTCTCCTTGCCAGCTCTTAATTTAATATCTTACTCTTCATAAGAGACAAACTGTTACTTGGGTTTTTCTGGAAAACCTGAAATCAGAATGGTCGTTAATCTATGGCTCTGAACTGTACATGGACACCCAAGATTTTCAACTAAATCCTGGTTTGAGGTCCCAGTGACATTGGCATTTGACCTTTTGATCTAAACATTCTTATTCGTAGTATAGGCAAAGTTTCCGTCACTATCACCAACCATGACCTAAGTTATCACACAGAGAACCAACAATGCAACATTGACTAACGGACAGATTCACAGACATTGTCAATGCAGTATCCCCTTGTCTATCGATAGGCATATTTCAACCGGTGCGAAGCATCTGCTAGTATTTAAAGAGATAACTACCTCTCTATGAAGGAGGTAAAAATGTCATTTTTGCTTAATAACTTTTGATTCATTCATCATAACACCCCAATATCTTACTTCAGGTGACTATTGGCTCATATATCATTACATGTCGTAACACTGATTTTCCACTCAAAGTGTGCATGATCTAATTTTTAATAGAGAACAAAACCTGTTGTCAAATATTATGCAAATTATATAGACAGAAATTTGGTTTTTAATACCAGCTATACATGTCCATGGTCGCCTATGGCGGATGTCTCTTAGTTCGATATATTCTTGAGTTCATTGGGCAAAAATGACCTTTTTTACCTCCATTTTAGAGAGGTAGTTCTCTCTAACCTGTTAAATAGGCTGTGTTTAATCATTAGGCGGTACCTTTTCATAACCTCAAATGTTGTCCCAATGGGCCTAGATTTTAGTTCAGAGGTGCACAATTAAGCGATATCACAATCAAATGTGATGAAGAGAAGTAGAATTTGGCCTATGTTTGCATGATACTCAACTTTCTTTGAAGCACAATAACGACAACTTACGTGTATGAATATTCGTGTAGACAATAAAACAGTCAGATTTCCAACATTTGATAGCACCACATCATAGATTTCCATGAAAGTTGAAAGTAAAACAAAATTAGATGATATACTCAAAGAAAAGTAAACAGGACACAAAGAATAATATACCACATAAGAGTGCATCAAATATCATGTAACAGTATGTGAAAACAAATCATTTGACACAAATTTACTCTAAAAACTTCAGTTCTTGCTTCAACGTATTGTGTTCAACCTGACATAGGCTCTTGTAGGGCTTATTCAATATTTGAGAACAGATTTCGGGCAGTTGAGTTCCACTACATATTGGTCAAGCTGCTAGCATAGGAGCAGCACATTCTGAGTTTGCAGTAACCGGTATATAAACACCTCAACAAAACTAAGTTCCCCCCAAAATGTAGCCTCCTATTTTCCAAGATATTTCATCGATTGCGATGAAACTTCTCACATATCATCGGGCTAACCATGCCGATATTGGGTAACAATGATTATTGTATAGGTCGTTTCATGCCTGAATGAGCATGCGCAAAGTTCAAGTCAGTCGTATTTCAAAAATTGCAATAAAAAATTTAAAACGATTGTTCGAATGCATAGTCACTTAATCACAAATTTAACACCTTAATAAAGTGTCACAGCAGTCCATTATGGTTAATATCGTGTGTATCCACCACGCCACTGTATCACTTGTCGGCTGCGAGTTGGCATCCTGATAACAAGGCCAATGTAACGAATGTTCAACATGGAGTATTGGAAATTTCGCGCCGTTTCACATGCCGGGCATGGGGAATACTGCAAGGCAATCAGACACCTTGACCTGCACTGACTGAAATGATCAAATACGTGCATACATGAATTGCTGTCACAGAACGGAAGACTGTCCTTGTGTACAAGATTCACAGTAGTCCAATTCAGTCCGATGTTCCATGTTCACAGTAGTCGAACTGTCTGGTTTTTGCAACCATGCCGCGGCTATCAAATATGGATAGGGCCATCGCAATTGGACGTTTGGAGGCTAACACCCCAGTAAAACAAGCTGCCCGTAGAATGGGCGTCAGTCCAAATGCCATCAGGAAATTACGGGACAAGTTTTGGTATGCGGGAGAGGTGAAAGATAGGCCGAGAAGTGGGCGACCCAAGGTAACAACTCGAAGGCAAGATAGACACATCTCAAAAGTGACCCTCAGGAGCAGAACATCAACAGGTATGAAGCATAATTGGACCTGCATGAAATTGTCTGCAATGAAGTCTATCATCGATCAATCGATTTCCCTTTCATAGCCCAATATCTTTTTGAAATGAAGAATTTACTCTGAATTTCAGCAACACAAATCAGAAATCAGTTGCACGCAGCTGCTAGAGCCGGGGCAAGGAGGGTGTAACCAGACCGTAAGGAGACGCCTGAAAGCCGTTGGCCTACGGGCTCGATGTCTGGTCAAAAAAGCCGCACTTCTGTGTCGTCATAAGCGAGCGCGCCTCGCATGGGCAAGAGAACATTCCCGATGGACGAGACAGCAGTGGGCAAATGTCCTGTTCAGCGATGAAACCCGTGCCTGTCTTCGTCATATTGATGGTAGGAGGCGTGTGTGGCGTCGCCGTGGTGAGCAACATGCGGAGTGTTGTGTGCAACCTGTGACTCCCTTTGGAGGAGGCAGCGTGATGGTCTGGGGAGGCGTCAGTGCTACGGGGAAGACGGACCTCATCTCGATTGATGGAAATCTTAACGCCAATCGCTATGTTGTTCAGGTGCTCCGTCCTCAGGTGATGCCATATGCCAGTGCCATTGGCGATGGGTTCGTTTTTATGGATGACAATGCGCGCCCACATCGGGGGAGAGCGGTCAATGCTTTTTTAGAGAATGAAGGCATTGAGCGGATGCAATGGCCGCCCAGCTCTCCGGATCTCAACCCCATCGAGCATCTGTGGGATCAATTGAAGTGTGCTGTGTACCTAGTGTAGAGTAGGAAGAGAGTCGAATCTTGATGACCTAAGTCGCTTGCTTCAAGAGGAGTGGTTAGCCATACCTCAACATCGGATCACCCGCTTTATCAACACGATGCGAGATCGCTGCCGACAAGTGATACAGTGTCTGGTGGATACACACGATATTAACCATAATGGACTGCTGTGACACTTTATTAAGGTGTTAAATTTGTGATTACGTCACTGTATGCATTCGAAAAATCGTTTCAAATTTTTTATTGCAATTTTTGAAATACGACCGACTTCAACTTTGCGCATGCTCATTCAGGCATGAAACGACCTATAGAATAATCATTGTTACCCAATATCGGCATGGTTAGCCCGATGATGTGTGAGAAGTTTCATCGCAATCGATGAAATATCTTGGAAAATAGGAGGCTACATTTTGGGGGGAACTTACTTTTGTTCAGGTATTTAGTTAATGGATGTCACCATAGCTAAGAGTTGATACCTGCATACTGGTAGTGCATTATTGAAATATAATTATAGTTCAACTTCACAGCAGATAGCATCATAAATAAACCATTCGGCAAGCTGTCCACAGTGAACAACAATCTTAGTTGATAGGATCATTTTGAGGACTATTTGTGTTTATATAGCACTTTAATTACATGGACTGAAATACCACAGTATTTATCATAACATTTTGTTTCTTTTTCAAATTAGTGCCTGGAACATTTAGACACATATCTACTTGCATGCTGTAATACTGCGACTTTAAAATATATGGAAGTAGAATAGTTCCAACGTACATGTACCCTCTCTCTCATTCTTTCCCCCAACCTTCCCCTTGGTAAATTACACTTGCAGTTTATTAACATAGTTATTCATTTATGTATTTATAGCTAAATGTACACGATAATTGTACATGCATACAAAACATGATATACCGAAGACATATATTATATGCTTGCAAACATCACAATGGAATCACAAATAATAAATATAGCTATGAATATAACTGGACTTCCTCACAGACAATGTATCTGTACATTTAGAGATCATATGATTCACAACAATATAGCTGTTCACAAACTCTTATGATTGGTTGGCTGTTCTTCCAATTTTGTCCACAAGCCAATCAAAATACTGGATTTCTCTTTGAAAATTTGAATGGACCAATCACATGTTTAAAACTGAAGATATCCCTGATGCACTGGAGATTATAAAAATCCATTGATGGCACAACACGTTACAGCCTCTGCCAAAACTCATAATGATTGTCTGTATGCCTACAGTTTCCTTCACAATTAGCCAATGACAATTGCCAAATTATTTCAAAAACTCAAATCAACCAATCAGCAGGGTTGTAGCTGGAAAATTTCCCATGATGCATTGGGAGTTTACACACAAACCATGCAAAGTACTGAGAATCCCTCGGCCTTGGTGGCATTTAAATAGAGCTGCAGCTGAAAAAACGAGCAATTGGTCGCATCGAGCACTTGTTGATGAATTGACAACCTAATCACAGAGAAATGTGCAATCTAAGTAATTTTTGATAAGCTTCTGCTCTATGACCATGGGTGTGTTACGCAAGTTTGGTGCTCCCAGGCAAAATCATTCTTCGGATAATTCAATGGCGACAAATTTATACAGTTTGCCATGGTGACCGAAGGAAATGGGTAACTCTCATCGACTTTTGATAATTTTATGTACCATGCCTTTGTGGTTTAAGTTTGGTGCACCTAGGCATACTCATAACTGAGATACGGTGATAACGATAAAGCAGAGAAAAAATGTTTGTTTCAGGAAAGCAACATCAACACTCTGTAAAATTTATGTATTTTTCTGCATCTCTTGCCAAATTCAAAATCATTTCTTAATTTAGTACATGTATAGGGAGTGGGGGTCATCAAGAAATAAATCCTTGTCAAGAGGGACAGGGCAATCATATGACTAGGTATGAAGACATCAAGAGAACAGATCACTTGTTTGACAATAAATGACGGGATACTAATGATATTATCAACTGCATTTACCACTGACTCATGATGGCATGCTTGCATGATAGAAATATTCCTTTAAGTGAGAAAGTGCATATGCATGTAGATATAAAAGACAAGTGTGGCACATATTATGTGAGCAGACAAAGTATAGGACACTCATGATGAAAGTGAACGATAATCCTTGAATGGACTCGAACACTCAAGATCTAACAAAGAACAGAGCACTCATAATCAGACAAAGAATTAATGATCAAAGTATAGGACACTCTTGATCAGATGAAGTATAGGACACGCATGATCAGACAAAGTATAGGACACTCCTGATCAGACAAAGTATAGGACACTTATGATCAGACAAAGTACAGGACACACTTGATCAGATAAAGTACAGGACATACATGGTCAGATAAAGTACAGGACATACATGGTCAGATAAAGTACAGGACACTCATGATCAGATAAAGTACAGGACACTCATGATCAGACAAAGTATAGGACATTCATGATCAGACAATGTACAGGACATACATGGTCAGATAAAGTACAGGACACTCATGATCAGATAAAGTACAGGACACTCATGATCAGACAAAGTATATGACACTCATGATCAGGCAAAGTACAAGGAACTTGTGGTCAAATAAATTATAAGACACTCATGATCAGACAAAGTATAGGACACTCATGATCAGAGAAAGTATAGGACACTCATGATCAGAGAAAGTATAGGACACTCATGATCAGACAAAGTATAGGACACTCATGATCAGAGAAAGTATAGGACACTCATGATCAGAGAAAGTATAGGACACTCATGATCAGACAAAGTATAGGACACTCATGATCAGACAAAGTATAGGACACTCATGATCAGAGAAAGTATAGGACACTCATGATCAGACAAAGTATAGGACACTCATGATCAGACAAAGTATAGGACACTCATGATCAGACAAAGTATAGGACACTCATGATCAGAGAAAGTACAAAGAACGCATGGACAAAGTATAGCACACTCGTGATCAAATAAAGTATAGGACACTCATGATCAGACAAAGTATAAGACACTCATGACCAGACAAGGTATAGGACACTCATGGCTGGACAAAGTATAGGACACTAGTGACCAAACAAAGTACAGGACACTCATGGTCAGACAAAGTATAGTTGACTCATGATCAGACAAACTATAGGACACTCATGGTCAGACAAAGTATAGTTGACTCATGATCAGACAAACTATAGGACACTCATGGTCAGACAAACTATAGGACACTCATGGTCAGACAAAGTATAGTTGACTCATGATCGGACAAACTATAGGATATTCATGGTCAGACCAAGTATAGGACACTCACAGTCAGACAAAGAATAGAACATGATCTGGGGTGTGGGATTGTGGGGGGGGGGAGGGGCATTTGTACTTGTCTGGAGCTTCAGCCATCAGAAGAACCTGTGGCTTTATCTCTCTCGAGCTAGTGAAATTAAATTTCAGTCACATCTGTTCAGAAATTGACAATTTGAATCGGTGTGAGAAATCGTCATCAAGCTCACTGAATAGAAAATCTCTTTGATGTCGGCATAGGTGTCGACAGCTGTCACAACATTATTCAGACTTTACATATACTGGGATCAAACAGGCCCAGGCATCTCACTGCTGAGAGTCGAGTTGACTGGATTGACGCAGCGGGGAGTGGTTGAATGTTGATAAGAAGGCACAATGATAAAACCATGCAAGGTACAATGATTATCAATATACCCATGATATGAGCACGTGCAGAAACATTCATACATACACATACACTCAGAAGTCGTAATAGTAGGACCTACATATTGAAAAGGCTATAATTGTGAAACATTGTAATGATCGGGCAAAACGATCGTCAATACATTGTTGAGCAATCATTAAAATGTTGCACATTAACCCACTTGAAAATGTATTTCCAATAAAAAAAAAACTACATTAGGAACATCGTTTCCTATGGGGAATTGAAAAACTTCCTAATAGGAGACTCTTTTCAAATGTAGGAAAATGTTCTGAGGACCGACTTCTGGAACTCGGAACAACATCGGTCCTCAGAAAGATAGTAAGAATTCACACTCTGGACGTCTAATTATGGCTTTTGTGTGCACACACACACACACACACACACAGACAAAGGATCCTACGATGCCTGCTACAAACAAAATCAAACGAGTTTCACTTTAAAACCTAGCTTCTGGTGTCCCCCAGGACGATGTAGTTAAAGCTCATCCATGATATAAACATGTAAAACAAGGGTCTTTGGACAGGTATAAAAGTTTAAGGGACTATCTCCAATTATTCAATATTTACAATCCAACTAAAATTTGCAAAATATATTCACCATGCACCAATGGTCAATACATCTTTTCTCTCCCATAACACAAAATATAAATGTTTCAAAAAGTTTCTGTATCACCAGTTTTCACCAGATTTCTGATGGAACATCTTAGCTTTACATAAAATCATTGTGAATATTTAGAGATAGTCCTTTAGGCATATTTATGTACAAAATACATGGTTATAAACACACCAGCATACTACTTTACAGCGACACACTCTGCTTAAAACCACACTCAGCATCCCTATGAACTAAACTGTTCAATGGTCGCTGCAGACATTGATCCATGTGTAACAATTTCCAAACATGACTAATTTTTCGCTATTGGAGTAATTTTTTGTCCAAAGAAAATCCATTCAAAATCAAAGTAAAGATCTGTCACAATGATGTTAAAGGAGAAGAAAACATGTGACTAATGTATACACTGAACGAAAGATCTATCTCCCCCATACCAAAATATGTAAGCAAGTATTTTTGGCAATTTTTTCCACTCTATTAAATTGGCGTTCAACCTGCGCATCGTCTCTCAAGCATGCCGCCATTTTGGCTTGGGTCGTCTAAGCGTGTGACGTCACTCGGGCCTCGCCGCTCTCTAGCGGGGAAGGCGAAAATATAATGACATTGCATGGAGATATATTACAAGCCAAGCCTTTCTTACATTGGAATGATTACAATTTGACAGGAATAGGAACCGAACATCATGATATGACTGAAATAGTGTTGAAAGACTAATTTAATGCATCAGCCTCACTGCACAAAAATTCTTCTCTGATGCATTTGGAGTAAAATCCTGCCGACCGATGTTATGCACCCATTGTTTCAGTACATCTGGATTCAACATTGGGAGCTGATGAAATGTCACTGTCTTTGGAAGGTTTGGATTCCGAGTTCTGTTAGAACAGCCAAACGTCACACATTGCAGCATGATGCCCGTGTATTTGCGGAATATTAGCACATTACCACACTATTAAATTATAACAGTATACAAAATATAAACCTGCAGTCCCGAAAGCTTCTCATACTTTAACGTACAGGGCGCAAGTGAGTATGAGCCCGGCTGATGTCACGCAGCGATGCGCACAATATGTTTTCGGCATTTCTGATTGGTTAAAATAGACGCAAGCCCTTGTAATGGCGGCACTTATGAATCTGTCCACAGGCTCCAGTTTTTGATGTTTCGATATGAATAGATCGGCGGTAAAAAAATCCCCAAAACTATTTGCTTACAATTTTGGATACGGGCGTGATAGATCTTTCGTTCAGTGTTTGCATTAGTCACATGTTTCCTTCTCCTCAGTTTAAGGCAAGGTCACCAGATATCAAGTGTGAAATCCTACGGAAGGTGTTGGTGATTTTTTAGAATTCTGAATGAATTTGCTTCAAAACACATAAATATACACAATATAAGGGTAGATTGCTGATACTGTGCAAATCTTTCCTGCTCTGACAATAACCAGCGCTGATATATTGGCGAAAAGGTTGTGGATAGAAATTAAGTTAGACACAGAAGTAAATGTGAACAAAGCTGATGTGTGGAGTGTTTAGGTGACTCAGAGCGCATAGAGTTGGTGAGTAGGTGCTTTAAAACTAAACATATATACACATCAAAACAAGTCCTCATCCTTTACTTGGTTAACCAACAACATTTTTAACGATGTACCTTGCTATCTCAGGTCTGAGATGTGAAAATCCCAGCTCTCTCTATAGAAAAGGGGGGGGGGGGGGGGCTTACTAAAATCCCCTCAGTTAGTAATCCCCACATAGCCCACCCTATACACAATGTTAATGTTGAGGTGTTTTGACTTCAGCAAAGATATTCCAGTCCAAAAGCTCCACATTCTATGTTTCACCTGTGTGAACTGTTATATACAGTCTATCATGATGAAAAATATTTACACCTATTTACAGATAATTACAGTTATGGTACAAGGTATATGTAATAATTACAAGGACTGCATGGCAACCAATATTTCACCCATCCCTCAATATAAATATTACCATCATCTCAGTTGTCAGTTTTAACATTCAGAAAGTTGTGAGAAAAAGTTTTCTTTGACACGCAAACAAGCATAGCTGAATAAAATAAACCTTTAAGACAATGGAATGGGACATATTGAACAGAAATATACTGGCAACATACCTTATTTACATTAACCACATAAAATTTCTACAATAAACATCTTTATACATTCATTCCCGTACCAGACTGTGATACCGAGGTACCAGCATCTTCCCTCTGATGTCAAGACATGTTTTATGTTGTATATATCAACCATGCTTTAAGATCAGACATATTTCATTAAGACTAAACAGTTTTTATCATAATCTCGTAAGTTTTACCATAATCGGACATGTTTTATCATCATCTTATCACAAACAGACCTGTTTTCTCACGACAGACTTTATCATGATCTGACGAAATATAATCATATTCGGACAGGTTTTATCCAGACTGAACATTTTTTAGAAAGATCTGATATTATTCAATCATAAACGTACATGTTTTATCATGACTGAATTGGTTTCATCATGATCTGACAAAATTTGATCATAAGTGGATATGTTTTACCATGACTGAACATGTTTTAGCATGATCTGACAACATCTGATCATAATCAGACATGTTTCATCATGATTTGTCAATCTGATCATAATGGAACATGTTTTATCATGATCTGACAACATCTGATCATAATTAGACATGTTTTATCATGATTTGCCAATCTGATCATAATCAAACATGTTTTATCATGACTGAACATGTTTTATCAAGAATGTCCACGTTTTATCATGACATGTTCTATCATGACACACGGAACAGGTGTTATCATGATTTGACAGGTTTCCTCATGACTATACACATTTTATCACTGACATGTTTTATAATGCTCGGATATGTGTTACCGTACAGATATTAATACTGGACATGTTTTATAAGGAGTTGACAAGTTTTATCATGATCTAATATGTTTGACCATGGTAAGATTTATCTTTATCCGAGTGCATACTGGATGTGATTATATCAAAGTGTTTTATTCTAATATAATATACTTTGCCATTGACTACGAACACCTGTTCGCTGTCCATCATGATTAGCATATTCACATAATCTTTAAATGCAATCTTAATACACTAAAACAAGAGATTACTTCAACAAAATTCTCATTAACTAAAAATGGAGAAAAAATAATACATTTTGGAATTTTCTTATTATTATTTTAAGAAAAAAAAAAAAACTACAATGAAACCTGTTATTCCTTTGACAAAGGTAAAATAACTGAACCATGGAATTGAACCAAAAATTAAAATAATCAGGTAAACTGACGGATAAAAGAAAAAATGTTCTGAAAATACCATCCAACCTAGAGTCTATACAGTTTAAAGTTGAAAATTCATGCTGAAATTTTGCAACCATATGTCCTGACACCAATGCGCAAAATTTGGCAATCTTTAATCATAATCTCACTTTCATCCAATTATATATCTTTCAAACATCCAAGAGGAACAGTTACTGGCAATTTGTCTATATTAGATAAGTAATAGTATTAAATAATGCATCAATAATTCACGGCAAGTAACCCCATTAGTAATGAAATAACAAGCGGCTTCCAAGCTACCCCACCAAACAAATAAAAAAGAACTTAAAACAACCTGATAAATATTCAACAATTCTTCATAAAAGCGTGAATTATGTCAACAAATTCTTTTAATTCCATGCAAGATTTGGGCAGTTTTCAGTAAAACATTCCGAAATCCCTCTATGCATAAGTAACATGGGTAGAGTCAATGGAAATTTTTCTCAGACATAAAACCCATTCACCATCATCCAAAATATTCTGATCGGAGCATGATGAATAAACAAAATATGGCGACCAGGTGGCAGCACTGTCTTGATCATATTGAATCCCTGAAAATGAAATGATTTAATTCTGTGTGAGGATAAATTCTCAGTTAGGACTTCAGTAGGCTTCTATACGTGGGCATTATTACAACAATGCTCCCAAGCCTCTTAGTTTTAGCAGCACATATTCCTTATCACACATTTCACGTAAACGCGGAGAAGTCGAGGTCAGACTTGACAAAATGAGATAACTGGGTCAGTTGTGTTAGAAACCTGTAATTTTTCTAACAGAACTGCTTGAGAATTACACCATCATTCTATTTCAGAGCGGAGGGTTTGGTGTCACACTATGTACATTTGTTTCTTCCTTGCTTGGACAATCTTCTGAATTCTCACAAATGAATTCTGAAAAATTGGCGTAACTTTTGATAATATCTACTATCTCTCTCGCGTACATTCAGAATTAGCGGGAATATAACATATATAAATTGTGTATATCCCCATAATACATGAAGAAGCACCAGTTGTGATTTGTTATGCAGAGGGAAACAAGGATCATATTTTGTCGCAATAGCGGATTATCATAACGTTGACTAGACATTCTTTAATATGGAATCGTGAGGAATCTGTCTTCCATCATGTCCATAATGTCCCGAGGATGGCAATAAACCAGAAAACAATTCTGATTGGATGAATAGCACTCGTCAATTAAAATCAAGATTTTATCTCCCAGTCTCCAATACAGTGCTAGGACTTGTGACCAGGCAGCCCCATCATCAGGCTTTTGAGATATGCTTCATGAATCGTTGACACGAAATTGGGATCATTCTGTAACGGAATTGAAGACAAAATATTAAGTTAGATAATATCAAAACTGGAAGAGAATGGGGCATTTGCATTTTAGTTCAAGTTAATCCCTGGACAATGCTGTCTGACCTCAATGACAGCAGGTGGTGAAGCGACAAGTACCTGGCTGCATGAGCTCCGGTTTGTCAATCCGGGCATTACTTTATCTCTGTAACCCAGAAAATATTTTTATTCAATGATAATTGGTATATTTTCGACCTAAGTCACCATAATTATCATAAAAGTAAGTGTATTGGTCCTTTCTTGGAACAGTAGGAATATCTGATCCATATTATCATATTTACACCCGTTATCAATAGTTGAAAAATCCGCTCCATTTTCTAAACATAGGGGAGAGATCATTAGAACGAACTGAAGATAACGCGGTGGCCTGTGCACCTGTCTATGCCCCCGGGACAAGACAGCATTGTCCAAGGATTAATGTGCATGGAAAGAGCAAATTCCAAATAAGAGCAAAAAGCTAAGGCAAAGTGTCCACAGGAACACACATGCCCTTTCAGATGGTCAATGAGTAAGAATGCCCGCTGCAAATTAATGTCATTCTAAAATATTTCAAAGGCTAATTACAGGCTACATAGTGTCCTACATTACATGATGCACATGAAAAATAGTTTATACAGGGGAGATAACTCCGCTGATTATGTAGAATTAGACCTGTCAGATTCGGGTCATCTTCAAAGCTTCTGATCCATAGCCAGCCACATAGGTGCTATGAATAAGAAAAGCTTGGCTATAATCCTTTGAGAGAATGTGAGAAAATCAATGACTAATAGGTGGGCAGAGGGGACATGTTGACGATGAAGACAATACACCTTTGAATGAAACTGAGCCATGTGATGAAAAGATGATAGGAGATATACCCACCTTCAGTAAATAAATTAATGACTGCTGTAACTGTTCCTTTGTGAGGGCTGCCACTGGAGCATATCCTGATGCAGTGTGTTCTGGGACTGTCGATGTATGTGATAAAATCTGGGTTGCCTCCCCTGGTAAAATGACCATCATAAAACAATTCAATTCAACACCACAGTGGATACCCAGAATATAAAACAGGCCTGTCCTGTTGTAGTGAATGGTAAACACTGTTCTTTTGGATTTTTCCAATTCCAGTTTTATTAAACCTTCTATGGGTTACCCTAGTATTATGGGTTACCCTAGTATTGTGTGTTACCGTGTATTTAATCCTGAAGCACATGTTACAGGTTACCCATTGTCCAATCATGTTAACATGCAACAGCTTTCCGGAGAAAACATAACAGCACAGACTGAATTATGTGCATGACGTTCAAATTCATTTAGATTTTGCCTTTGTACTTCATGACGATTCTAATTGATTGAATTTTCACTAGTCATTGCAGCTACATTATCTTTTCCAACTCTCATTCTAATCTTCAATGAAATGATGGTGAAAACAGTGTGTGTGAGCGCACCGGTATGGTATCATAGCGACAAATACATCTTTTCCGTACAGCTATCATAATGCTACCAGACCATCGCTGGATGTGTGTCCATCCTCGAACTCCTTTGTGATACCATCGCGGAGAAGACATTGCCACCTCTATGGTACCACATTGCTGTGTACACAATGTTTTCCCCTGGTGGGAAACTTTCGTGTGGTCAGTCCTGTTAAATCCTGTTTTGTGTTATAAGGACACATCAATTCTATTTTTTGTTTCACAGGCAGATTTTATTTTTTTTCAAGATTGGAGGCAATTATAAAAAGAAAACTGGGCATTTTGCCAAAAAACACCAATTTTATTTTGTTAGTTTTTGCTCATTGACCCTGTTCATAATGTCCAAAGCTGAAGGAGTCGATGCAACCCAGTGTCCCAAAAGAAAAAAAAAGAAGAAAAAACCCCCACCTGTGAAACAAAAATATAAAATTTGTGTGGCCTAAGATGAGAGAATTGCGGTACTGACCATGGGTCAATCCCAAAACAGTGGGTGGAGACACTCGAGATGATGAGGACAGGAAAACCATTGGAGTTAGTAGAACATCAGGGTTGAAGGCTGGCGTCGGCAAGCTACCCGCTAAAGGGGGCTGCTGCTGTAGGAACAATGATACAGAACATAACATAATCTTGACAAAGGAGTGGTTGTTAAAGAGTTTAATACCAACTTAGAGGTACTCAAATATATTATTTTTGGTCGGGATAAGAATCAGTGTGCTGTAAACACTTTGATATTATTAACAAATAAATATATTTAGAATAACAAATCTACCGGCAAAAGCTAAAATTTATGCAACCTGATGCTGATCTTTACAAAACAGTATTACTCTGAAATGCTTGTAAGCAACCTGAACTCCTCGCAAACAAAATTCCAAATGAAATGGGCATTATTCCAAAACTTCTTCAACTCGATCCAACAGTGGTAAGTGATGGATTTTTACTATATTATTAATCTATTGTGTATAATTTTCAATGCAACAACAATTCCATTACAGACAAAATAGTATATAATTATTGAATCTGAAATACGAAATAGTGTTGAATCTACGCTACCATATCATAATGTATAAGCCTTTTGATATGCCGTACATAGGCCAAATATTGGAATAAAACAAAAAACAAACAAAAACAAGAGCCCAAGGGCTTCAATATACGCCCGTATATCTGGAATTACATTGGTCCAAATTTCAAGGTTATTTAATAGCCTTGATTCCAATTGGTAGCTAGCAATCCAGAGAAAGGTCTACAAATTTGTGCTTCTGAGAATGTAACATATGTCACATGTTATATTGAATGATAAACTAAAATGAGCTCAACTCTTGGTATCTAGTTGACCTTGAAGCAAGAGCTGAGAGCTCACATATTCCACACTGAAATCGACAATAGTCAAACACAAGAAAACAGTAGTTTTCCTGCAAATGGATTCCTTCATGAAGGGAATTTTTCATGAAGGAGGAAGAAAGTGATGAAGTAAACCTTTGTTCTTGAGTTAATAAACAGGTGTGAAGTTCATAAAGGGCCCCTCTCCCAGTTAAATTAGTAAATGTATGGTTTTTATTTCACAACAGTTTAACTAAATGTAGCTGTTTCAAACATGGGAGACAACTCCACAGGACAATACCATATACATTCAGGGGAAAGAACTTTGAATATTCCAACCTAACACATATAGTCAGCTAAACTTGATTCAGTTTTGGGGAACTGTGACCTTGACCTTTGACAAATTGATCTCAAATGTATGGCTCCTCTTTGACATGCGAGTAAGGTATACTCAAAGTTTGGTACCAATCCATACCTTGAAACTAGAGATATGGCATGGACAACAAATGTTAATAGATGAATGGACAGAACGCAACATCGCATTACATGACCTCGTCTTCGACAGGCATATGAAAATGTGACTTTTAATGATTTCTTGATTTTAGGGGACACAGTGACCTTGACCTCTGACCATGACCTAAATTTTGGTACATGACACATCGTCTTCCCTCAATGTATCAATGGACACAAAAAATCATGATTTTTAATGATTTCCTGATTTTGGGGTCACAGTGACCTTGACCTTGACCTAAATTTTGGTACATGGCAAACTGTCTCCCCGTAATTTCTCAATGGACACAAAAATCATGATTTTTAACAATTTCACTATTTTGGGGTCACAGTGACCTTGACCTTTGACCTACATTTTGGTATGTGACACATCGTGTCCCCCTAATGTATCTACTGACACAAAAAAAAAATATTTTTAATAATTTCCTGATTTTGGGGTCACAGTGACCTTTGACCTTGACCTAATTTTTGGTATGAGACACTTCAATTCCGCCTATTGAATCCACTCACAAAAATTAGTAATTTTTAACGATTTCCTGATTTTTAGGTCACACTGACCTTTGACCTCTGACCTCGACCTACATTTGGTATGCAACACATCGTTCCCCCATCAAAAATTAGAACTGTAGATAGAAAACTGTCAATGATCAATGATTTCCTGATTTTAGGCAACAGTGACCTTTGACCTCGACCTCAATTTTGGTACGCGACACATCGTCTCCACCTGGCATATCTACAAAAAAAAAATGCAACTGTGGATAGAAAACGTTCACAGATATAGACTGGACACGAACACTTCAGTGATTTCCTGTTTTTAGGCCAGTGACCTCTGACCTCGACCTTCATTTTGGTACGTGACACATCGTCTCCCCATAGGGTATCCACTCATCAAAAATTAGAACTGTAGATAGAAAACTGTCCCAGATATAGACCGGACACGGGGGACGGACAGACAGACGGACGGAAACCGCCATCACATAATACGTCCGCCTTTTGGGCGGGCGTATAAAAAGTTAGAGGTGGATGTTGTGTTACCACTCACCAATGACATCTGCTCGACACAGATTCAAACAGGCATCAACAATGAGTGGCAACACAAAACCACTGATGGGGGGAGGGGGGGGGCTTAAACTCCATTCTAGCACCCTCTTGAAAACTATTTTTTCACACTCATTTAAGCCCCTTTCAAGCATTAAAGGTGAACTGAAAAGCTTTCCAATGTTCTGTTAAAATGTCATACAACAAGAACTTCTTTAGTTGTTACAAATATGTGTGGTAATAGTTCTGTGGGTTATTGTTTTATTTTGGGTATATTATACCATCAGAAAACGAAAGCCGGAACTTTTAAAAATGGCATCGCTTGCCTCCCATTGTTTTTGGAACGTCATGACGTTATAGTGGTCAGGGCTTTATATTACATGTTGTTCACACCGTTTAAGGGTGTGCCCAAATTAAATATGCCCAAATTATATGAAGTCTGGGGAGAGAAAGAATTCTAACAAGAGCCCAAGGGGCTTCAATATACGTCCATATATCTGGAATTACATTGGTCCAAATTTCAAGGTTATTTAATAGCCATGATTCCAATTGGTAGCTAGCAATCCAGAGAAAGGTCTACAATTTTGTGCTTTTGAGAATGTAACATATATCACATGTTATATTGAATGATAAACTAAAATGAGCTTAACTCTTGGTAACTAGTTGACCTTGGAGCAAGAGCTGAGAGCTCACATATCCCACACTGAAATCGACAATAGTCAAACACAAGAAAATAGTAGTTTTCCTGCAAATGGATTCCTTTCAGACGAGAGAATTTTTCATGAAGGAAGAAGAAACTGATGAAGTAAACCTTTGTTCTTGAGTTAATAAACAAGTGTGAAGTTCATAAAGGACCCCTCTTCCCGTTAATTGGTAAATATATGGTTTTTATTTCACAACAGTTTAACTAAATGTAGCGATTTCAAACATGGGAGACAACTCCACAGGACAATACCATGTACATGCAGGGGAAAGATCTTTGAATATTCCAACCTTACACATATAGTCAGCTAACCTTGATTCAGTTTTTGGGGACTGTGACCTTGACCTTTGACAAATTGTTCTCAAATGTATGGCTCCTCTTTGCCATGCGAGTAAGGTATACTCAAAGTTTGGTACCAATCCATATTGAAACTAGAGATATCGCATGGACAACAAATGTTAATGGATGAATGGACCCAACGCAACATCGGATTACATGACCTCATCTTCGACAGGCATATGAAAATGTAACTTTTAATGATTTCTTGATTTTGGGGTCACTGACTTTGACCTTTGACCTTGACCTAAATTTTGGTACACGACATCGTTTTCCCTCAATGTATCAATGGACACAAAAAATCATGATTTTTAATGATTTCCTGATTTTGGGGTGACAGTGACCTTGATCTTTGAACTTGACCTAAATTTTGGTACATGAAAAACCATCTCCCCGTAATTATCACTGGACACCAAAAATCATGATTTTTAACAATTTCACGATTTTGGGGTCACAGTGACCT
Source organism: Hanleya hanleyi (assembly GCA_036873755.1). NCBI lineage: Eukaryota > Metazoa > Mollusca > Polyplacophora > Lepidopleurida > Hanleyidae > Hanleya > Hanleya hanleyi. Next base: position 15,495 of record JAVTVY010006153.1, on the reverse strand, counting down.
TTGACCTTCGACCTTGACCTAATTTTTGGCATGCGACACTTAAAGTCTTCATTTGGTGGTATGCAACGCATCGCTCCCCCCTAGGGCATCCAAACACCAAAAATTAGAACTGTAGATAGAAAGCTGTCAATGATCAATGATTTCCTGATTTTAGGCAACAGTGACCTTTGACCTCTGATCTCGACCTCAATTTTGGTACGCGACACATCGCCTCCACCTGGCGAATCCACTCACAAAAAATTGCAACTGTGGATAGAAAATGTTCACATATATAGACTGGACACGAACACTTCAGTGATTTCCTGTTTTTTAGGCCAGTGACCTTTGACCTCTGACCTCGACCTTCATTTTGGTACGCGACCCATCGTCTCCCCACAGGGTATCCACTGATCAAAAATTAGAACTGTAGATAGAAAACTGTACCAGATATAGACCGGACACGGGGGACGGACGGACGGACGGACAGACGGACGGACAGAAACCGCCATCACATAATACGTCCACCTTTTTGGGCGGGCGTATAAAAATGTACAAAATATGTAGTTTGTTAGCAAGTATTCAACAGGAAATTAATAACTGATTATATTTTTAACCTTTTCAGCAATTTGCATCCTGTTATTAATCCATCTTATATGTATTTTTAATTTCGGTACATTAGCGTAATCTAATAGAGGGTGTGCCCAAATTAGCGTAATATAAAGCCCTGGTGGTCCTCGCTCATTCATCCGACGTAACAGGACGTCACATTTAAATAAAACTTGAACAAGCGTTCTGAGAACCCCAACATCTCACCTTGCGGGGTCATCCGCCGAACCTGCAGCAGTATTGAAAGCATACATGTAGAGCAAACAATAACGTCTGGAATAGGGATGTGGTACAGACAATAATGTCTGGAATAGATTATCTGGTACAGACAATAACATCAGTCCCATGTGGGATTAACGGCATATAAGTTAATCCCATGTAGGATGGATAGGTCAGTGCCGTGGGATTACTGCTGCATAGGGCAGTCCCATAGGGCAGTCCAGTGTGAGATTACTGCTGGATAGGTCAGTCCCATGTGAGATTACTGCTGGATAGGCCAGTCCTGTGTAGGATTACTGCTGGATGGACCAGTCCTGTGTGTTATTACTGATGGCTAGACCAGTCCCCTGTGGGATTACTGCTGGATAGTCCAGTCTCAAGTTGGACTACTGCTGGATAGGCTGGTCCTGTCTGGGATTACTGCTGGATAGATGAGTCTCGTATGGGATTAATGCTGGATAGGACAGTCCCGTGTGGGATTACTGCTGCATAGGCAGTCCAGGGATTACTGCTGCATATTGCAGTCCAGTGTCATATTACTTCTGGATAGGTCAGTCCCATGTGAGATTACTGCTGTATAGGCCAGTCCCGTGTGGGATTACTGCTGGATAGGCCAGTCCCATGTGGGATTACTGCAGGATAGGCCAGTCCAGTCTGGGATTACTGCTGGACAGGTCAGTCCCGTGTGGCATTACTGCTGGATAGGCCAGTGCCGTTTGGGATTACTGCTGGATAGGTCAGTCCTGTGTGGGATTACTGCTGGATAGGCCAGTCCCAAATGGGATTACTGCTGGATAGACCAGTCCGGTCTGGGATTACTGCTGGATAGTTGAGTTCCATATGGGATTACTGCTGGATAGGTCAGTCCCGTGTGGCATTACTGCTGGATAGGCCAGTGCCATTTGGGATTACGGCTGGATAGGTCAGTCCCATGTGGGATTACTGCGGGACAGCTCTGACCTAGGAAAACCTGAAACATGTCCACCAAGTTTTATAATCATCCCACGAAAGGTTCAACAAACTTTCCATGTACAGATCTACATGTAAATTTTTGCCCAACAAAAACCTTATCAATGGAAACGTACGAAGTCTAAACTGCAATAATTAGGACAAAAATTCATATTTAATGTCATATTTCTTAAATAGCACAAGCACATCCTCAAATCACATTGAACTTGGGTAGCAAGTGTCAAACTCATCCAATGAAAGCTGACAGCTTCAGAAAACTTTCCATGTACAGGTGTACATGTATATACATGTACATTATCATTGGCAAATTACTTAGACAAAACCCACAAAATTTGAACAAAAATTAATATTTCATCTCCTAAATAGCAGAGGTACATCCTCTAATCATAAGAAACATGTGTACCAAGTTTCATAATCATTCAATGACAGCTGACAACTGCAGCAAACTGTGAGGTACACATGTACATGTGCACTTCAGCTAAATGCAAAACTCTATCATTTGCCATAATTTGGAGAAAAATTAATATTTCATCTCAAAATAGCACAGGTACATCCTCTAATCATAAGAAACACGTGTACCAAGTTTCGTAATCATCCAATGAGATCTGACCACTGCAGCCAACTTACCATGTACATGTTACATGTATACATGTAGAGGCCTACTTGTACAATTCACCTAAACAGAAAACTCGATCATTTGCCATAATTTGGACAAAAATCAATATTTCATCTCCTAAATTGCACAGGTGCATCCTCTAATCATAAGAAACACGTGTACCAAGTTTCATAATCATCCAATGACAGCTGACAACTGCAGCAAACTTTCTAAGTACAGATGTACATGTGCACTTCAGCTAAACGCAAAAGTCTATCATAGGGATTTTAACATTGGAGCACCCCAGGAATAGTACCCCCAGGTGGAATGCCCACCCCTCATATTTTTTTTATTTTTTTAATATTTTTTCTAGATTTGTTTTGAATTTGCTAAACCAAAAACCTTATCATTTCCAGGCAGGGGACACCGACAACGACATCCTCTTTCCCCCCTCACAATATCTCCTCTTTACTTCGTAAGGCGAGATAATGAAGGAGACCGCTATAACGTCATAAAGTTCTACAAACCAAAAGAGACAAGCGATGCAAGTTTTCAAGACGGATTTATAACAGGATAACTTAATAATTGGTATTAATACAATTTTGCAAAATATATTTGCCCCAAAAACGTCTACAAGTTATGTCACATAAGACAAGATGTATATATAAGCAACATTTTAGATAAAATTAAAAGCTTTGCAGTTCACCTTTAAATACACAGATATTTCTTGCATTCTCAATACTTGAATGCTCGCAAAAAGCATTAGATAACGTAACAAATGACAAAATAACAGATTTCTTTTTATCATGGATAAAATTCAAGGAAATGTCAGGTTTTCAAGCACCCCTGGGAACATTTGAATATACCATGCAAGGTTGTTGTTGTTTCACAAACACCAGAGAAATGTGACAGGGAGCAGAAGATAAGAATGACATACAAACTAAACTTTCAAACCTGCTTAACTGTGAATACAAGCTACACTGAGGATTTCTCAAGCTCATTTAAAGGGTTTGAATACAAAATCCAATGACTTGTATAATTCTGACTATGAGACTATGAAGGCCATTGACAATGACCTGAAAGGGTTATATTTGTAAACTTAATTTCTAATTTAGATTTTTTTTTGTTGCACGAGAATTCCAAGGACTTTCAAAGATATTTGACCAAAATGGCCTTTTTTGAGGCACTTTTGAGGCCTTAAACTCAGCAAAGGCCTCAGCAAAGTGGAATTTAAGCATTTTCAATGAACCCATGTTTTCGGATTTTATATTTAGCATACACTGCTCCCAGACTTCTGTCTGAATAAACAAATTAATACAGGCAAAGTTTGAGGGGGGATGGCTTGTTCAATGCACAAGTCAGAAGGGGGTGCCAAATGAGTCTATGATTCTGATTGGTTACAGATTGATCAGGAATCAAAGTCTGTATGGATTGGATGAAATCAGCCATTCCCAGGTCGGATGGGCCATACAAACCCGACAGTGAGAAGCCCTAATTTTACAACGAATACACAAACAAGAAGTAATGGTGGCAGAGCATACCACTCAGAACAACATGTATAATTTGAAGATAGATAAATCTTTCAAATTAATTTCATTCATTTTTGGGGGAGTATTTTCTGATTCCAAATTTCTTCATTCATTCAGTTCAATCATATAGATCTGGTTGACTGACGTTTTGAACATCGGAAATTGGAACCTTGGCCTCGAGCATGTTTAACTGCATTCCCTGTAGAAGGTTTGTGTTCAATTCAGATACGGCTAACTTTCTCAATCATGACACAGATCAGCTATATTAAAGACTTACCCTCTCTGATATAAATGACACTGGTCCTGATTCAAACTCGGCTGGTGTGAGAAGGCTAGTCTTGACCCCCAATGTATCCGGTGGTGTCAGCTGTTGTTCTAACGATGTGTCGCCGCTCAAACTGCCACCAGGGCTCACTGTTAATGGTGCTGCGCAAATGTTCGCAATTCTTTCCTCCAGGGTCAGCGTAGATGTCAGTGTCTGTGGGGAGGTCAAGGGCTCTGGACTGAAGAAGGAGATCGTGCTGTCGGGACTGGCCTCTTGTATCGAGGAAATAGACGGTTTCACAATACTGAATGACAAAGTCTGTCCTGAAGGTAAAATTCTATCCTGAGACAAGACTATGGGCTGAGTTGTCTCCCTTTGAGTTGCTGATATCGTTGGAGGCATGTCTCCAGCAGGTCCTGGAGGGTGTCTGGGACTGAGCTGCTCTGCTATCTGTTGTCGCTCAATACTTTCTACCATGGACCCTGTCGACATGAGTTTCTGTAAAATGGGGTGGAGGGGGCGGGGCGACTGAGAAGTAGGGGGTGGACCGGTGTCTGAGTCCAAGCTGGGCACTGACTCACTCATCGAAATAGACCTGTAGTGAAGACGAACGGAACAATAAATATTACTATCAATCCGAAAAACAACACAAGCAAAGCTGTGAATAGAAAGTAGGCAACAACGAATCAACCATTACAGGCAAACTTGAGATAATGGAAATCATTGCAAAACCGGATGGTATTGGTATACTGGTATTGGTAATTTGCCTGCTGCAAACTGCAGATGGATGTCCCCAAAAATGTGGAAAAACTATGGCATGGCTCACGGGCCATATGATAAAATTATCAAGATGTTATTGTCCAGCAATGTAATTTTAGACATAGATACTAAGTGGTCATGCTTATAAAGGAGATGGTACGATAAGGTGGGATTTTGGCCTATACGTGGTACGACTGAAATCAGAAAAATAAAATGTTCTCAAAATAACTGTATTTTAATGTAACGGCAAGAGAAAATATATATACACAATATGAAAATGTTCTAACTCGATTGCATTATGATTATAGTTATGACAAGAAATTGAAATTCGCAGGATGTGTTATTTCGTGAAAAAAGGGTCTAAATCGAGTGATTTAAACACACATTTAGACATGAAGGACCTCTTGAACCAAAAAGATTTTCCAGTATAGTGGAGATATAATGCCACTGCACATCACCAGGATAAATGGCGTTTTGGTCCAAGGGGTCCTTCGTGTTTAAAAGTGTGTTCAAATGACTCGATTTAGACCCTTTTTTTCACAAAATAGCACATGCTGCGGATTTCAACTTCATGTCATAGCTATAATTATAACGCGATCGAGCTAGAACTTTCAAATATTGTGTACATATATTTTCTCTTGTCGTTGCATTAAAAAATTATTTTTAGAACATTTTATTTTTTTTCGATTTCAACCGCACCACGTATAAACCAAACTCCCGCCTTATAGTACCATCTCCTTTGGAAAATAAAGTGCATGAAATTTATAATCCAGAAGCATGTGCTGATACGAGGCACATCACACTATACCTTTGAGTGCTCCTCATAGCAGCACCTGGTGTATTCACTGAGAGAGCTTCAGATGCTGGTGCTGATCTCTGCTTGTTAATACTGGCATTACGAAACAAAGCCTCCAGGCTGATAGCTGTGTTAGGAGTTATCCCCCCTGTCGGGTCAGCACCATCATTGCCCCCCTCTGTAGATTCTATAACAATAGATAAAACATTTTTTAACATCGTCTCAGCAATGCATGTGTGATGTGAGGTTGGAAAGTCTGGTTTTAATCCTTAAAGTGGTATCAGGTTCAAATCGATGATGGACAGACAGATGAAGGATGGGAATAACCTTTTGGCAAATTCCAGGTCCTCGGATTTAGGCTGTTTGAATAACAGCATCTTGAAGTAGAGGTTCTGTGCGACATCCTCTGTTTCAAAGCAAAACTACAGTCTTTCATTTTGAAAACAGCAGGAGTGCTGTAAATCACTCCCCTAATAGGATTCTAGGAGCGTGAATCAGACTCCTGAAGGCTTTTAGTATGTAGAGAAGTTGTTGTGAGGAGTTCTGTTTTCACTCGCCTAGATCAATTTTAGGAGTGTAATTAGGAGTGTGGTGTGATCACACTCCTCAATACGAAGCTGCGCATCTGAAAACCCCTCGGCTCTGGGCTCCAGCCATTCATAATGTATTCAATTTGAACCAAGATGTTGAAAATTTAGATGCCATATGGCGCGTTCTGGCGCATTTTGACAGCATATGTTCGACATCCGCTAACTGCTTTTTTTCCGACTGATAAATTCAGTATATGACTATAATCGACTCGTTGTGTGAATGATAATCTTGTCGACTGGGAGATGGTTAATATTCAACCATGGGAAACCCCCTTTGATCAAGATTATTATCATTAACTCCTCACTCCGGTGTGGTGGCTAAGAGTGGGGATAAGTGTCCCGTTTCCTATCTTTTTATTGAGTGAAGAGTGTCCTACCTCTGGAGATATCTGGAGAAGAGTGTCCTTACACTCTTAATATGGGATATTCTTAGCCTCCACACCGGCCTGCCGATATATTTGCGCCACTTCAGTTCACACTTGTTACGATCTGGTAAAGAGATGGATAAATCACGCCAACAATTCCTCCGATTGAGCCATCCTATTATCAAGGAACTGGCCCATGTTTATTACTGTATATTTCGCCGCTATCTGTCATAAAGAAAATATGTCAACCAGCAAAGACTTGATCACGTTAAGAATAACAATGTACAGCGCCGGCGGAAGCTCCCAAAAAGTGGGGGGGGGGGCTCGACTATCATAGGACTTTAGGCGAGGGTCCAGGGGCCGCCTAGGCCCCGGAAGCTCCGCGCTCCTAGATGGCTGTCGACGCATTCTGGCCGATTTCCGGCATACAAAACGACGTATCATCACTATATAATCAACTGCATTTTGAGATTGTTTTCGTGATTTTTTTCTCGTCATTTAAAAGAAAAATTGAGTTGATAACTTTTGAATGTAAAAGAAGTATTTTTTCCTTTCCAAAATTCGAACTATACGCAGTGATCTCGAAGAAAGTAACATTTCAGCAGAGGGTTGGAGAGCGCTGACGTGTTTGAAGAGAACACAAAAAAAGAAATAATATGAACGCAATTTTAATTTCTAAATTTGATAAGCAGATAATCGTCCAATAAAGCGAATGCAATTTCTATGTAAATTAACATCTAAAACAGTTATTGGTCATTGTGAACGGAACAGAAGAATGAGCAAATCAGAGCATTTAACCCAAACAGCAACGTGCCCCTCCAGTGCAAAGTCACCGCTCCGTGAGAACCTGGCCTACAGGGCGGCGCGAAGCGCCGCGGGGGAAAAAACCGGCCTGTTTATCTGGTCACATTAGGACCAAAATCATGAAAAAGTCATCCAGCTTTTGTTGAAACTGGGGGGGGGGAGGGGGGGCTGAGCCCCCGCCCTCTCCAACTGAATGTGTAGCAATGCCAGGGAGGTCAATCGCTCCTGGCCCATGGATGCCCGCATGAAGGCCCTTCCGTGCACTCTGAATTCTTTTTTTTCCCCGGCAGCGGAACTCGGTCTGCTCTGCGGGGGGGTACGTACGCACCCCAGTCTCTGCGAGGAAGGGCGAGCGATCGCTCGCGCTCGCGCCCACACACGCCCAAAGACCTCCAGGCGACCGATTTATCACTCGCCCATAATTGTAACGAAATCCAGCTAAATGTTATCATAAAACAATAGAATCGCCTCCCGTAAAACTTTAATTTTCAACGAGTACCTCCGAAGAAAACTCAAACAGAAAGCGGAAATAAACTTGACTAACTTTTGACGTGCGCATAACGCGAACGTCCTGACCAAACACCTTTTGCAAGTGATGCGTGATTGGCTTATTAAGACACAACGAGCACGATCATTGGTTCATCATCTGTTACAGGGAAATCAGCGAGCACGTGTTTCTCTGGGCGGGCAATTTGTACCGACGAGAGCTGCTGGAGCCTGCTGGAGATCGGCGTACGTGACATGCAGCTTCCGTCTTTTGCTCGAGCAATAATCCTGTTGAACATTTCTTGTATCGTCTCTTTCGCGATGGCAGGCATTCCGAAAGGAATAAAGTGGAGTTGAAAACTTTCAACAACTGGGGAACAGCCGTTCAACAACACATCGGTTTTACAACCGAGGAAAGGGATGGTCGGCAGTACGTCACATTCGTCTGGTGCAAGCTGTGTGCACGGTATAAAGACAAGATCTCCGGACATCCTAATCTCCGCGGGGCGGCCAAAAAAGCATTTGACAGCTATGTAGAGCGTACCAATTCCGTAACGAAGAGTAATATCTTGAGGCACCTTGACGGGAAGGTCCATGGAATATCCATTCTTGTTCATTCTGGGTCCGAGAAAGATGAACCCGGTAAATAGATTTGAATTGAATTGTATATTCTAAAATAAACAATGCCATCATTGCGAAGCAGACGAAAAATAGTATATACCAAGTTGAAAATATTTAGAATAATTTACATACATGTACATTAGAAATTAATTAAAAAACTGAAAATTACATAAAACTGATAAATTTATTCCATTTAAATTATACTAGTAATAGTTGAACAGAAAATTTGAAAAAAAAAGTTCAAATCTAAAAAAAGTTCAATATCTAAGAACTTTTTTAATTCGTCTTTGAAATAATCATAGATTGTGGAAGATATTTACAATTGTTTTGGTTAATTATTTTGTTGAAAAAAAGATAAACTAATTAATGATATTGCTCTCCCAGTAGTGTTTTGGGCGAGCAATTGACAAGGAGAGCGACAGCTCCCCCAAAGCATTTCAGGAGAGTGATTTACAACTCGCCCTTACTCTGCTCATCGAAAAGACTGCACCCCCCGAACCCCCCCAGCCTACGGGCCTGGAGGTATACATCATTAAAGATTTTGCATAAATTAAAGATAGCCGCCAAGATTTCCGCCCAATCAGAGAAACCAGATCTGTTATTCATCGTAAGCCTCTTGATGCATCGATGATGTATACCAAATTTTACATCGAGCACTTGAACGGTATCAGAGATAGAGATCATTAACGATTTTGCATAAATTAAAGATGGCCGCCCATCCTTCCTGCCACTCGGGGCAACTGATGTGGTTATTCATTGCAAGTCTCTTGATACATCGATGCTTTATACCAAGTTCCCTATAGAACACTTAAATGGTATTAGAGATATACATCATTAAAGATTTTGCATAAATTAAAGATGGCCGCCAAGGTTTCCACCGATTCAGGGAAACTGGTTTGATCATACCTTTGAAATTTCTTGATGCATCGATGATCTATACGAAGTTCCACACTGAACAGCGAAATGGTACCCAAGATACACATGATAAATGGTTTCGCATAAATTAAAGAGGGTCACCAAAGTTTCCAGCCAATCGGGTCCAGGTTCAATAGTGTTCTGGGTCACGAGCATATGGATGTGCATTGCAAGTTTAGTGTGCCTAGGGTAGGTCGTTCTAAAGATATTTTGGTAACGAGAAAGGTGCGACAGATGGACGGACGTACATGACGACGACAATACCCTTCGGCCGAGGGGTAAAAACGAATGAAACAGCACCTGTTCTCTCAGTAAGCATTTGAAGTCAGTCCAGAACCAAACCCCATTTAGGGCAACAACTAACTACTGACCTGACCAATATTCAGGTTATACTAGTAGTTTATCTTGGTTTTGGACTGGGTTCATATGTTTGCTCTTTTCACCTCAAACTAGAAGAAATTTCACAAATCCACTACTTCATGATGCTGTTGTTCAAAAACTAAGACCGAGAGCCAGGAAAATACTCAGACCATAAAACAAGACAATAAACAGAAAGCTAAGCGAAAAAAATCTTTGGTATGTTATAAATAATTTTGGCACTCCATACTGCATCACATGGGGGCCAAAACCTCACAAAACTGTACCAGGTCCTTCCATCACTCTTCAAGAAATTGAACAGATAATGTTCTTCATACCATACATCTGATTCAGCATCATTTCATGAAATTCCAATTAATTAGATTACCCCATTATTACAGGTGAAGAATTGCATGAATTTTCACCGAAATGCTGTGATTGGCTGAAGGCTTTTCTATTTTTTCTTCATAAGCCAATCAAAATACAGGATTTCATCTTGAATATTCGAATGAACCATTCAAATTTTTCTCAACTGGAGTATATTCAGGCCCAATACACTGGGGTTATTATAAAATCGAAGATGGAATGATAAGGACATTTCCTATCGGTGCTGTTCAGTCACACTTACCTGGTTCAACATTAGGACTAGGTGAAAGTTTTAACGGCATCGGTCGGATTAACTGTGTTGTTTTCGTCGCAGCAGCGTTCGGATTATCGATCATAGGTTTGGGCTCAGCCTTTTTTGCGGGTGTTCCTCCTTTCGACTATGAATTGCAAAAATAAATGCGATTCATTTTCAAAATGTTTGTTCATCCAGACCTTGAAAATAAGGAATTAATTGCGGAGGCAGAATCAATAAAATAGATTTTACCTCACAATTTTTATCTCATCAGCCTTAATGCGTCAATTTATTTTTTTACTGCCTCGGCAAGAAAAATGCTTTGATAAAGTCATTTTGCATCAGCAGTACCATCAGCATTGCTATTTGCTGAGGTTAATTGCGAGAGCTGTTGATGGATGTTGATGACTGGTATTTCATCCTTGAATGCAAATTGAGATAAGTTTGAAAGTGTTTCAAAACTGAATCGTTTTAAAGAGGCTATGGGCAGTTATGATATGGAAGATAAGAAACTCGTCCCCTTCACTCGGGCCCAGGACTCGACTCGTCAATAAAAAAACATACAATTTAATAACCTATATCGCTATTATTTCGCCCTGGAGACAAGTATTATTTGATGAATGTACTGTGAAAATTACAGGGATAAGTACCTGTATATTTACATTGTACAGTGACAAAAGTGACACTATACATCAAGTTATATAAAATAGTTCTTCTCAAACCATGCCCTCAATAATCCCTTCAAACATTTTATTGGTTATCTACCTTGACGTATTCATGCTGCGCTTTGGACAGCATCTGTATTATGTCCACTTGTTGTGGATCCGTCGTCATCACTTCCTGTTGACGATCCTGCATGCTATCACTCTCTGAGGCTCGACGCTGACGCAATGCATTCTGGGATTTAGCATTATGATGTTCTATTGCCAACTGCACAAGGCTGAAATATAACAAATATCAAAACAAAAATGAAGGGTACGGTACTACCTGTGTGCAATTAGAAAAATGACAGACAGTACAGACAGAGAATTCAAACATGATGATGACTAGATGTGCTTCTACATGTATGTTGATAAACTGAAAATGTACATTTATATGGTTATTGTAGTGAAGTGAATATAGAGAAATGATTAATTGATCAGAATAAGCTAGCTGTAATACAAGAAATGTGAGAATGCATAGTCTCTGTATCTGAGGCAGAGGACAAACACCCACAGTTCAGTCACTGACATATCAATTACAAATACTGTCTCACATTTACCAGGTTACCGGATTTTCAGCAATATATCAGAGCAGCAAAATTTTGCAGATATTCTGAACATTAGTTGTGCATTTTTATCCTGACATTTCATGAAAATCCAACCATAACATGGGTCAAATTCACCAAAACAAATTTCGCCCTGTCAATTTTGCATGCTAGAGTAAAGGCGTCATAGAGGCCAGTCGCAATGTTATAACACTGCAAGCCCAACATCGTTGTGCTTTGAGAATAACATGCGAGATATTGGGACATTTTCTTTGATTCTGAATAGATATCCTTGCAATTTCAGAATAAAAATGCACAAATTACATATACCTACTGCAAGGATTGTCACTGCTTTCAGAAAATTGGCTCCAATATATTGCCAAAAATCCTGTTCCCTCATAATGTGAGACAGACAGTACATCACAATTCTCAACAGGCTCCTAACTATATTCCAGCATTAAATTGAGCCCCACTGTTCTTCAAAAGGTGTGGTGATCCTTCCCCCCACCGGACATCAGAAGAGACAAGTGCTGTATTGAAAGCAATTGCCAGTTCAAAGTTTTAACCAGTCCTTGTTCTATCGTCTTCATGCTGAGCATAAGCGCGGAAGCAACAAGTTCCATTTTTCAAGTCTTGAGTCCAAGACAGTAGTCTTGTAGTCCAGATATCCAAAGATGTCCTATGTCGAATAATGGTAAACAAGATATTTGTTTGACTGGTCACGTGCAGTCTTGGATGGTCTCAGCTAGTCTTGGATTGTCTCAGGCAGTCTTGGATAAAACTTTGTCATCTTGAACAAGTTTTTGCATCTTGGACGAAAAGTAGATCTTGAATGTTGATCTTGGACACGAATATTGACAGTTGAACTGAAGAATGCCTATAGATTTTGTGTTTTAAACTGAAATAGTAGAGTCATGTTGAAATGAAAATTTAGGTCTTGAAGCTGTATTACCAGACTAGAATATTTTTTGCTTTGGCATTCCTTATACTGAAATTAGCTATGATTGATAACCTCTCTAATCATTCAAAGGAAGTGAAATTTCCCACCATTATTTCAATGATTTTAGAGGGTGATCAAATTTATTAAAACACCACTTGAATTGTGTCCCTAAAATTGGGGGTGATTGAATTTTGATAGGATTGAATTATTACAGGTATTACGATATCTGAGAAATGCTTTAATTTGGCATATTTTTGTGACAAATCCAGTAAATATTCCAAAAGATATCATCTCGTGTTGGCTCTACTTCAGTCAATTCTGTCGTCTCATACCTTACTGGGAGTCTAGAATTCACCAGTTGTCACAGCAACAGGACAAGATAAAGATTAATGGAACTTTGCTTGGACATGTTTATGGTGCCGACCTTTGAAAAGACAGAACACCTGGGTTCCAGACTGTACACAGTTTTAGCACAAACACACACATGACAAGCTTACATATAGAAAGTGTAATGTAATTCCTGTTCCCATCCTTGTTTAGCCATCGATACATGTGTATCAGCGACGCACAGTATCTAGATTTCTTCTGTGTATTTTAAATTAAAGTTTAAAGAAAATCATTTTGAGTATAGAATATCACTGCCTTTTGCAACCAGGACTTCTTCTCATACGGCCTGTTATATCTGGGGCATTCTGTAAAATTAATTATGGTATTTGGTCTGCTTCTTGTAATAATTGTTGTAATCCACAGATTGGTTATTCCAAAGGCTCTCCGGAGGTTGTAGTCTGCCGAGCAGTATCGATACAGCTCTATTTTACACAGTTCATGTGGGACAATTTTCAATGCATTTGTGCAGCTCCGTTCTATTCTATGACGACATGTACAAACGATCAATTATTTCTGGCTGTGATAGGGTGTTCATATTATTTTTGGGCCCGTTGAAATTTTGCCGTATCTCGCAATACACAGGTCAGTTAAACTTTATGTCGAACATTGTAAAACTATCAAGCAAAACTGGGTCATGTGTATCAGGCCTTATTCTCAGTGACATCCCCTTACTCACCAGTTCATGAGTTGTCCTATCCTGGCACACTCATCTTTGTCATAAAACCATATTCCAAATATAGCTGAAATCAATGAGAAAACAGAACAAGTCAGTCAATGTACGGGTCTATCAATAGGGGTGGGGGGATTTGGTTTTATGTAACACCTCAAGGTTGTTTCAATCATATAATGACAGAGAGTTTGAACGGTTGAGGAAGCCGCAGTACCTGGATCGAACCACCTCCCATCGGCAGTCATCAATTTGTACATGTACTACAGAGCATGTCTGCTCAAATGTCACTGGGTTAAGAGAGGAAAATCAAAACACACGAATCAGTGCAGCGGAAAATCCCCGATTTAACAGCACAAATACAGGCCTGCAAGTGGCTCGCAGAGAAAATTTAAATAGGAGAAAATTTGCCAAAACATGGGAGAAATATAGGAATTTTCCTGATAAAATATAGGAAATAAATGAGTGTAACTGTAAGACCGGTCACTACTACACTGTATGTTCCAAACTTTGTAGTTTTCTGGTGTTTAATCAAATTTTTCCACTGAATGCAGTCATAGTGGTGGTGAATGAGGATACCCATTCTGCTGCTTGAGATTTAAATGTTTTCATAAAAAATTGTTCTGGAATATATTTCCTCATGTCATTCGACTCATTTCCGAGCATTGGTCAAATTTTTCATGAGAAAAAGTGAAAATATAGGAAATATAGGAGGTTTTGAGTAAAATATAGGAATACAGGAATGACTAAAAAATATAGGAAATTATAGGAAATATCAGAAATATAGGAGGCACTTGCAGGCCTGCAAATACGCACAAAGGGTGTGAAATTTCTGGGGCAATACATGTACATATTTCCAATGTATAACACATTTTCGAAGATTATCCCCCTTGCGCTTCACGAGAATCCTCTGTGACATTTCTTGCACTACAATTGAATATGAACTAATTAAAATGAATATGAACTAACTAAATTTCATGAAATCCAATTCATCATTTTCCTACTAAATAGTACTTCCTTCTAAAATTAACACTATTCTATACATAATTATATTTTTAACAAACATGGACGTATACTGTGACAAATACATGTATCAAAACCACAATATATCCACTCAAATACATGCAGCCCTCACAATTAGGAAAATTCTCCACGGCAAAAAAATTGCTGAGGAGAAATCAATTGGCCACGGCAAAAAAGGGCTTCACCACAGCATTTTTTTTTTGCAGTAGATCTAGTTTTGACTACGATAATTAAATGACTTGCCCAGGATGTTTGCTGGAATTCACAGATTTTCCACTACAATTGGATGCATTCATTTTTGTCATATCAGAAGTTCATAAAATACAGATTAACTTCTGGTCATATGTACTGACCATTGAGCAAAAATTCAAGTTTTTTGTTTGGGGTAACATAACCTTGCTACAAACCATGCGTTGGTAGGTCAATTTTTAGTTTTATTATTTTAATTTTAGTTCTCAATTGAACTTTTTCATGATCACATACCTGGTGACATTATTGCTTCATGGGAGTAGAGACATGAGATGTGCGAAACAGAGAAAATATTACCATTTGTGTGGATTTGAGTTTTCCTGGTTAACAGACATGAGCAGTGTGACTAACGTCACAGGACCTACGAAGTAGGGTAGGAATTAGGAATCACCAGTGATTTTCATCAAAAATCACCAGAAATTTTCATCAAAAGTAGGTCAGCTCAGAACGTGCGCCTTCATTCCAAAAAATAAATAACGATCGCCGATTTAATTTTACAATTTTTTAAC